>JZKD02S1833114.1:368389-388941 GCA_000966675.3 Picea glauca
AACCCATTCCCATATATGTCTTATGGAGCCATCCCCTTCAAACCCATAATTTCCAACCATACTCTTTGATTTTCCCCATGTTCATAAAGGGGCACACATGTTGAGAAAGAATATATACTATTATATGTAGGCTGATTAAGTCATATTAATTACAAAGGGGTCCCTCTCACATGAAGTCGTAAGACTTCATGCCCACCTTTTCACATGCTCGATGGGTTCAATTTACTTTGGAGTTGCCTTGGTACATGCTAAATGATACAATGTTGTGGGTCCTCAAGTGGTAATACAAGTGGCCATATAAACTCACATGCTAGGAATGGAGCCGCACCCATTGAGAGACCCATTGAGCGACATAAAATCAAACATTTAAATTAATACATAGCAGAAAAGTATTTAAGACTTTGATGCTTAATTTAAAATGCATTGTAAAAAGAAGAATATACAAAACATGATTTGACAATAGAATCATGTATTTTTCATATTTTTGAAAGTACACAGTAAACATAAAATGAAAGTACACATGGAATTTTCTGTTTTATATTTATTAAAGGTTTCTTTTAATGTTTTGCATCAAATTACCCTCGGAAACATATTTTTTAAGAATAAATATGTTATTTATTTTCACCTCAAATGTTAAAAATATTAAATAGGTTAGAAATTAAGTCTATTTATGTCTATTTTATAAAATATTAATTAGTGTAATTCATTACATATGAAAACTCAATGCTTCTCTCCCTCTCTCTCTCTCTCTCTCTCTCTCTCTCTATCTATCTATCTATCTATCTATCTATCTATCTATCTATCTATATATATATATAATTGTTAACAAAATATATTTTCTATTTATTTCATAATAAGTTGAGAGGCATCTAGATGGGAAATTTCTTCCTTTCTTAATATGAAGGAATTGATATATGGAATTTAAATAAATATTATCTAAAAATAAACTAGAGCATAAATAAAATATTTCATTGTATACTATAAATAAAATATTTTAATATAAATTTTATATTAATAATAATAATATATTTTTAAGGTGAGTGCCATGGATTTGAACTTGTGACTTCTTATGAGGAAACATATGTTTTTAACCATTAGGCCTACTCAAGCTGTGTGGGTTGCATCTAGGTAGTCGAGATTCCTTTGATTGTCCATTAGGCACTCATATATGTTGGAAGTGACAACTAATTCACCTCCAAGATTAGGATATTGTAGTCTCATTCCTAATATTATGATTGTTGTTGTAACAAATCATCCCTCGAATAGAATATGGATATCCTTGTAATTAATATAGTTAGTTCCTTGTAACTATAGGAGGAAGGATTCAAATATCTACGCTTGAGAGGAAGATGGTGACCAAGGGGATTCAATCCCTTTCCGGGTTGCTGGTTGGTTATAATCTCCTGTTCTTTGAGCAATATAATGTCATTTCTTTTGTCTTGTGGATGTTTCTCTCACCCTGGGGGTTTACCACTTAAAATCATGGCGTCTTTTGTGTGATTGCTATTATGCGCTTGAATTCGTGTTTCTTTGTACTTGTTTATGCTTCCTCTTCACAACAAGTGGTATCAGAGCCTTGTGTGGAGATCCATGAAAAGAAAGACAATAGAGGAAGATATGTTTCTCGGATGGCTGGAGGTGTATTCCTTTGAGTGGGTCACATGAAGCCCCTGGCGATCTTTGTAGTGCTCATAAGAGATGCAGAGATGTAGTCACCGGTGAAAATATTAGGGGACATATGAGGCACATTGCTATTGTTGAGGACATGAGAGTCTGTGTGTGAAGAACTGTGTGCAAAGGAAAACCTATATGTGTTGTGTGTAAGGATGACCTATTGTTGGGTGTGGTGATTGGAGCGCAGCCACATATGAGTGTCCACCTGAAAGAGAATTGCCACTGAGGAAAGATTGCCAAGAGTGTAGAATTCGCATGGAGAGAAACTTTATTCATGAAAGGAGACTGCAGAGAAAGCCTTAGAAAATCTCATGTGAGATTGGATGAACTCTTCACTGTTTTATCTACGAGATCGTTTAGAGACACATCAATGACCATGCGGATTTGTATTAACCAAAAGAGTAGAACATATAGCCGGAGGTGTAACTAACAAACCAAGAACAAGAAAGGAATAAAGAGGAAGATTAATAGAGTTGTCTAGAAGAGCTAGCAGTGTACAGTCATTAAGTAGTTCGATTTTATTGTTAACACTCCCTCTTAAACTCAATGATTGCTAACATGAGTACTTATAATACCCAAGTTTTGTCATTGGAAATCAAACACTTTTTTTCCTAACATCTTTATAAATATGTCTACAAGATGATCTCTTGAGCCACAAAATTGTAGAGCTATGTCACCATTGTTGACTAGCTCGCGTATGAAGTGATAGTGAGTGTCTATGTGCTTTCTCTTCTTGTGAAAAAAATGATCTTTGAACAAGGAAATTGTTGAAGTGTTGTCACATAAAAATGGAATTTGGCTCATTTTTCGTATTTAAATAATCTTCACAGGCACACAGCTTGACAAGAAGATGAGGTAGCAACGACATACTCTTCCTCTACAAAATATATGGATACAATATGATTCTTATTTGATGCCCAATAAATCAGATTTGTGCCCTGATTTTTCGATCATCCGTGTTGCCTACAAAATCACTGTCAGTATAGCGAGAAAGATGATCATCTTCGGACTTAGTGTACCATAATGCAAAATCGATCGTGCCTAAAACATATCTTAGAATCCTTTTGGCCATTTTCCAATGAGAATATTTGGGAGATTCCATGAAAGCTTGAAACAAGGCTTGCTACATACATAATATTAGGTCTAGTAGCTATAAGATACAACAAACTGCCTACTAAAATTTTATATAATGTAGAATATATCGTAGGGCCTTCATCTTCCTTGCTCAATTATGTATCTAGGGGTATAGGAGTTTCTGCTCGATTGCATTATGTCATGAAAAATATTTTGATGGTGTCTATAGCATACATTTTTTGACAGAAAAAAATTCCTTTGGTTGATTTATCAACCTCAATCCCCAAAAACTATTTCATTATTCCAAGATCTTCCATCTCAAATTCATATTTCATGGCATGCATATAAGATCATCAACATACAGACATACAATTTGATATTTACCTTGCTTATATGTTTTGGTGTAGAGTGTTGGCACATTTTGACTTATGTTGAAGGAACTCTTGCTGAGGTAAGCATCAATTCTAGTGTACCGGGCTCTTGGGGCTTGCTTCAAGCCATACATGGCTTTGTTAAAGAAATACACTTTGGCTGGGTGCTCTTTGACTTCAAATTTCACGGGTTGATGCACACGTGCTTCTTCTTCTAGGACACCATTCAAGAACGCTAATTTTACATCCATTTGTATTGAGTTGTTCTAGCTAAAAGGGTTCATACAATAATGAAAAGATAGGTTTCATTATAATTATAATGAATGAGTAGTTGCTAAGAGAATCCTTTAACAACAAATCTTGCTTTATATTAAATGTTTCCTAGATTTTAGCCTATTTAATTTTAACACTTTTTAATATCAATATTAAAACTCTTCAATTATATATATATAGACTTTCTATATTTCATCTTATTAATTTCCAATACCTAAAAACATCTCTAAATAAAAACATACCTTTCTAGTAATATATGAGGATATACTAGCTCTAAAAAGAATATCTTAAAAAGTGATTTTTAAGGAAAAAACAAAGTTTAAACTTTTTACTTACTAACTAAATCAATTTGTGTATATAAATTAGAATGACTTAATAATTTTGCTCTCAAAAATTTAAATTGTAAAATTAATAAAAAATATTTTACTCTTCTTAAAAATCTTTAATATATTCGTATCGTTTAATTTGTAAACTTATAAAATTTATTTTTCTAATGTTAAAAATCCTTATATTTTATTATCATCGTTATATTCTAATAGAAAGAAATGTCATGTATATAAAGTCCATATCATATCCATCGATTGATTTGATGTTTTGAAAGATTCCTTCCTACGTTGTTAGTTTTGTATTCTCATCTTCGATTGATTTGATGTTTGAAAGATTCCTGCATACGTTTTCAGCTTTGCATTCTCATCTTGCATTTTATGGGAAAATATTGTGGTTTGAACTGTTAATATAAATGAAAACAATATGGAAATGTTTTATTTCTTTGTCTAGGATGGCCTTATTTTAAGATTTTCCATCTGTCCACAGTGATAGTATTCTAATGTCCGAGGCATGCGTTTTGTCAGTTTTCCCCTTCGTACGGATAGGAGAGAGAAGGAGGGTCCAGAAGTAATGGAATAACAGGGAAGGGGTGTGAACATTTATAGGCTAATATTGACACATTTGTTGTTGCTTAACTCCAGAGGGAAACGTGTTGTATGGATAGAATAAGAAGAAGCATGTTTGCAATTTCAAATTGACCTAAAGTGCAATTTCAAATTTACTAAGTGCAATTTCAAATTTACTTAACTGTTAAGTGAAAATTTAAGTGAAAATTGGATAATGGTTATTTTTTTTTTGTGTGTTTGTCATTTTATTTTTTGGCAGACTCATCATTGTCAAATTGTTTTCTTGTTATACAGATCTTGCTTCTAAAACTTCAGAATAAAAAATATTATCCATTTTGATGGAGAGATAAAAACATAAATAAAGTATTTCTACCAAATTCATTGCAAATTGTAAGCCATCCTTACTAGCTCAGCCCAAGTTTTACATCTAACATGTGAGTAAATCACTGTAATGTAAGCAGCTTGGGAATAGGGCAACATCAAATTTAGTTTAATATTTGATTTATGCTTAGAACTAACCTTTAAGCTAAGTTATATAGTGAAGCTTAAATAAACTAAGTAACTACTAAAAATTATGAAGGGCTCAGATTTTACATGACATGTCGATTTGATATCTACCTGTCAAACACATCTTATAATGAAAAAAAGTCATCTGAAACGCCATATTCCAGGATTGAGAAGAAGCATTCAACTTCTATGATATGTTTGTATGACACGCAAAATGACTAATGTGGAAAAATACAGTGAACAGTTCCCGCAATATGACCCTTAATTTCATTCAACGGTTAAAAGAATACCATAACGGTCCCTTAAGTGAAGCAAGTAGCCTGCACTCGTTCCCGTAACGGTTAAAAGAATATCATGACCCTCAATGACGAGATGGATGGTTCATAGCTTCGCCAGGGTTACACGCTCTCTTCCGTTGCCGTCTCTCTCAGTCTTATCTCTAGAGGCAAAGTGTTTTAGCCCACAGCCCAGACGGTGTTTGGATAAGATTGTWAGTACGCATCATTTCATTCCTCTCCTTCGTTTCSATTCCTTTCATTCTTTTTATTCGCATGATATACTGGCCAATCCTCACCATACATTCCCCGCTTCTTCTCTTATTTTGTCGATTTAACCATAAAATCATAACATTCTAATTTCCAGTCACAGCTTATACTATTTCTGGCAATGAGAATCCAACGAACCAACCAGCTTGATCGAAACGCAGATCCGCGTGTGCACATGATCCGCACTGTTCAGCATTTGATCTACTCTTTCGCATGGAGCTCAACGACCGCGTTGAAACCCTTGCCAAGCATGCCAAAATCCACCCTACCCTCACCATCGCAGGTTTCACTTCTTTACTCGGCGTTGAGTACCAGTCATATATTGTTTAAGTATTTATCACTTAGTACTTCCTTCCTCCTCTGGTGGTGGCTCTTCATGGGTCTTAATATGCTTATAGTTAATCCACTCATGGTCACGGTCATTTGAAGTCAATGATTACAGAAATCTCATTATACTTATAGTTTGTCTCTCATCTCAATTGATCATGAACAGAACAGAACGGACATTATACTTGTGTGAAGAATGTCCCATGATTGTTTTGAGATAACAACACATGTGATATTTGAGATTGTTTTGAGATAACAACACATGTGATATTTGAGAATATGGATACATTTACTAAGTTCTGAATCCACAACTTGGACTTATTCTCTTTTCCTTTGTTCTTCCTGATCATTTCTTTGTTGATTGGTCATGGCAGCAATATCTGTTGGATCTGGTTCCACATAGCCCTCATCCCCTGGATCCTAGCACTCTTGTGCTTGTAAAAGAATCTCATTCTGAGAGACCAAAATGCATCATTCTTTCCAAGTAAAATTGGCCCTTGTGTTGGCCCTAAATTGTTAGAGGTGGCAATTTGTTTTTTAAAATTCAGAACAATAAAGAGAAAATTGTAAGTATAATTTTTCAGTCCAATAAAAAAAACCTTCGGGCACTATGGAGAGTCTTACCTCCCACGTTTTGGAGCTCCTGTTTTGAAATTTTTCCTTAATCCGAATTTTTCTGGACCTTCACATTAATTTCTTTCCGACCAGAGGTGTTGAAAACTTGGAGAGGGAAAAATCAAATCGTTTTCCCTAAATTCGATTTGAGTCTCAAGCTAAGAAGCTTGAGCTTGGGACCCTTCTGCATCCTTCCAATACTGACATACAAAGTCGACCAACAATTTTTTTTCTTTTTCGTAGAGCGTGAAACAATACAAGAGTACCCCTTCATGATTAAATAAGTCTCTCTCAATCTCTGTTACAGAGTATTCACACCCACACTCGACTTGATCTATTCATCATGGAAATATGGAGACGAGGCACAACCAAACCATATATTGTGGAACTCGATTGCGTAGTCTTTTGTTGATGAAGACCTATCTTTATTGGAAGATGTTTCACTATCTCTCAAAAGGTTGTACAGATATGGATTGGAGAACAGATCACTCCTCTTTCTTTTGAATCTCTTGTTTTATGGAGTTGGTGCCTTACTAGAACCTCAAATAGAACCACAAATTTTAATAGCACGTGACTTAGAATTTCAAGGAGCTTCTTTCTCAAGGGATGATCCGAAGATTCTTGTGATCTCTCATATCCAACAAGCTAGCCTGATAAAGATCCCAAAGAATGCGAAATGATCTAGGTCCTGACACGTACAAAACCCACCAACGGTCTGGATCTTTTCGCGTTTAGAAATGGAATTAAACTCCAAGATATTTTGTTGTGTGAGAAGATCTGGTTCATTCCTTCTTGTTGAATATGGTCTACTCTCCCTTCACATGGAAACAATATCCACAAAAGAATAAGTATTTCTTCAACTCACTCCTTTGGGTCAACTACTCTCCACTCTGTGAAGAGGCTTACAATGCCCGCTCTGATACCATGAAAAATGCAGAAACAAAAATAGAGTGAGATAGAGTACAAAACAAAGCAATAATATAAGTTTCTTTGTTGCGTAGAGTGCATTTTTATTAACCAAAACAGTAGAACATATAACAGAAGGTGTAACTAACAAACCAAGAAAAAGAAAGAAATAATCAGGAAGATTGGTACAGTTTTCCAGAAGAGATGGCAGTGTACAGTCATTAAGTAGTTGGAGTTTATTGTTAACAGGCATGCCCATGGCTATTTTTAGAAGAATTGTTCTGGATGCATATCGGTTGTCATTGGTGGATGTTTCAAGTGGTATTCTATAATAGGAAGCAATAAATCAAGCCTTTTGTGGTATTGATATGGGAAGATCTAGAGGATGTGGTGGGATGCAAAATTGGAGGAACCGGGCATGTGTTGGCTCTTTTGTTTTCCCAACGGAAATTCCAAGTCATGGCTGTCGCCCAATCCCTAACATCACATTGTCCACCTACTAGAACATGAGATCTTCTCAGACCAAAGAGTCAGAAGAAATGGTGATGAAGGGTAAGGGGAACCTCACCTACTTTCTGTGGAGATCGATGCCATAGTGAAACGACAAAATGAGATATTCATCAAGGATACCATACTCGCATGGAAAACTGCATTTGCCTACGAGGTCCTTGCAACAATATCTACTGGAGTTATCCCACTGTTGTTCCCTCACATGAATTGGGAGGTTTGAGTTACATTTTTTATTTTTTGTGTTGTCCCATGTTCTCTTTAATGAAATTATGAGTTAAGATGAAGTTAGGCATCGAAATTATGGTAGAAAAGTAGGCATGGTTTTGAGTCCGTGAGGCCTATTTTACATGGTTTGAGGTCTCTTTGACGATCCCGAGGATTCCTTGAACCTGTGATGATGACAGTTATCTATATGTGAAAGAGGTGGCTAGCCTCTGTGAAATGTTAGAGGAAGGGAAGCCGCATTTGGAGAGCCCTTTAATGAAAATGATGGAGAGAGTTGTCAAAATGTTGGGTAGAATGGAGTCAATGTATTTAGGCTTCCTTCCCCACACACTTGAAGAATTTTTCATGTCATGTTGTAGGTTTCCTTTTGTAGAGATAAAAGGGAGGTCGTCACTATCCAATATGGTGTAATTGTTGCATTCATGATGGATTGGTGATTGAGATGGGTAGTCCTGGTTATGCTTTCATTGAGTTTGATGATCGCCGAGATGTTGTAAATATTATTTTTACAATTTATTGGTATGAATGGGTACTGTGTTTGAATGATCAGATTTAGGCTCCCTTCTCTCTATATATATATTTTCCCCATCGAGGAATGGTGTTGCTAGTAGTGGTGGAAATAGAGGCTATGCACAAACATGCACTTGTGCAGGTGGTCGATGCTCCTCTATATTGAGATCGCAGAGATCACCTGATGGTTATAGACAACATGGAATGGAAAAAAAAGAGGACAGAATGGTAAACTACAATGGGGTGACTGATGGTAAAGTCATCAAGATTTTTGTTTGGAATTATAATTTTAATATGGAATTGTAATTTTAGTTTGCATGTAATTGAGCATACGACTGTAACCCATGGTAAGCCTTGCATACCTTTTTTTTTTAAGTCACCTATAAAAAAGTATAGACGTAGATTTAGGTAGAATGAAGAGGGGTGGGGTCATGAGTCATGAGTTAAAACTTTTTTTTCTACAGTTGTGGGTTTCAGGTCCATGTTTATTGGTTTTTCCCATGGTAAGGTGTCCATAAAATTGCATGTAATGAAGCTTGTTTAAAGGCTTGGTCAATTCCATTGAGAAGGTTCTTGGAGGTGAGCGGTGAAGGCTTACTTGGCTAGATTGGTTGGATTTGGTCAAGGGAATGTTCATGTCAAAGTGGAGCATTGATACTCCATTGTAATTTTCCTCAAGGTGAATGAAAAAGGCTCACTTGGAAGTTTTGTCCGGATTTGGTCAAAGATTCAGATGTTATATTCAAGGTGGAGCACTAAAGGTGTTCAGGATCACAACAGTAGATTTGTTTGGAAGTTCAAGTAATCATTGTATGGCTTAAAAATCGAGCATGAAAATTTGTACAAGATGTTCAATTCCTTCATGGTGGGCCAAGTTTTTCAAGAAGTGAGTGTAACCATTTTGTTTATGGTACTCACTATCTTCGTGTTTAGATTGATGACAAACTACTTGTAGCAAGAAAGAGCATTTCTAAGATCAAAAGGTTGGCTCAGTTGGCTTGGATCTTCGAGATGAAGGATATGGGAGACTAAAAATAATCTCGAGCATGAAAAGAGACAACATTGATGGTAATTGTTTTGGTTGTCATAGTAGGAGTACATAGATACTCAAGAAATTTGGTATGAATAGTGTTAAACTTGTAAAAAAATATTTTATCTTTCCATTATAAGATTTCTCTAGTTTTATGTCCAAGTAATGAAGAATAAAAGGGTTATATGTCTCGTGCAAGAATAAATTTTGTGATGATATGATGTGATATTTCACATGCAGTTGGTGTTGTTAGTGGTCACATGAAAACTCCATTGGGAGTGAAATGGGTGCTTTGGTATTTTAGAAGCACTTGTATCACCTATATTTAGCTTGCAAGAAGGTGATGAATGGACAATGGTATGGTATGATGTAAATGTAATATCCCCAAAAATAATTAAATTTTAAATTCTATATGCACTTAGGAATTTTATGTTCGTTTTTGGCAAATTCGTATTTGGAAAATTACTGCCATTTATGGAAATTTCGAATTTTGAATTTGATTATTTGTAATTAATTATTGTGAGTGTTGGGAAAATATTTGATTTTCCCAACCAACTCTTTGAGTGTGACACATGTAAAAGACAAATCTTTTTATATTAATTGCTGAAGGACAAATGGAACAACAAGGTTGAAATCAACTGACCATGACTCCATGAGTGGGGAGAAGACTTGAACTACCTCAGGGATGAATTTTACAAGTGGAAAATGAGGAATTTGGCCACTAGAAACCCCTAAAAATCAAGGATATGTAAAGATGCAAAAATTCCCAAAGGGGAAAAAAGACCTAGGCACAAGATGCTCAAGATATACCACATATGGGAGGAGGCAAGACCCTTCTTAGTATGCTGGAGAAATGATATCACTTGTTGTTATGAACATTGTTTTGAGTGTGAGGCAAGGGGATTTATGATCTAAAAGAGGAGTATAGAGAAAGAGGCTCATTGGAATTCGCCCTTATGGACTCATGGTCAGGCTACGGGGTGAACGAAGAAAGTAGTTTGGTTGTTTTGTTTTATGGTTGGGTGGAACTTGGTTGTTCCATTTGTTTTCCCAACACTTTGTTAAAATATGTACATTTGCTTGTTTCCTTGTTGAATGTTTTGTTGATTAATAGCTCGTAGAATGAAATGTATTGTAGAGTAATTCCTTACAGTTTGATCTTATTCATTGAGTAAAGATAAGAAATATATTGTGAATTTTTAACTATTAATGAAGTTGAGTTATGTATAAATATATGCATAGATAGTAATATATGTATGTGTTGCACTAGGCATAAAGAATGTTAAAACTGTTGGTTGTATTCTATAAGATTATAAGTGAATACAAGATGACTGTGTGTATTTCCAAATAATCACATAGATGTATTTATGTGTATACCATATCAACTTTTTTGCAAGTACCATAGAATAAAGGTAGAATAAATAACAATCCTCATTTTTTTTTAAAGAGAAATTACATTCTATATATGTGCTGGTCCATATACAAACAAAGATTTAATATTCTACCAAATACATACTATCATAATTGTTTAATCGTGGAGTCGTATTCAATATACGGTTTTTCCCTTTTCAATCTGTTTATTCCATTAATGAATTAAAATACATGTAACCAGTTTATCCTTGGAACCATCGATAAAAACTATCACAATGGAGTATCCTAGGGTGGAAACTTGTACCACTATAAACAGAACCTCAAAAGTTAAATTTAACACCGAGAGTTGGAACTCGAATACCTTTCAAGTGAGGCGATCTCGTTGATCCTTTTTCTCAGAATGATTAAGTCCTACAAGGGGGGAAATCGAGGATTAGTAAATAATTTCATGAAAAATCAACGAAATTAAAGGTTGAAGATAAAATGAGAATTAGTAAACAGTGTTAAGGACAAATCACCGAAAATTAAATATTAAAGATTGAAAATGCGAATAATACTTAGCTCAAGGTTGGTATGGTTTCTTTTCCCATCGACATCGTTGAAGTGATCTGTCCCTAGTCCGAAGGGGAGAAGTGGACCCAGAAAATACTGATGGGTACCCTCATAAGGAAACAGGGGTCCCATCATTAGTTTTGTAGCCGAAAGAATTAACTGAATGCTCCAGAATGTAAACAAGCAAATAGAATAGTGCTAAAAATTGAATACATTTGATAACAAAATTGTAAATTTCACACAGTACAATTCATATTCCACAGAGGAGTTTATTTCCCAAATTGGATACTTCAATTTCTATTTTTTTTTACGCAGAAGAAGCACAAATAGACAAGTTCAAACACAAAATTCCAGAACATAGAGCTTAGAATGAATCGTTTAAATAATTTTAAAATCTAGATCAATTACACAGAACGAAAGTCTGATGACTGTAACAATTCCTCTACAAGTATGAGCAATGTGAACAGATTTAGAGAAACAAACCAGTTACTAAACTTTACACAGTGGCAAGAAGACTTTACCACACCCACAGGAAATGGTTTATGAATTTACAACATTAATTCGAGGGTCCAATAATTCACAGTAAGTCTTGGATACGTAACATTTTCAAGAGCCGATAGTTCGAAGAATCATCGCATAATAAAAACATAAATATTAAATATACAAACTATGCCTACATTGAATACCATAAGCGAACTTAGGAATGACTAGAGAAGCCAAAGAAATATTTAACCAAGGGATTGTCAGCGAGGGGCATGTCGTGAACAACCTAAATAAAAATGCAAGTATAAGTGATAAAGAGAAGATCGAGGTCACGGTCTTGTCGTCAAAACCCTCAATACATTACGAATGTAAGATATTTTTATGAAATAATACACATAAAGTAATAATATACAACTACTCATATAGGACACCATAAGTGGAGTTAAGAATCACTGTAGAAAACCTCCACAAGATTTAACCATGAGATTTTCGGCGATAGGTATGTCGTGCATAACTTAAGACAAAATAATGACATAAAATATAAGGAGATGCGTGAAGTCATGGTATAACTTCTTGCAAACAGAACCCTAAATTTTATTACCAAACAACTCTTGAACGAGAAAGCTAAAAACTTCATGTATAAGCTTCAAACGAATCCCCAACAAAAAAAAATGAGTAGAGGGGGTGACACTCACGGTATCATAATCCACCATGAGTTGGGGATATATATTATATAGAGAATGGATGGAATGCACTCAAAGATTTTGTTGATAGAGAAAGAAGAACCTAAACTAAGAACCATAGGTAACAGTTGGAGAGACAATCATAAATACATCTGACCCTTCTGAAATACCATATCTACTACAGATAGCTTAAGCGATGGAGTCGTTTGTGGACTTACCTCGTAGAGGAGAAAACTAAATGATTGTGCACCTATTTCTTTCCTTACATAGAGCAGGAACCCTCCATGTTGTCGGTTTTACATAGAGAGAAGCGTTGCAAGGTTTAATGATAGGTGGTTTTACAAAATGCATAAGAGCCAAAGGAAAAATGATACATTAGTAACCCAGGGAGATTTCGTATTGCAGAGTAATGGCGAGGGGATGTTTTGGGTACACTAGCCATGTGAATAAACGTGCATGGAATAACCGCATTGGTCATGAGAACCTAGAACCAGTACAATGCAAAACCCTCATAACTTTCAATCAGAGAATTAATGATATTTATGGACAATTCGTAACTTCACATTCAACCGAGCCCTTAACGTTGTTAGTGGTAATCCCTGTCGCTAAGTCGGGTGGAGTTTTTGTGTTGGAAAGTAAGTATTAGGGTGGATTTAATGCACTACGAGGTCTAGGGTTATGGATTTTCATATCTGATGGGGTTCCAACCCCTCAGTGCTAAACACTTGTTATTTGATCAACCCTCTCATTATACAACTAGCGTATGATAATTCCACTTAGTCACTATGTTTTAGAGTTTTAATGGAACAAATTGAAAAGAACATCCACTATTTGTAGCAGTTAGAGTGCACATACAGTAAGGCTATAATTTGTTGCAAGTAGACCCGTATTGATATATGTGAATAATGTTAAACACTTCGGGTAAGGCTTACGATAAATCATATATATAAACTAAAGAAAATATGTTCCCTTGTGTGACTATAGATATAGGAACTATATATATATATATATATATATATATCCCTATAGATATATGGTAAGGTTTGGGTATCCAACAACATTTCTAAACAAATATTGATACATGGGATATAAAGGAATAAACAAGAAAAGAAAACTTAATATAAGGGATTGGTTGTGGTAAGTTGAAATACTCATTCATTGGATATGAAGTCTTGTTTGAAGGTGGAGTTTTAGTGAAAACACTTTGTGGATTTCTCTGATAAAGATAGAAAGCACGTTAGGCTAGAGATTACTTTAGAGCTTGTGGACACAACCGGATTATAGTTTCGTGGATAATCTAAACCTTAGCAAGGGTTATCACATGTACCAAATTATTGTATTAGGAACGCCTTCATGGAAAGGTTAACTACCTTTTATTTAGTCTCTTGTAACTACGAATATGTATATGTCGTATTCCAATAACGACGATTATAGTTTTAAACCAATCAAGTATAGAAAAGTAAAGAAGTTTTAATGTATGTATCATTTTTATTATTATTATTGGTAAATTTGGGGTACATTACATATGGTATCAAAGCAATGGTTACACCACTTGGACCTCAAAGCAAGGACAACATTTTTATTTAGTACATCCTGTTATGTTTAATGAAAATCTAAAAAAATCGATTATTGTTACAAAAAAAAAAAATGTGTTTTTTTGTGATAATGGCAACACTAAATGAAGAGGAGATCAGACTTGAGGAGAATCCTGATCAAGGACCTCCTAAAGAGACGGTGCATAACAGTGAAGGAAGTTAATCCACCCAGGTTCTGGAAACAATGAGGAACCTTATCGTGAAAATCCAAGCTTTCAAGTAAGATAATGAGAAACTCAAAAAGGCACACGAACACCAGCAGGAAATAAATGAAGTATTGTTGCGTAGCATAGTAACAAATAAGATCCCAAAAGATAATGACAAGGAAGAAGAGGTAATCAAAAGAGCCTCCAAAAATTATGGTCGTGAAGCAGAAAACGAGAACAATTCTTCTGAAGGCACCCCAACAACAGAAAATAAAACAACCACAGGAAGAAAGAGGAAACAAGTGGACCACCTGGAGGGTGAATTTAAGAAAATCAAACCATCCACCTTTCACGGAGAATCCAGGACACAGGAGGAGGTTAAATCATGGTTACTGGACATAAAAACGTATTTCCAGATTTATAATTATTCCAGCAACATGAAGGTCAAAATGGCCATTTATAACTTGAAAGGAAAGGCGAGTATATGGTGGCAGGACCTAAAGTTGGCCAAGGGCTTAAAGGAAAAATAGATGGAATGGTCAGATTTCAAGAGATACTTTAAGAAATAATATTTATCAGAAATTTATTATGAGAGGAAGACCAAAGAATTATATGACCTAAGACTCAGTCAAATGACCATGGATGACCTAATAAACAAATTTCTTGAGTTATTAATATTTGTGCCTTATATAAGGGAAGACAAAGTAAAAATATAGCATTTTCTAAGTTTCTTACCACATTCCTATAAGAACATAATTGAATTCAACAACCCCGAAACCTTAAGTGAAGTTTTTAGAAAGGCCCACATGTGTTATGACCAATACAAACAATGGTATGAACTTACCAAGGCTTGGAAAGATAAGAAATAGGAAAAAATGAATCAGCGGAAGAAGGGCTTCCAACCATCCCCTTTCCAGAATGCGACAAATAATTTCCCAAGGAAATATTTTCAGACCAATAATCAGAATACCCAAGGGGAAGTGAGACTAGTTAATCTAAGAACCAAGAAGTTTGGGGATAGCCCGAGAGAACCATTAAAATGATGGGAGTGTGGAGAACCTCACTTAAGGAGGAACTATCCACGTTTAACTTTTGTAGCAAGGACCACAGTTCCAAACCCGCAAGAGGCCTCTATAGTAGGAGATGTGGGAAGAAGCGTACATAGGATCAATGCAGTTGTATATGGCTGACAAGATGGTCACCAATCCACTATAGTGGAAGTTGAAGGTAAAGTTAATAATAATCATTTTTCTATTTTAATTGATCCGAGAGTTACTCTGAGTTATGTTACTCCTAGTGTAGTTGATTCAAACAAGCTTAAGAAAGTAAAACATACTAAATCTTGGTTAGTACGACTAGAAACAGGGCCAAAAATGAAAGTAATAGATTTCATTTCTGATTGTGAACTTAGTTTAGATGGTCAAAATACAAATTTAAATATGAATATTTTATTGTTAGGGCCGCAGGATATAATTATTGGAATGAACTGCCCCCAAGAAGAGAGATGGATTTATCTATCAATTTGTTGCCTGGATCAACTCTGATATCTAAGGAACCCTATAGGATGAGTTTACCCGAATTGACAGAGTTGAAAATTCAACTACAAGAACTGTTGGACAAGGAATACATCAGGCCAAGTGTCTCACCGTGGGGAGCACCAGTCCTTTTTCTTAAAAATAAATACAAAACTTTAATATTATGCATTGATTATCGACAATTAAACAAAATGACTGTTAAGAACAAATATCCCCTACCCAGAATCAATGATCTGTATGACCAAGTGGGAGGGGAAAACAATTTTTCTAAGTTAGATATAAGATATGGTTATCACTAGGTTAGAATAAAGGATGAAGACATAAGTAAGACAATGTTTAGAATGAGATATCGACATTATGAATTTGTTGTTATACTGTTTGGTATCACTAACGCATCAACAACATTTATGTGTTTAATGAATAACATATTTAGTCAGTATCTGGATAAGTTTGGTTTGGTATTTATTGACAACATTCTAGTGTATTCGAAAATAGAAGAACACGAAGAACATCTAACGATAGTATTGCAGACATTAAGAAAACACAAGTTGTATGAAAAATTTGACAAATGTGACTTCTACCAAAAGAGAATACAATACCTAGGACACGTAATATCTGAAGAAGGTATTGCAGTCGACCCAAAGAAGATAAGATCCATCATGGAATGGCCTATCCCTAAGGATATGGAAGACATCCATTCATTCATGGGAATGATCGGTTACTACTGCAAATTTATCGAGGGATTATCTAAGATTGCATACCCAATCATATCCCTACAGAAAAGGGGACCAAGTTTACTTGGTCGCAGAAGTGTCAGGACAATTTTAATAAGTTAAAAGAAATTTTAACAACCACACCTATTTTAAGGGTAGCAAACCTTGATGAAGACTTTACAGTCTGCGTGTATGTGAGCAAAGAAGGTTTGGGAGGTGTCCTAACTCAAGAAGGACACGTTATTTTTTACGAGTCACGAAAACTAAAAGAACATGAACGAAACTACGTCACACACAACTTGGAATTAGTAGTTGCAATTCATGCGTCAAGAATGTGCCAAAACTATATAATGGGCATAAAATTTTTGTTGCTAACCTATAACGGTGGTGTGAAATTCTTATTCAGTCAACTAGATCTTAACGTAAGGCAAGCAAGATGGCTTGCCTTCTTGAGTGAATTCGATTTCGAGGTAAAACACATTAAGGGTAAGGAAAACAAAGTGGCATATGCCTTAAGTAGGAGAATTCATGGGTTGTTTGAGATAAATATTAGCAGGGTAGAAAGCGACATTGAACAAAGGATAAAATCTGCAAGTAGTAATGATGAAACATACATCAAAACAGTGGCAGATTTACAAAATAATGCAAAAAATTTAGATAGAAAATATCTGAGTTTGGACAGAAATGGACTACTAATATTCAAAAACAAGTTGTACATACGAGATTCTATAGAATTAAAGCTAACAATTTTGTATGAAGTACATAAGAAGCCATATTCTGATCATTCGGGATACCGGAAAATGGTAACAACATTGAGGAAGTTGTTTTATTGGCCTAACATGAAAGGTGAGACAACATAATACTTATGTAAGTGCCTATATTGTCAATAGGTGAAGGATGAACACCAACACCTATCCGACCTGTTACAACCTCTACCTATACTAGAATTGTAATGAACCTCAAATTATCATAAAACAAAAATTTTATGGTACAATATTTACCATTTATCTTCGTTTAATCAACTCGTAAGGTGGGTACTTACATTTTATTTTTTTTCTTTACATAAATTTATAACCTATTAGCTCAATACTCTTAAGAGAGGTTCCATCAAATTCAAGTATTTTCCTAACTCATGCTTTAGTATAAAGGGTTCGATACAAAACCCACATCTTCTTATACACTAGGATTTGAATTCCAGTTCCCTTGTTTTAAAAGAATCTGGCTATTGGATTTTGTGCATAAAATTATGTCCCTGGGAGTTCAATGCTCACAAACTTACCTAGCTATGTCAACATCAGACTTCAAGCCCTAAATGTGGTATGTGATAGGAAAGGGTTTAAGGATATTAAAGATGGTTTAGGAGAGGTTTCAAAGTGTTATTCCTTTGATGGCATCATTTTAGTTATATTACAACTCATCTCCGCCATAATGATTTGAACCCGATAAAATCCGCATCATTATCTGCATAACTAAACTAACTAACTCTCCTCTACTTGTTGCAGTAACGAAAAAATAACTTCAAAGACAACAGTTTACAGACCGACTAGTTTCATTGGACATTCATGATTATACTATTGTTTAACTTTGTATCTTCTTCATTAAGGGGGGTTGGATGTACCTATCAGGAGGAGTTTGAATACTTTGTCATGTAATTAATTAGGGTCCTACTAAACTCATTCCTGATGACTCTTCCTCCTGTTCCTCCCAATTCTGGTGCGCCAACTTTTACCCTAGTGTAAGGTTTGTACCTCCCGTACTGTAAAGAATGATATTCGTTCCTCCTAGGTTTTGGCGGCCTCATTTCTGCGCTTGTGCCTCCAAAGGAGAGGGTTCTATATTATGCATTCTTCCATAGGGAAATTTTACTGCCTATACGAGTAACCTTTGATGAAGTCGACGGTGATATCTGACTACCTGGTAAGTTATTTCAGGGGACTGGCATATTTCAAGCTCGCACAGAGTTTGTTGTTTTGGTTGATACCGAGAAATATTTTTCTTCCTATAAACTTTACTGTGGATATACCAACCCTCTGTACTTCCAATACTCATGTTCATAGTCTACCCATTTCTCCTTCTATTTTGGTAATGACTGTAGAGGAGATTTTCTTGCTATATCTGTGAGTCACTATCTTTACGCTGTGAACCTAAGGTCATACTTCGTGTCCACCATTTGTATCCAGTGGGTTTATTTCCAGATCAATATTTTGTTTACCCTGTAACTAACAAATGTACTTGGTAGTACCTTAGAGTACTTTTATAAGAGTTTATATTTTTTCGTGTAAGGGTTCTAGGAAGGTAAAAGGTCAAGTTGGGTTCTTAAAGTATGTTTCTCCTCTGTAACTGATGCATAACATTTGTAGTAAGGTAGCGGTCTACTGGTAATTTATCTCTTGCTGAGTTAGGTTATTTTCCATGAGGGCTTCTATTGGCTCAGTGTATGATACTTTTCTTTACATTCTTCATTTTGTTTGTAAAGGGTTTTATGATTTATCTCTTGAATTCACAATGTTATTTTATCCTTTCAAGTAATTATTTGATTCTGTAAAAAAAAAGGTTTCCTCTGTATTAATGGTGGGACTCTACTTGTTGCGAGGGTACCCACTAGGAGCTCCCGGACCCTTCTACCCTCAGCCAGGGTTGATTACAAATAAAAGCATGGTAACTGGAGGGTGCGGCGTTTCGACCCTAAGTTAAGTAATCCGACAAGCTATGGTTATCAATCCACCCTTTCGAGTTTATAAATTAAGGTTCTACTCTATAATTTTACTAATGTTTTATGTGATGATTGAATGCAGGTGTGACCACTTCACAGTGCAGGTACCGGCCTCTTCTCATCATGACAAAGCTACTCGGGTTCCAAAATTTGACCCTTCATCTTGTTTTCGAAATCACGGCTTGGAGGTCACGATTATGTTCGTAACTTTCTGTTGTTAAAAGTAACCTTGCTCATGCACCGATTTCCAGTACTAGATATCTGAGGGTTAATCCCGTTTTGTTTTTTGTTAAAGCTCCATTTAAGAATATATACATACAGTCAAGCATGTTGTAGGAAGTGATTGATATTCTAAAGCTAGAATTTAACGAAAAATAGATCTAATTTTTTGTTGTTGAAAACCCCTTAAATAAGTTAAGCTTAGAAATGTAGGGCTAGCATTTCTATTTATAAGTAGCTTATTCTCGGAGTTCTATACATTACTTCTGTAATTGTAAGTATTCGAAAAATCTTTAAATAGTTATAATAGCCATCTTTTCTTGACTATATTAATGTCTGTAATAGATTAGTTCCTTGTTAATGTAATTCTTATTTGGGAAAAATATCCCAATGGAGATTGTTTTTCGAGGTCTCGCATCTTCAAGTCTCTGCATATTTATATATGTTTGTTTTTTTTCGATCGGTTGTGACTTCAGCATAGATTGCATTACTCTGTAATTTCTTAAAAAGGATTTCCTGTAAATGCGAAGAAAAATTCACTGATATCCTACATGGTAATGCTACATGATCCAGGTGGATATCGGTGGCCACCCACCTTTTCCAAATGGCTCAAAACAGTTTTCTGGCCATTTTGGCAATTTACTATTTTTAGCAGGTTTTAACTTCCGGGGCCATTTTGAGGGCCTAAATGAATTTTTTTCGAGATCGAGGTTCTCAATGATAGCCGAAGGCATGATTGAGGCCCCAAAATGAATCTCCTCGATTATACCTTTCCAACGAGCTATCACATGCCTAAAACGGAGATCGTATGCAAAAGTTACGACCCCGGGAAGTTGATGCACTAACTTACCCAAACGGGGCCCACATGACTTTTGGTGCTTCATCTTCTAGGGTTAGGTTTTTGGATGTCTAGGACTTTTGGCATTCCCGTCTATTGTAAAAAGGCCTTCCGAGCCTCATTGTAATAATCTTCTTGTGAATGCGAGTAGCCGTCACATCTCTTCTCAGAGATAAGATGCCACCATTCTAGCGAGTCTTTCACTCTGTATTTTTACAGTCTCTGTACATTTCTTTCATTAATA
>JZKD02S1833114.1:417176-434260 GCA_000966675.3 Picea glauca
ATTGACCTCATACCCGGAGCAAGTTTACCAAATAAGGCAGCATATAGGTTGACACCTCAAGAGAATGAGGAAGTCAAAAGGCAGGTACAGGATCTGCAGGACAAGGGACTAGTGAGGGAGATTCTGAGCCCGTGTGTTGTTTCGACAGTACTGAGTCCGAAGAAGGATGGAGGCTGGAGGATGTGTACAGACTCCAGAGCGATAAACAAGATCACCATCAGGTACAGGTTTCCACTGCCGAGGATGGACGACTTGATGGATTGTCTGAGTGGGGAAAATTATTTTTCCAAGATTGATCTCAAGAGCGGATACCATCAGATCCGGATGAGAGAGGGAGATGAATGGAAAACTGCATTCAAAACAAACGAGGGTTTGTACGAATGGCTGGTCATGCCATTTGG
The DNA here is from genome assembly GCA_000966675.3 of Picea glauca. Lineage (NCBI taxonomy): Eukaryota > Viridiplantae > Streptophyta > Pinopsida > Pinales > Pinaceae > Picea > Picea glauca. The sequence continues at coordinate 417,578 of JZKD02S1833114.1, forward strand.
CTTGACAAATGCACCCAGTACCTTTATGAGACTGATGAATGAAGTCCTGCGGGAATTCATTGGCAAATTTGTGGTGGTGTACCTGGATGATATCTTGATTTTCAGCAAGACTAGAGCTGAACACTTGAGGCATTTGGCCATTGTGATGAGAAGGCTACAACAGGAGAAGCTGTTGATTAATTTGAAGAAATGCTCGTTTATGCAGACATAACTCATATATCTGGGTTTTGTAATTTCGACGAATAAATTGAAGATGGATCCTGAGAAGGTGAATGTAATCAGTAATTGGCCATCGCCGAGAAATGTTTTTGAGGTACAGAGCTTCCATGGTTTGGCAAGCTTCTACAGAAAATTCATTCGGAATTTTAGCGAGATCAGTGCTGCAATGATGGACACTGTGAAAAAGCGGCATAAAAATTTTCAGTGGACAGTCGAGGCTGAAAGGAGCTTCAATTTGTTGAAGCGAAAGATAACCGAGCAGCCAGTGTTAGTGCTGCCTGATTTTCAGAAAACCTACCAAGTGAAGTGTGACGCGAGTGGGTATGTTGTTGGAGGGGTCTTAAGTCAGGATGATAGGCCTGTAGCATACTATAGTGAGAAGATGGATGATGCGAAGATGAATTACTCCACGTACGACAAAGAAGTCTATGCCATCATACAGGCATTGAAGAAATGGAGACATTATCTCATACCCAAGGAATTTGTGTTGTACAGTGATAATCATGCACTGCAATTCGTGAGTCAGCAGGAGAAGCTGAACCAGAAGCATGCGAAGTGGGTAGAATACATGCAAAATTTCACCTTTGTCATAAAGCACATTTCAGGGACTGCAAACAAGGTGGCGGACGCCCTGAGTAGAAAATGTTTGTTGCTGCAGGAATTCAGGGTGAAGACTTTGGGATTTGAAAACCTGAAGGATATGTATGCAGGTGACGTTGATTTTGGGGAATATTATGAAGCAGCCGAGAACCCAGTTCTCAAAGATAGGAGCCCGTGGATAGATTTCTTGGTACAGGATGGATTTCTATTCAAAGGCAATCAATTGTGCATTCCAGATTGCTCTATGAGAGAGAATTTGGTACGAGAAAAGCACAGCGGTGGACTAGCAGGTCATTTCGGGCATGACAAAACATTCGCCAAGTTGAGCGAATCTTATTTTTGGCCAGGCATGAGAGCAGATGTGAAGAGGTTTGTTGACAGGTGCAGGATATGTTAACATGCGAAGGGCCGAAAGTAGAACACAGGGTTCTATCAGCCGTTGCCCATACCCGAGAGGCCATGGGAAGCCATTAGCATGGATTTTGTTTTGGGTTTACCGAGAACACAACGTGGTGTTGATTCCATATTTGTTGTGGTGGACAGGTTCTCGAAGATGGCACATTTCATACCGTTTCATAAGACCAGCGATGCTACGCACATCGCAAATTTGTTTTTTAAAGAGATTGTTCGATTGCATGGATTGCCGAGAAGCATAGTCTCGGATCGGGATACCAAGTTCATAGGTCATTTTTGGAGGACGCTATGGAAAAAGCTGGGGATGAACTTGGCATTCAGTTTTGCATACCATCCGCAGACCGATGGTCAGACAGAAGTGGTCAACAGAAGCTTGGGGGATCTGTTGAGAAGTCTAGTGATGGAGCATCACAGCAGCTGGGATCAGATCCTACCACAGGCAGAATTCGCGTACAACGATTCGGTGAATCGGAGTACAGGCAAGAGCCCATTTCAGATTTTGTATGGGACACAGCCGAGAGGAGTGTGTGAGCTCGGGGAGCTAGAACAGGCTGAGACTAGCAACGCGAGGGCTGAAGAGTTTGTTGCAGCAATGTAATAACTTCACGCAGAGGTGAAGCAGCGGTTGCAGAAATCGAATCAGGAGTACAAGCGCAGAGCCGACCAGAGAAAAAGATAGCTTCAGTTTGAAGTTGGGGACATGGTTCTGGTGCACCTGAGGAAAGAAAGGTTCCCAAGGGGAACATATAACAAGCTCAAGATGAAGAAAATTGGGTCGTGCAGAATTCTGAGGAAATTCGACGAAAATGCATACGAGCTTGAGCTGTCAGAGGGCATCAGGATATCTCGGATATTCAACATTTCGGATTTGTACCCATATAAGGCCGAAAATGCAGGAGCTGCGAGTGTTGAAGAACCAGTGGTTCAGTGGCAGAAACAATTACCAGTTGCACAGAAACCTCAGATGGAGTGCATACTAGACAAGAGAATAGGCAGGAAAACCAGGAGAAAACAGTATTTTGAATACCTGGTGAAGTGGAAAGACCACCCAGTGGAGGATGCCAGCTGGGAGACAAAGGAAGTGATACTGAAGCATGGGCAGACTGTACAAGAGCTCATGAGCAGGAGCCCATGAAATATTTTTGAGCCAAGGAGTATGATGCAGGAGCATCGCTCACTCAACCAAGCGAGCCAGCGCGTGGAGCAAAGAACAGTTGGACAACACCAGCATTCAAATTTTGGAACATTGTAATATGGTTGCGCCAAACATTAAATGTTGATGTGATGAAGCGCACTTTATATATGTAACGGACCTTGAGCGGATAAGCTCTCGTCCTGAGTAGTTGAGGCATTTATGTAGATTTAATGCAAGTAGATAAACTAATTAACTATAGATTAGACAGTTTAGCTTTCGAGAGGGAAAACAGAATATAGGCACCCTCCGTTGTATTGTTGATTATTCTACACATTCATTCATCATTAGCACTAAGAGAAAGAAGGGAGCAGAGTAGAGAATTTGTGAAGAACCTCCATGTACAGTTATTGAATTAATAGGAAAAGCTTGATTCAATTCCATGGATGTGTTTGATCTCTGTGTGTTGCTGATATTGTGCCTTTGCATGTTTGCTTCTTTTTATGCATATATTTTATATGCTGCATATGTGATTGCATATCAGGTTCGTAACTTGAGAGAATGAGTTCCAATTGTTTCTCTGCTTGAGCCGGGAGATTCCTGCATAGAGTGCAGTTGAATTCCTCCGCATAGAGTGCGTCGAGGAGGCTAAGTAGTTGAACCTTTGTTCTCGTTTTTCCCAAGGTGAATTGGGACCGTTCAAGTCGTGCAGGTGAGTGCAGGTTGGATGTGAAGTCTCAGTAGCAAGTCTGAGAAGGAAAGGAGAGGCTGTTGCGATCGTGAGCGCACAGGACCCAGAAGACTTCATCACTTTTGGAGGTGGTTGAAGACCGAGCACAGGGAGTGTGCGGGAAAGTTCTCTGAAGGAGTCAGAAGAACAAAGTTTAGAAGGATTAGCACCTTTGTTTTCAGTTGCACTGGACGAAGGTGGCGAAGCGGAGAAACCCTTCATAGAGGAAGAGAATCGACGACTTTCATTTGAGGAAAGAAGTCGCGAAGCACCTTGGCCGTCCGATTACAGAGGAGTTGTGAGAGGGTTAAACTTGCAGGTGCACGAGAGAACCCATCATCGTCGCACATCAGCAAATCGGTTTTGGCGAGTGCAAATATTACATGCACGTCGAAATCGCGATCCACGATTTCCCGATTTAGCGGGAGCCGTCGATCCTCGGAGGGGCAGGTGGCACAAATCTGGGGTATCAGAGTTTCGGTATTCGGGGTTCCCAGCAGCAGGGAACTTTGGTAGTGTGGATCCACGATCCGCGAAGTCCCGAGATTTACGTGGCAGTGTGGGGCCTGGGAGACCCAGTGGAGGACAGGTGGCCTCACATCGGGGATCGGCACCTTGGTACTCAGAGGTTCAAAACATAAGCGTTCGACATCGCGAGTGGCGATTGCCTGAAGCATTGACCGTTGACCGTCGGCACTCGGGATTCGGCGGTTGAGTGACTGAGAGCAGGATCACGAACCTCGCGATATCGCGAGACCCGATCTCCCAATTTCCGAAGGGAGAATCGCGTGGTAGTATTTCTGTGGGTAAAGAATTCCCGAGGGGAATAGGAGGGGTTCGAACCCTTTGGGCCGTGGATAGTGAAGGTCCTAGTGGAGTGACCGTGTCGCCGAGGGTGGGGTTGCGTCACATATCATATTAATGGTCAAATATTCAAGACAAACTCGAAAGGATTAACCAGGTTGGAATCCTCTCAAACTCGAAAGGATTAACCAGGTTATCATCCTCTCACGCTATGGATGAGCTGATGCATGTTATACTATGAATAATAAAACATTTGGGTTTCATTGTATCAGATTGTCAATCATAATTATTTTTAAGTTAGATGTATTTAAATCATAGAGATGAATGATGTAGTGTCCCCAAGGCTGAGCCCCGTTGTAAACCAAGTTCAAAAAGGAATTGTGATTATGTTTTATAGGCTGGTGAGCCAAGTTCTTATAAGATGGAGACTTATGTGTTTGTTAGGCCAGGGAGCCTAAGTGTTGAAGGCCAGAAGCCTGTTGTTGTACTTGTATGTATGCAGAACATTTAATAAAATATAAACACCACCAGGTGCAAACTGACCACGATGAATGAGTGAAGGGGGACTGAGCATCCACATAGTGGGCAAGGAATTAGGAGCTGGAAGGTGGGAAAGGGGCTAAGTGTTGAGCCTGGGGGCTAATCCTAGGGGGCTTAAGCTTGGGAATAATATTTTAATATTATTCCAAAAAGACATGTGCATTTTGTGTTTTATCCTAAGTTTTGGCAAGGGAGGACGTACAAGGGTGATGCGTGCTGGTGGAACGCATGTAGTTCCATGGGTGACAAGTGTCAACCCTGACACATGCGAATAAACAGCCAGGGTGAGCCATGACAAAGGTTCTTCCTTCTCCATTCGACCCTCAGACTGCCAGAAGGTGAAATGGTGTGACTCCTGTAGAGAAACCCTTATGCATCCTTTGAACCGAAAAGGCATGTATCTGTGTTTGTTCTGGGATAGCTAGTACATCCCCTGTCTGAACAGTTCGAACCTGTGTTGACCCCATGTGTGGATTGTTTATCATGCATCCCCGACAACCAGAGCGTGAGTCTATTCTGTGTTGGCGGATTGGGAAATAAGAAGTGACCTGCCATTGTTGAACCTGTTGGAAATCCCGTGTGTGTTTTCCCCATGGATTGTTATGACCATGCAGTGCTGGACTGCGTGGGGTCTTGTTGGCCAGTGGTACAATTCTCTCTTCAGGTGAGAGAGGTGATTGAGTATGGTAGAATAGGTTGTTGGCCTATGAGCGATTCTCTTCATGTGAGAGAGTGCGCGGAGGAAGGAAAGGACTCCTGGAAGGAACCTTGTAGCTGCCACAGAGCCTAGAGACTTCTGGCCCAACCTGTTTCTGTAACCCAAGGCAAGGGAGATTAGTAGCCGAAGGACTGTCCAGGTGACAGAGAAGGTGTATTCTCCTGGGGTGGAACAGGAATGTGGGGAATGAGGGACTGTGGGCAGTGAGCGTGGGAGGTTCCTGGGAGAGAATTCCTTCCTTGTGGTTGTGTGTTGTTTTCCCTGTAACCTCAGCTAGCCTAGTATTCCTTGTCTTGGGGTGGAGCTTAGTCCCAGCTTAGGGGTGACCCACTGCTGAGCTAATGAGCAGTGTGGTCTAATGCTGGGAGGTTCATGGAAGGCCTGCACTTGGTTGGTGGAATCTACCATTGATAAAGATAAGTATTTGATTATTCTTTAATCATGTTTTGCATGACTGTGCTACTTATGTATCATGTTTTTTGCTGTTTATATGAATTAATATGAAAAGCTAATTGCTTGTTGATTATGGCAGTAATTCATAAGAATACTCTGTGTTGAATGTGTTTATGGTTTAAATGCATGTGGGTTAAATAACATCTGTATGAGTTATGTACAAAGTGGTGTTATAGTCTTCTTTTAAAAGAAGTTAAACCTTAGTAGCAGAAAAGGTGCGCTACAAATGAGCTTTCCCTCCTAGTCTATATTGAAACATCAATGAAAAATTCAACCCGTTCTTTGGCGGACAAGCAAATAGTTTTTTCTTTTACAAAAATTATAATCACCAAATATCCTTTTCGTTTTTATTTTGCATAAGATATGATAATTTAACGAGAGTTTATTATATTTAATTCATCTATTTTCTCCCCACTGGAATATGCTCGAGTCTCCACCTTACTATTCAATGGATTTCAGATTAGAAGAGTTTTATAGGGGACCGGTTACAATGGAATATATATAAATCAATCGAAGAAGAATATAGATCATACAAAACAACTCAGTTTACCCGAATTCTTTTAACCATATTCATCATTTTTTAACCTAAAAATGAATCTGTGTACTATGAAATAAACCTATTCACGAATCAATGACGAAAGTCAAGTGATGAACCCAATTCTCCCATAGTGGACATTCACGAGCAATCAAAATTAAAAGGCTTTGCAATAGGCATCGCCAAAGCTATCCTTCCCTTCCGACTTCTTGTAATAACCTAAATTATTTAATTTCAAAATTTTGTACAATTAAACATATGATTCCTTTCGATTTGCATAAATAATTCATTCACTAGCATATAAGCAAAATATTCAATAGGGATTAAAATGTATCTACAACATGAAAATAACTCAACAATTCATAAATAAAAATACCTGCTTCTGATGTTAAATCCCGTTGCTTCGTTGGTCCAATGTTGAAGTTGAAACTCCGTCAAACACTACCCAAAACCGAGTTTCCCTCCCTACCAGCTAGGAGTATCCTATCTGTCTCCCTAGCTCTAGGATACCGTAAGGATATCCTAGCCCCCGTGCCCAAAACCCCCCAATAAAACAGTGCCCCCTACTTCTGATTCACCAGAAACCCCCAAAACCAATCTCCTCACACCAGAGATCTCCACAGAAAAATCTCCCACAAAAATATATCCTCCTCCTCAAAATGCTTCCTACCTCCAAAAGAATGCCCCTCCCTATAAGACTCTTCCCTGTCATATTCCCCCTTCACCGACTCTCCTTCCCTTCATTAATTTCCTTATCCCTTTATTTATTATCTTATCCCCTTATTTATTACTCAATTAATTAATGAGTCACTCAATTAATTCATTAATCATTGACAGATATGAACAAGTAATTAATAAATAAATAATTAATTACTATTATTAAGAATAATTATTGTTTAACTAACATATTATGACAGTGATATTATCAAATTAATTATAATTAATAATCCCTATACATCTATTTAAGCAAGGTTGTTACATACACCCACCCTTCAGGAAACTTCTCCCCGAAGTTAAGGTATCTCATGGTACAAAGGAAAAGAAACATGGTTCACATATTCATAACAATTAACCAGCATTATTAGTAAGTAAGTCAAGAAAGTTCATACATACTAGTGTACATGTACAAGAAATGCATGTGTAGCTAGTACATACAAGTCCCATGCATGTACTAATAATCAACAACTATCACCCTTTAGTAATTTATGTATGCATCCAATCCAATCAACAATACTAGTCTTTTATAAAAGACAATAACCAATGAAATGTTTGCAAAATCCTTTAATTACAATTATCCATTTCAACAATTTTATTTAGACAATTGTGGTTTAGTTATGTAATTATGAATATTCATATATACACATTTTTTTTATTTTTTTTAGAAAGGTAAAACATTAAATTCCACCATAAGACAAATCTCCATACTTTCTCAACTATTATACTCATCCTTCCTCCCTAACCTACTTCCATATCCATTCCTATCCTTCCTCTACTGGACTATCTTGGAGCGTCAACTATATTGACCTAACTCCAAATAGAACCCGTAAGTGGAAGTGTCACTATCTCGACCAAGCTTCCCCAGTAGGAAACTGACAATCATCATCACATGTCTTGGGGAGCATGAACTAACACCGTCCTCCCACGACTTCAAGTTTCGGAGGATACATGGTGGGAAATGCCTCCACCCCTCCTAATCATAACTAGGGTCCACACCCTACAATGGAATATACAGTGGAACCATGTTGTTGGGAGTTCTTTCATCGTTTATTTAGTTTTGGGCAGTCTCATCACCTGAAATCCTCCATTGGTTCACATATCATAGCAATGCATCCAAACCAATATAATCTCATATACAAATATTCATACTATAATGCTTCTTGGATACTGGTCATGATATCCACTTTCATCATCATTATCCCTTGGCTATTTCATAGCCCATAACCTATAGATTAGTCTGTAACACAAACTCATACATTTATATGCATTATCATCATGTAATTGCATAGCATCATCATTTCAATTCGGTATCATTGTACCAACAACTTAACATCATTTTTTTCAAGTTAGAAATAGATCCCATAATATCTCATTATTCAATTTCGACACCTATTCATAATATTATCATTTACCAAAATAGATTGCATCATATCCAACATCATTCTAATAGAATTTAAACATTCATAAAAAATTTCATTCTCACAATATGTCGCATCATATATATCATCATCAATAACATTTAAACATTCGTAAAATTACATTCACATAGTAGATCACATTGTATACATCATCATCAATAACATTTAAACATTCGTAAAATTACATACATTTTAAAGTTTAAGTGTATCATTTAATAGTTCCACTATGAATAGAAAATAAAGTATATATGCCTTAGGTAATCCTGGTTGTCTAAGTAAAAAGGTGGTGTTACATACACCCAACCTTCGAGAAACATATTCTCGAGGTGGTCAAAAAAGTGAGGGATAGTCTCGTCATAATGTCTCAGCATCTTCCCAAGTAGCAGATCCTAGACTATACTTGTCCCATTGGACCTTAACTTGGTCTACCAGACGGTTCCTGAGTTGTTGGACTCTATGGTCCAATATGCGTAATGGTTCTACCATGAGGGTTCCCACGTCCGATACCTGCAATTCCTTCCAATTTAGTTTATGGGATTCATCAGCAACATAATGATGTAAAATAGATACATGAAATACATTATGAGTTTTATGCAAGTGGTGTGGCAGTACGAGACGATAGGCAACGGGTCCAATTTTCTCTTGGATTCTGAACGGTCTTATAAATCGAGGTGACAACTTTGTCCCCTTATCGAACCGTATGTTACTCTTATTAGGCCTATTACGAATGAAAACCTAGTCTCCCACTTCATAACTTCGGTTGGTCCTGTGTGCATCCGCATAGCTTTTCTGCCTATCCTGTGCTTCCTTTAGTCTCTGCCTAATCTGAATCACCTGTTCCTCCATATCTTGAATCAATTCTCTCCCAACTGTTACTCAGTCTTCTAATCTATCCCAACTCAACGACGTTCTGCATGGACTTCCATATAGAGCTTCATAGGGTGGCATTCCGATGGAGCTATGAAAACAATTATTGTAGGCAAACTCTACCAAAAGGTAGGTACTTCTCCCACTAGGTTTGATTATCCATGACTTACATCCTAAGCATGTCTTCCATGAATTGATTTACTCTCTCATTTTTCCCATATGTTTCAGGATAATAAGTTGTGCTTGAGATCAACTGAGTCCCCAACACTGACTGCAAACTTGTCCAAAACCTAGAAGTGAATCGGGAGTCACTATCTGAAATGATATTCTTAGGTATCATGTGCAAATGGATAGCCTCACTTACAAACACACATGCCACATCAATGACATCGTAAGTGTCTCTAACCAGAATAAAATGAGCACTCTTGGTTAACTTATCCACTATCAAAAGAATGATATTGTGTCTATGAGATGTGAGCAAGAACCCCACAACAAAATCCATAGAGATGTCTTCCCACTTGGACATAGGAAAATCATGTGGTTGTAGGATCCCTGTCGGGTGATGGTGGTCGGCTTTCACTTATTGACACTCTAGTCATTTGGCAACGAAAGGGACTACATCGCACTTCATGTCTACCCAAAAGAAGAGCTTCCTCATGTCTGCGTACATCTTCTTCACACCCGGATGCGCACAATAAAGTGCTCTATGGGCTTCCTTCAGTATGATGCTTCGAATATCCCCATCTTCAGGGATGTATATCCTTCCTCGATATCTTAACATTTTGTCTGCTTCCAGGCTATATCCCTCATACTTTGGATCTAATTGCCTCCCACTCTGGAGGTTTGAAGTAACTTTTAAATACCAACTGTCTCCTTGGAGCTGCGTCAACACACGTTCCCTCAGATTGACCTTTAAGGGTACCAAGGAAAAGACACGTGGTCTCCTACTCAAGGCATCTGTGATATAACGACCCTCCTTAAATAGATGTATAGGATTATTAATTATAATTAATTTAATAATCTAACTGTCCTAAAAGTTAGCTAAACAATAATTATTTCTTAAATAACATTAACTAATTAATTATTATTAATTACTTGTTCATGATTGTCAAGTATTAATTAATTATTAATTGAGTCATTAATTAATTAAGTAAAGAATTAAAGGGGGTTAATAAATTATATTGTTAAATTAAGATTACGTATTCGGGAAGGGATATGACATTAAATATAGGATAAAATAATAAATAAAGGGGATAAGGGGCACTAACTACGAAAGGATAAGATAAGGTACTAAATGGGTAGGTAGGGAATTAAATGAGGGGGAAGTCGGTGAAGGGGAAATATGAGTGGAGAAGGTTAGGAAGGAGGGGATCATTCAACAAGAGATATTCATTGATTTTGGGGGTTCTCTTGGATTGGTAGAGAGGAGAGTGGAGTTCTGTAGTTGGGAAGGTTCAGTACAGGCACCAGTTTGCTGGAGGTTTTGGGAACAGGGAACAAGATATCCATATGATATCCTGGAGATAGGAAGTTGTCCTAGTTGGCAGGGTGGAACAACATTTTGGGCAGTGTTTACACAGTTCAACAACGGTCAACAAGGCAAGCAGTAAACATAGGGTTAGCATCAGACCCAAGTATGTTAAATTACGTATTTGTTTTATTTTTGCTATGAAATCATTATTCGTTATGATAAATTTATATGCATATGTGGGTAATTTATGAGAAATTACTGAGTTATTGAAATCAAGTAGAAATCCTTGTTTCAGCTTAAGGAATTAATGGATGTTAAATTAAAATTGGCCACTACAAATGGTATCAGAGCAGAAAGATGCAGAGAATCTGCACTCATGGACTGCAATATAATGCATTTCTATCACATGCATTTCATATATATTCACCTGTGTCGGCATGTCTACTCTAAGAATACCAACATTGACACAATGTGTATCTACACGCACTCTCGTTTACATGAATACGAAATACTCAGGGGTTCTTACCAAAATAGTGCCATGGATCGCCATGTCTACAGAAAGTCATGCGGCCACCATTGTTTCTTCCCCTATCCTACGAATGGATAATGTGTTAAAACAAGTTCTCCATCCATATGCCAAAGCCCACAGAAAATAGACTCGCATTCCCAGCAAGAAAACGGATGAAGCAATCAAACTACTGTTGCAAGAAAAGGGCTGCCATTAATTAGTCTAACGATTTGGATGCAGTTGTTTCAATTGCTGGTACTGGCACTTAAACGGACACAAAATTACCTGTTCTAAGCATGAAAATACTCACAAAAACCATGAGAAACACCAGCCACCGCCATGCACAAAGCCACAACCAGACCAACACCAGCGCCAAGAGCCGAGGAAAGAGGCGAGAGGCGGCAGAGGAAGGACGCGTAGGGTTCGAAGAGACAGGTGTAGGGTTTTGTAAGAATAAGTGGCCACGTGGGCCTCATACAAGGCCCACTATCGTTTGAATTTAAAAATATATATATTATTGGTTTTAAATTCGAGATAAAAAATTTTCTTGTTTTGCTTTAAATTTATTTTTTTTTGTTTTTTTTATTTATTAATCTATTTTATTATTTTATTTTTATTTTATTTTTATTTATTAATTTTTTATTATTATTATAAGAGCCACGTTTATAATTATATTTAATATAAACATTAACTATTATATTATAGATATTATTAATCAGGGTAAAAATAAGTTTTAATTATATGCAGCGAATTAAAAACTAAGTATATAAATTAATTAAAAGTAATTATGATTAATTAATTAAATTAAAATGTTAGAGAGTCCATGGGTTTTGAACCCACGACCCCCACCAAGCGAAGCGCCTTAAGAAGAGCAATAACACCAACACGCCACACATATCACTTTTACAAATAAATTCACATATAAATAGTTTAATTATCAATAATAGCAAGGCACTAGCCTGAAGTATAAACTCTGATTGTCCAAGCATCAGGTTCACGAGATCGTACACATAATTCATCGAGCCGAGCGCTAAGTCCCTCCACTCCATTCCACCAGTCAAGTCAATGGTAAATCTCAATGCGACATGCGACAATGCCAACACTACACGTCAAGGGAAATCTCCCGAGTCAAGCCTCAGAGGATATTTAGTTATGAGCGAAAAGTTAAAAGGGATTAGACTAGGACAAGCGGGAAGGAGGTTGCACATGCACTAGGAGAGTAGGCATAGGAAGTGGCGAGTATGGTGCAAGGCTAGCATATCTACAAGGCAAGGGAACCAATAGTTTTTTTCGTAGGGGCGAAGAAATCAAGCTTAGATGCTTAATCCTAACCCTAACCTAGCCAATCCCCTAAAGGAGTAATGTCTGTTTACAGACAAGTAAAGAAAACTTACGCCTAACCCTGTTTCTAGTTTGAGTAGCACCAATTTGAAACATCCTGGAACTCACCCTGACAACTTTGGTTGATGCAGGTTAAAGCATACAGGATGGTCAGGACCCGAGGGAGTCGAGGAAGGGGAGCGTCGTCGCAAGCACCGCCAACACCGCCGGCGCCACCACCACCATCACCCAAACTAGCCCTCATACTGCGCTCATTGGAAGCCATTAACGAGACTTTAAAGGGGAAACAACCGGCAAGGACTAAAGTGGAACCCCCACTGTTTGGAACGGGTAATACAGAAGCGTCAAGGGATTTAGGGGGAGGACCTCCACCCGAAGAAATCATGCGAGAATTGCAGAAGATCAAACTTCCAGAGTTTGCCAGGGGTCGCGCCAGTGAACACATGGAAGCATGGCTGGAAGGCATGACAAGGTGTTTTTCCTTAATGGACTATGTGTCCAACTCAAAGGAAAAGATCGCAATTTTTCAGTTAAGAGACAGCGCATTGAACTGATGGGGCAACATGGAAATACAACTGCACCTTACCCCAGACACAGTATATTGGGAAAATTTTGAGGAGAGGTTTTGAATGAAATATCTACCAGCATACTACGAGGAACAACAGGTAGGGGCATTTCATGCCTTAGTACAGGGAAATAGAACTGTAGAAGAATATGAGATCAGATTTATGGAACTGGTCAAATATGTTTCGTATATGGATAATGACCAACGACAGGCAGAGTGCTTCGTCTATGGATTGAACCCTAAGATAAGAGATATGGTGCGGATGTGGAAACCGTCTTTAGTAGTGGAGGCGGTGGAAAATGCGCGTTATGTGGAAGAACACATGAACTTGACCGGGGGTACAATACTGACATTTTCGCATCGTCTTGGATTCGTAGGGAAGGCCCCGAGGACATTTCCTAGGGGAGGGGGCTCAAGGACACCGCCATATGGTAACAAAGTCGTGCCAAGGACAGTAGCTACAGGGATTTCAATGGCAGCGAGTGCAACATCTTGTTCATTTCCAACGACGCATACAGGTCCACGACCATCTCAGGGAACAACGAGTAGGGGTAAGGGTTCCAGGGGAAGGAACTCATTTAAGAGATAGTCACATAATAATGCACATGTTCAATCTCGTGTTACCTGTTGGGGGTGCGGAGGACCCCATTACTAGTGTGACTGCCCAGAGTTACAGTCATAGTTTGTGCATAGAGAAGGAAATGCACCTATGGGGAGAGCAAGTAGCAACCACCAGATTTACGCAGTAGTTAATAATCGCCAGGCCGAACATCAATCCACGGTGGTGGAGTCATCAGGTACGCTAAATCATATCAATGTTAAGATTTTGTTTGATTTTGGTGCGACAGATAGTTTCATTTCACCATCTGCATTACAAAAGAGTGGGTTGGTAGCCTACGAGCACGATGACTTTAAACAAGTCGAGATGGCTTCGGGGGAAAAACAAGCAGTAGGACCTAGTGTTGATAATTGTATAGTAGACCTGGGAGTGTGCACTACTAGGTTTAAGGTATACGTCACTGCTCTCGGGGCATATGACCTAATCATTGGAATGGATTGGTTAGCATCTCACCGAGCTTTGGTAGATTGTTTCACAAAGAGGGTGCTTTGTGTTGATGATGAAGGAAGAGGAGTAGAGATCCAGGGTGTATAGAGAAAAGTGTCATTACACTTTATATCAACTATGAAGGTTAAGCGATGCTTGAGGCAAGGGTGTCGAGTTTATGTAGTGGAAGTAGTGAATGAAAGGAAAGGACCCTCATTGGATCAGTACCCGGTATTGTCATAATTTAAAGATGTTTTTCCAAACGAGTTACCAAGGTTACCTCTTGAAAGGGAGCTTGATTTTACTATTGAGATAAAACTTGGTGCAGAACCAATCTCCAAGACTCCGTATCGGATGACAATGCTGGAACTTTGTGAATTGCAAATGTAGTTGAAAGAGTTACTGGACTTAGGGCTAATAAGGCCCAGTGTTTCACCCTGGGGTGCATCGATAGTTTTTGTAAAGAAGAAGGACGGATCCTTATGACTATGTATAGACTACAGGGACTTGAACCGTGCTACAGTGAAAAATAGGTACCCAATGCTACAAATAGATGACCTCTTCGATCAAATGAAAGGAGAAGCGGTATTCTCCAAGATTTATTTGCGATCAAGGTATCATAATTTAAGGATTAAGGAAGGCGATATCCCAAAAATAGCCTTTCGAACTCAGTTCATACATTACGAGTTTGTTGTAATACCTTTCGGATTGACCAATGCGCCAACAGTATTCATGAGCCTCATGAACGGAGTATTCCGAAAGTACTTATACCATTTTTTACAAGTCTTTTTAGATGACATCCTCATCTATTTCAAGAATGAAAGAGAACATGAGGAACACTTGTGAATAGTGTTGTCCTACCTTAGAGAGAACAAATTGTATGGTAAGTTGTCAAAGTGTTCCTTCTTCCAGAAAGAGATCCACTATTTAGGTCATATCATTTCTGGCGAAGGAATCTCTGTGGACCCAAAAAAGGTAAAGGCCATTATGGAGTGGCCAGTGCCGAAAAATGCCCATGAGGTGAGAAGCCTCATGGGGCTAGTAGGTTATTACCGGAGATTTGTGGAAGGATTCTCAAAAATAGCGAAACACATCACCACTTTGAAATGCAAGGGGGTTAGGTATGAATGGACAGAAGAGTCTGATAGTGCATTCATTGATCTTAAGAGGTTACTAACTAGTGCGCCAATTCTACGAGTGTCGGATATGGAAAAGGAATTCACAGTCTGCACGAATGCCTTGAAGCAAGGGTTGGGGGCCGTGCTAATGCAGGATGGAGGAGTGATAGCTTATGCATCAAGGAAGTTGAAGAAGCACGAAGAGTTATACATGACTCGTGATTTAGAGTTGGCAGCTGTAATTCTAGCTCTGAAAATTTGGAGGCACTATCTTGTGGGGCGGAACTTTGATATCAAAACGGACCATCAAAGTTTAAAACATCTCTTCACTCAAAGAGATCTAAATGCCAGGCAAAGGCGATGGAGTGAGTTTATGAGTGAGTACGATTTTGGTATTTCGTACATAAAGGGAAAGGAAAATGTAGTCGCAGATGCCTTGAGTAGGAGACCACATATCTTCTCCTTGGTAACCTTAAAGGTCAATATGAGGGAACATGTGTTGACACAACTCCAATGAGACAATTGGTATTTAAAGGTTACTTCAAACCTCCAAAGAGGGAGGCAGTTAGATCCAAAGTATGAAGGATATAGTCTGGAAATAGATGGACTATTAAGATATCAAGGAAGGATGTACATCCCTGAGAATGGGGATATTCCAATCATCATACTGAGGGAAGCGCATAGAGAACTTTATTGTGCACATCTAGGTGTGAAGAATATGTACGCAGATATGAGGAAGCTCTTCTTCTAGGTAGGCATGAAGCGCGGTGTATTCCATTTCATCACCAAATTCCTGGAGTGTCAACAAGTGAAAGTCGACCACCATCACCTGACAGGCCTCCTACAACCACATGATGTTCCTATGTCCAAGTGGGAAGTCATATCTATGGATTTTGTTGTGGGGTTTCCGCTCACATCTTATAGACATAATGCCATTCTTGTGATAGTGGATAAGTTAAGCAAGAGTGCTCATTTCATTCTAGTTGGAGACACTTATGATGTCACTGATGTGGAACGTGTGTTTGTAAGCGAGGTTATCCGTTTGCACGGGATACCTAAGAAGATCATTTCAGATAGGGACTCCAAATTCACTTCTAGGTTTTGGACAAGTTTACAGTCAGCGTTGGGGACTCAATTGAACTTAATCACAGCTTATCATCCTGAAATAGATGGGAAAAATGAGAGAATAAATCAAGTCATGGAAGACATGCTTAGGATGTATGTAATGGATAATCAAACCCAGTGGGAGAAGTACCTACCTCTGGTAGAGTTTTCCTACAATAACAATTATCATAGCTCCATCGGAATGCCACCCTACATAGCTTTGTATGGGAGGCCATGTAGAACGCCATTGAGTTGGGATAGACCAGAAGACTGAGTAACAGTTAGGCTAGAATTTATTCAAGAAATGGAGGAACAAGTGATTCAGATTAGGCAAAGACTAAAGGAAGCACAGGATAGGCAGAAAAGTTATGCGGATGCACACAG
>JZKD02S1833114.1:449995-462045 GCA_000966675.3 Picea glauca
CATGTTTAAAACTCTATTTGATTTCCTATTGATATTTTAAGTGTGATAATGAGTTATTGATGAATTGGTATAATTTTGTTCGTTAAAGATTATTAAATGATGCATTACTTGATCTATTGTCCTACGTGTCTTGGTGATCATATATGAACTATGCACTAGAGGCAATGGTTGTTTATTGTTATTACATACATGGGACATTTGTCCGCTAGCTACGCACACATACCCTACCCATGTACACTACTACAATTAATTAATGTATTAATTATTAAAGTAAATTATTAACTATTTAATTGAATGTTTATTGAATATTAAATTATATTGCATACAAAATATCTAGAAGCATTAAATACCTTCTTGACTTTGATAGATGGTGGGTGTGATGAATTAAATGATCATGGTAGGGTGTTATGTACATTTTGGAGAAAATTGTAAAATCACATTTATTAGCTAGCATGAGAAGAAAGACTTTTCATTTTATTTATTGTTGTTTAATGCAAGTCATTTATATTTTAGTTTTATTTTAATCTTTTCCCAAAAATCTAGATAAGGGAGGTTGATGGATAATAATGAATGTGGTTGAGGAGACTTGAATAAGGGTGTATGGAAACTTGATAAATAGGGAGGAGAAGTGGTGAGGAAGGGGGGATTGAGAGGTTTGAGCATGATGAGAGGTTGTGAAAGCTTTGGAAGATATATTTCTTATGATAGTTTTCTTTGAGCATTTGTTATTTGTTGTTCTTGGATTCATGGCCATGGAGGGCCAATAAACCGAAAGATTTCTTGGAGATAGGAAGCTAGCTAGGCTCCTAGTTGGCTAAGAAGATTCTGTTGTTTCACTTTGGACAAGTGGGAAAAGAATGGTTGGAAGCATCTTCCTACTAATAGAAAATATTCATTGCAATTGGTTAACTTCAACAGACCATGGAGGAGATATTTTCATTGGTATTTTGTTGTACTTTTTTTTTTTAAGTTTTAAATCTTAGAGTTAACATATTACTTATTTCTTCCTATTATTTATAGTTATCATTGAGCAAATGTAAAAGAGTTGTGGAAATGAAAATAAATGAAATTATGTATTTAATGAGTGAGAAATTGCCTAACATTCTATATGGTTGTTACATATGTTATCAGAGCTTAGCCTCGAGCACTAGGACCAAGTGCATCCTCTCCATTGTGTGGTAAATAGAAAATATGGAAGAACAATAGAATTGGTAAAAATTCTTAGAAATATTGGTAGTGTATATTTCTTTTGAGTCAACCTATGATAAGGCCACTTAGAAATGGAGTAGTAGCCACAATATTAGTAATAAATGCATAAAATAATATTAAAATCTTGTAGTTTTCATATTATTTCTTGGATTCATAGGAATAGAAACATTGAATATTGAACACAAATCAAAAGATTTTATTGCACCTAGACATGTATGTTTATTTTTAACATCACCAAACCCATTAGAATAATTGTGAAGAGTTAGCATAACAACTGATCAAATGCTTGAAAAAAAATACAAAAATCTACCAATCATAACAACTTCATTCTTTGATGTGTATATGTTTATTCACTCATGCATTTGTTGAAAACTATGTGTGAAAACATCTTTGACCATGACCATACTGAGAATTTAAGTAGTAATCAAACTTCAAGCAAGATATGGTTTCTCATTTCACAAATGATGAAACTCATGAGTTATTTCTGCATGTCTCACTCCTTTTGTATTATTAAAAAAAACATCATTCTCTTCAATATCCTACCTCGTGTTTGTATTGATAAAAAGAAATGGTTTAGCCACTATTTCAACAATCCTTTGTGGCCTGATACTAGTTGCAGGTTAACAATACCCCTGAAAAACACACAAAGAGATAGTAACGGTAATATACATTCATGGAAGTAAAAAAAAAAATCCTGAAACATATAGAAATGAATAGTTAAAGATAAATTACTCAGATCATGCAAGGTCGGTAATGAGATGTTTTCCTTAAACAAAGTGACAAAGTGTAGCGGTAAGCATCATTATGTACCATCTCATTTGTGTCAGAAACATCTTGCAAACATTTATCAACAAGGTTTCTCATATTCATGTCCTGTAAGAGTGACCTTGCCCACAAAATTAGGCTTTATTGATCCTTGGGATTTCATGTATCGATTAGATTCCTTCTAGTTATTATCTCAAGAAGGACCACACCAAATTCATACATATTTGTCTTGTATTTAACCTTTCCATAAACAAAATATCCTGGAGCGAGATACCTGTTAAACTTGCTATCCCACCTTGCATAGCCCAAATCAGTACCCACCTTGCTAGCCCAGAATATGATAACTATTACAATTAACGCCACACTAATTCTGTTGAAATTTTCCATTAGTGCAAAATTCCATGTTTCAATTTAAAACTCTAGATCACCAAAATTTCTTGGAATTATTAACCATCAAATTTAGTCTCGATGCTTCTTCCGGTGAAATGATTTATACATATATTGGAATACTTCAAATCTCTCTCAATGATAGATTTAGAAAATCCATTATGCAAGTAATCTAATACTTCATCAACTCCAACGAATTTCAATCACCCTGTCCAAGGAAGGACTAGCTTCTCCTTGCCTCCTATGGATGGTGGGGCACTCAAATTTCTCCATTTGTTTTGACAGGGTGTTCTATCATTTAATAAATAAGAGTGTCTGGCATTCATTTAGGATTCTGAGCCAGGAAAAAACGCGATACAGTCTAAGTAATTTCTTCATTATTACGGTAATATGACTAGCGCGAGCCTCAAGATTCACTCCTCACTTTTCTTCATTACAGAGTAACCAATCCAAGAATGACCAGTGAAAATTCCAACATTTCCCATCATTTTTTTTTTAATTTGATGATCTAGGTTATCTCAAAACTGACCAAGAACCCAAGAGACAAAGTTTCCAACATAATTGTGAAACTTTGACTTCGGACGTAATTTACAGTCCATTTTTCCAATATAAGTGAGCTGGTATGAGTGCCCTTATCTCACGTCCAAAATTAATCACCAGAAGGAATCTAAGGTCTTCTACATAGTAACCAATAAGTGTAATGATGTGGTTGTGCTTCAATGGAGTAGGAATCTCAACTTTAGAAAACTCTCTCTAGGAATCTCAACTTTAGAAAATTCTCTCTGTTTTGGGTGAAGAATTCAAGATTTTCACTGCCACCCATTGTCCATCAGGAAAAAGTCCCCTGTACACTTGCATGGTTACTTTCATTCTGTTATTAGCAGGGTAATGGAGAAAACCACTATTGGGAGGGAAATGTTGATCCATTGAAACTACATAGTATTCTCTCGATCAACTGTGAAGAAGTCATAATACATATAAAGACTGTCAACGAAGGGAGATCATGTGATTGCAAGTTCTTTACCGAAGACCGAAAGATACATGCCAAAATTTCACATCTTGAGGAAGAACAAACTCCATAGAAACCAACTCATCACACAACATACCTGGGATAGACAAACCTAATCCTTTTCAGTTAGCCTTTACACCCCAACCCCAATATTTCAGCACCCCCACCTGGAAGTACACGAGCATGAAGAAAGGGAAACAAAATAATCACTAGAATCATAACTCGCATCCTCAGTAGAAAACCTATAACACCTGAGCCCATCGGAAGGAAACTCCTCCATCGTTTGCTTCGTTTCGATTGCCCTTCCATCCTGCACAACAAGCGACTCTAGCCTCCTCTTTCTATAAAATTATTAGCAAGAAAAAATGGCATTACACAACTGAAGTGGGTTCGTGGGGTTAATAAAAAATTAAAAGGGAGATTTACATTTAGTACATAAGAACATAAATGAAAAAATCCAAGAGGAAATCTAGAATTATAACATGTTGAAAAGATGGAAGTAGCAGATTGAAACTCCTGATATGAAAAATTCCTGCAGGTTTTACTTCTATAAAGATGCTCTAATGTCCTTGCCAAATAATTTTCTTCTAAGTGAGTCATTTTGCTGACTGCAAAGAAACCCACCTTCTTCAGACAATGTCTAAATTGTTGCCACCTCATTTGAAGCCAGAGCTTCATGTTAATAGCTACAAAACTTCTGTGTAATTTGTTCTTTCAATCGAAACCCTCCAACTGTTTGTGTATGCCTATTTGGCAGATGTAATGCCCATTCAACCACATATATCTATTTTGATGTAGACTATGGAATAGAAGGTTTGGTCGGTGAATCGGCTCCATGTACTAGGGGCCATCCTTGTAGTGAATTTCCTTTATCTGTAATGAGTCGTGAACATTTTGGTTAAGTATTGCACAAGAGTCACTTCTCCACTCCCCAATGGAAACTAGTCTAAAATGATTCAAACACCCTAAAATGAAATGAATCACAAGAAGATGTCGAATCAGTAACTTCATATCCCTCATCTTCCCTCTGATTGCGAATAATAGTCTGAGTATCCAACTGACAAGGGGCAAGTTGGTTTCATAGGATGACATAATATTTTCAATGCTTCCATTTGAGTATTATCTCTCACTCTAATTATATATTCTAATCCTTTTTGAATCGTAACTATCATAAATTGTTGTCATTTACTCATGAACCTTAGTTCCGCTCTCTTTAAAAATAAAAAAAATAATAACTTACTATAAACCCTCCAACTCTGGTGTCTTCATTTTAGAGTAATCCTCATCTTGTGTACAACTCCAATTTCTTCATTGTAGACTAATCTTAAATTTTCATCTCAGCTTTGTATCTCATACGATACTCACAACCAGCCATTTTTATCTATATTTAGTAATAGTAGTAGATGGTTGTCTTGATGAATATTTTAAATGAAGCATAGACCAAACAGAAAAACATGTAGAGTATATGGAAAGTGTTTTAACAAACAGTGTATGTTATGAATCAAATAAAAACACCAATAAATAATTTAATAAAATGCACAAAAAAAAGAAAAAGAAAGAAAGTGTGCCCAAAAACTTAGAAACATGTTTAACGTAGGGAATGGAACGCATCAATCAAACATGTGACCAGTTTAACCAAGACTTGTAGAGATTTAGTCAATCTAAGGTAGCTAATCCCCTGTAGCTGCCAACTGCACCCAATCACTGTAAAAATAGGTGGAAGACAATAATAACCCAGGGAATGAGAGATTAAAATATTTTGGAATGCTAAGGCACGGATCTTTAAATCCACATGAAGTTTCTTATCAAAAGATATGTTCACATTAAATCCTATCATCAAAATTTTATGAAGATAGTAAGGGAACCTCGCCTCTGAAGATAACATTGGTAAGGGAACCTCGCCTCTTAATTATGAGTATTGTACTTGTCATTTCATATTAATAAATATTGAGCAAGTACATTTCATATTAATAAATATTGAGCAAGTACATCAAGTGAATACGTTCATACAACTAATGTAAGAAGTGGATTGATTTACCCGAGAGAGGGAAAAACAATTTAGAAGAAATTGATTGATTGACGCCAACTGTAAAAATGAAGAACATTTCAAGGTTATAACTGTGGTATTTGGAGTCGGTACAGGTGACAGAGAGCTCACAGACATTGTGTTAAAAGAGGTAGTGGAATTGCAATATCATATTTAAACATTTCATTAAGATAAAGAGCTTAATAAGCTATAAATGTAATGGTCGACTTCATGGTAAAGTTATAAAAGATTTACCATAAAACTTATTCAATTATTAGAATATGATATTATAACATTATGAAATATTAATAATTAAAATAATATTAAGCAAATGAGGGTAGATGTAAACTTATATAAGATTGAATATGGGGCTGGGATGGGAGCCTGCCTTCCAGTCCATAAAGAGTTCAAAGCTCGGCATCAGAACAAGTAGATTCTACTTCATTTTTTTCTGTTACCCTTGCTTTGGACGATTGTCCGCTGAAATCGATGAGTGAATAAGGAGTTCTAAAAGTAGGCAGACATAACATAATTGTATATGAAAAGGCTTGAGCGATTTATTGAAGTATTAGTTAGGTTGTTACCAACGTAAACTTTACTTAAATAATTATTAGAATAGAATATATATTACAATATTATGAAATATTAATTATTAAAATTATATTAACTAAATAATATAATATAATTACATTTGATAATTCTTGATCCATTTCTTTTAATTTTTAGTTAGATTGTTTCTTGTGTAGTGCAATAGTGTTGTTTCTCACCAACATTGTTTATGTTTTCATTGTGATTTTTTGGGGGGTTTTAATTTGATAAATATATTTAAATTAAAAATATATAGAGAAATAAATAAATAAAATAAAATTATAAAAATTAATATGATAGAAATAAAATTTTATATTATGAGATTTTATTATTACTTTCGCATCTTGAAGAGAACTATTTTTTTGTATAATCAATATATATAAGAGAAGCATTTGTTAAATGTTGACACATTGAGAATTTAAAACAAATAAATTTTAATTACATAGAAAAGAGTCATAAAATTGGAGCTAAGAGGTGACATTTGATAATAAGAAAATTTTGCCATGAGCTCATTAATAAATTTAGGGATTTAAAGGAACCAAAAATTGTTGACACCCACTAAGATATTTTAAATATACCTTAGGAGTTGTAATCAACTTACTGAGTAAGTGGGAGGCTAGGATTGAACCTAATTTGAGGTGAAATCATATTCTTAAGTATGAATTTGTAAGATGGGTAAATGACACTATGTTAGTGGATGACAATACTTTATTAGAATCACATAAGGTAACCAAACTCAATGTTTTTAAAATGACCCTATAAACGACATTTCCTTGGTCGATATTTAATTTATAACTTAAGAAGATAGTGAAATTGAGAAAAATGACCAAATAAATAATGAAGTGATGACATCAAATGACAATCAATTAGTTGTATCTTAGTCGTTGTACCTAAGCACACAAAAACCAGAAGTTTTGAGTGTCAACTTCTTGAGTGATGACATATGTATTGTCAAGCTAGAGTGATAATCAAAGTCAATAATGATTGTTTATAATTATTAAGATATCCTAGGTGGGATTGTGCATATGAATTAATGAAATTATAATGGAACTCAATATAACATTCACTTAAATAAAGAACCAATAATGAGATAAGATTCTAATTGTATGTCAAACTAGTAGACTATACTTTAATATAAGGCTTAGGAAGAATAAATCTATAAGAGAAGTGGGAATTTTCACTAATTTAATTATGATGGTAATAAAATAAAGTTGGGACATAGTAAGGTATTTGCTAAATAGGGGTAGTCACATTTAATGTATTAATATCACCCAACTTATTTTTAACCAGGTGAAGGTCCAATGCAACTAGTATAGCATAGGGTTTGCTAACATAAAAGACATGTAGAAGTTGTGTCATGAATTTTTTTTCCTTAGATTGAGAATGACCATAACTTCGAGACGAATTTTCTTGAAGGGTGGGTGTATGTAATTGCCCATATATTGGCCTTAGGTAGTTATAAAAATATTGTTTACTCAACTTAGTAACTAAATTCTTAACATTTGTTTGGACTCAGTTAGATTGAGATATATATTTGAGATATTTACATATGGAACTAATTATGGGTTGCATGATATTATTTTCACTATTATATGTTAATGATGATGATAGCTCTTTGATTATTTTAAACATGCAAATTTAAATGTGGAATTTTAGTGCAATGGATACTAGTTCAAATTTATGTTGTGAATGTATAATAGACGTGAGACATGTTGTAAATAAGCATACATTTCCAAATTGAATGTCAATACGAAAAATGATGATCATATGAAATATGTGATGTATTTGCATGGATATAAGTATTGGTGAACTAACCTACAGGTTGATGAGTTATATGATAGCCAAATGACTATAGTGCTAAGGTAGCTTGGATGTCATAGACATCAAGAAGAAAACATATGATACTAGTTGTACTTATTAATTAATTTATGTTTCGAAATATTGTTATGATCTATGGTAGGTGTGGTTTTGACAGGACGCACAACTTGCCAAGAGTGGTTGTTTTATCACATGACTCTAAAAACAGTAGTTTCATGGAATGGATTGCTGTAGGGCATTGACCCGAGTTCTATGAGGAGGGGTGGAGGTATTCCCCACCATTTATCCTTTGAAACCTAGAGTCGTGGGAGGGTTGTGCGAAGTCATGCTCCCCTAGACGTGTGATGGCGATTGTTAATTTCCCGTTGAAGAAGCTTGGTCGAGATGTATGACACTTTTGCTTACGGGTTATATCTAGAGTTAGGTCAATATAGTTGACGCTGCAAGTTAGTCCAAGAGACGAAAGGATACGATGAAAGATGGAAGTAGGTAAGGAAGGAAGGATGCTTCAATGTTAGTTCAAAATACTGATTGAGGATTCGAGATGCCACCATTGTTTACTCACTTGGTTCCTACCATGTTTAAAACTCTTTGATTTTCTATTGATATTTTTAGTGTGATAATGAGTTATTGATGAATTGATATAATTTTTTTCGTTAAAGATTATTAAATCATTCATTACTTGATGTGTTTTCCTACATGTCTTGGTGATCATATATGAACTATGCACTAGAGGCAATGGTTGTTTATCTTTAGTCCATACATGGGATATGTGTCTGCTAGCTACACACACATACCCTACCCATGTACACTAGTACAATTAATTAATGTATTAATTATTAAAGTAAATTATTAACTATTTAATTGAATGTTTATTGAATATTAAATTATATTGCATACAAAATATCTAGAAGCATTAAATACCTTCTTGACTTTGATAGATGGTGGGTGTGATGAATTAAATGAGCATGGTGGGGTGTTATGTAGATTTTGGGGAAAATTGTCAAATTACATTTATTAGATAGAATGAGAAGAAAGACTTTTCATTTTATTTATTGATGTTTAATGCAAGTCATTTATATTTTAGTTTTATTTTAATTTTTTTCCAAAAATCTAGATAAGGGAGATTGATGGATAATAATGAGGGTGGTTGAGGAGACTTGGAGAAGGGTGTATGAAAACTTGATAAATAGGGAGGAGAAGTGGTGAGGAAGGGGGGATTGAGAGGTTTGAACATGATGGGAGGTTGTGAAATCTTTGGAAGATATATTTCTTATGATAGTTTTCTTTGAGCATTTGTGCTTTGATGCTCTTGGAGTCACGAGCACGGAAGGCCAAGAAACCGAAAGGTTTATTGGAGCTAGGAAGCCGGCTAGGCTCCTAGTTGGCTAGGAGGATTCCATTGTTTCACTCTGGGAAAGCAGAAAAATAATGGTTGGAAGCATCTTCCTACTACTAGCAAAGATTCACTGCAATTGGAGAACTTCAACACACCATGGAGGAGGTATTTTCATTGGTATTTTTTTGTGATTTTGTTTTAAGTTTTAAATCTTAGAGTTAACATATTACTTATTTCTTCATGTTATTTACAGTTATCATTGAACAAATGTAAAAGAGTTGTGGAAATGAAAATAAATGAAATTATGCATTTAATGAGTGACAAATTGTCTAACATCCTAGATGGGTGTTACATTCTCCTAGATTGTCTACGCATATTAGATCTCATTTTCAAAATATTTATCACACTACCAACCTTCCTAACCTCTTAACTCAACAAAAATATGGTGATCTTGGAAATCTTCTCTTAATACTTTTCAAGCAAAAAAACAAAATTCTAAAGAATCACAAGTAATCACTTACTCTCTTAAGGTCTCATAGACTAATTCGGTCTTACTCGAAGTTAATCATCATCATCATCATCATTTTATTATTATTATTATTATTATTAAATTTATTAATAACTTTGCTATTTACTATTTTATTTTTGCTAAATTAATTTATAATCTATAAATATATTTTTTCATTATTAATATATTATTATTTTAATAATGTCTTTATTTTATTATTACTTATTTTATTTCTATATTATTTTCTAATTTATAAATAATTGTTATTTAATATTTATTTTATTATTGATAATTGTCTTATAGAGAGTGTGTTGTTAAGGCACTCTGTTATGTTATGTGTTGTTAAGGCACTCTGTGATGTTAAAGTCACTGGTTCGAAACTCGTTGGGACAAAAAATCTAACCATATTAAGGGTTAGTGTGGTTGAGGCTTCCCCGGTGATTTTGACAGCTTAGATGCCCCTGAGTAGTAGTTTCTTAGCCACAAGTTAATCCCACACGTCATGGACAAACTAACAAACAAAAAAGGATAATCAATTGATAATTAATAATTAATATATAATTGATAATTAATTAATTTTTATTAATTAAATAATAATTGATAATTAATTAATTTTTATTAATTAAATAATAATTTATTATTATTTAATTTTTCTTAATAATTTATCAATAAAATAATTACTTATTTATATATTATTATTTTTTTATAAATTATTTAATTTTTAATAATATTAACTAAATTATTAATAATTTTATTTTAAATAATAATTTAATAATTACTAAATAATACTTAATTATTACATTTAAAATGTATAAATGTGTCCATGGTTGATAATATTAACTAAATTATTAATAATTTTATTTCAAACAATAATTTAGTAATTACTAAATAATACTTAATTATTACATTTAAATTCTATAAATGTGTTGATGGTTGTGTCCATGCATGTAAAAAATGGTTGATATACACCAATCGGTTCCATTTTCCACCTTTTTAAAATTAATGAAGTTCATCCCCGAAAATCATCCTCTTTTTACATAAATGTTGTTGTTGCTAGTTAATTTACATTAACTAAAAACATCAATCTAAATAAATAAAAAAACATTTTATAATAATATATCAACATATACTCACTTTAGTAAAAAAATATCTTAATTAAATAAAAATATCTTACTTTAATAAAAAAATATCTTAATTAAATAAAAATATCTTAATTAAAAAATGATTTTTAAGAAACAAATAAAGTTTAAACTTTTTACTTACTAACTTTATCATTCCAAAAGAAATAAATAAATTTGTGTATGTAAATTAAACTCAATTAATATTTTTGTTCTCAAGAGTTTAATTTGAAAAATTAATAAAAAATATTTTACTCTTCTTAAAATTCCTTAATATATTGTTTAATTTGTAAAATTGATAAAATTTATTTTTCTCGTCTTAAAAATCAGGATTAGTAGTCGTTAACAATCATACAGTGGGCGGGTTCAGAGATAACATGTATACGATGTTCCAGCTAAGAGACATCCCCAACAAAAATGAAACCAATGCATACACTCTCAGCAATGAAAAGATATCGTTGGAACCAGAAAACAGTCGCTACCCTACTTGCATCGCCGGATGCAAACTCTACGTAGGTGGGGGATATCTTTGATAGCAAATAAATGATCTAAGGTGAGTTTGCTGGGAGAAACTCTGAGATCAACAAGCAGTAGACGACAGACCATTAGGGAAGGACATGCAGTAGAGATGAGCGCGAATTCACTCCGGGTAAAAAGACAACCCTTAGCCAAAGGTAAGGACAACTAAAGCTCTGGAGCCCTGACCGCTACTGCACGGAAAAGAAAACTACCAGGGATCTCGGGTGGAAGCAATGAAAGATAACAATTTTGAGGGTAGGAGGGAAAGGTTGCTTGTGCACATTCGGGTTAATGCAGGAATTTAGGCCATAACGCTATTAGGTTATCCAAACAATTCCAGAGACAAACTCAGTACTCCCTTCAAAAACGAAAACGCCAATGGTTAAGACTCCTACGACTGTCATTAATATAAATCGTTGTCTGTCCCAATTGTATAAAATCACCCTTCTAGCAGAAGGAGATCAGTGCTTGGGGTAGCAACTATCATGGTTCACGAATAATCATTTTTATAAAGGATACCACTGTGAATGCACATTAATAAATTAAACATGAGGATGGTGCATCCACGAGCATGCAGCCATGAAGAGTAAAACAGAGACTTAAGGATCCCGACCAAGAGACGGTAACCCCACCAGAAACTAACCTCAAAACTTTAGGCAATCGACGAATGGGCAAGGGCTCAAGACAGAAATCTTCCACTTACAATCCCCATACAGATCAAGCATAGATTATAAATGCATTCTAATCTACAAACAAAAATAACA
>JZKD02S1833114.1:483832-494262 GCA_000966675.3 Picea glauca
AGATCGCAGAGATCACCTAATGGTTATAGACAACATGGAATGGAAAAAAAAGAGGACAGAATGGTAAACTACAATGGGGTGATTGATGGTAAAGTCATCCAGATTTTTGTTTGGAATTATAATTTTAATATGGAATTGTAATTTTAATTTGCATGTAATTGAGAATACGACTGTAAGCCATGGTAAGCCTTGCATATCCTTTATTTTTTAAGTCACCTATGAAAAGTATAGATGTAGATTTAGGTAGAATGAAGAGGGGTGGGGTCATGAGTCATGAGTTAAAACCTTTTTTTCTACAGTTGTGGGCTTCAGGTCCATGTTTATTGGTTTTTCCAATGGTAAGGTGTCCATGAAATTGCATGTAATGAAGCTTGTTTAAAGGCTTGGTCAATTCCATTGAGAAGGTTCTTGGAGGTGAGTGGTGAAGGCTTACTTGGCTAGCTTGGTTGGATTTGGTCAAGGGAATGTTCATGTCAAAGTGGAGCATTGATACTCCATTGTAATTTTCCTCAAGGTGAATGAAGAAGGCTCACTTGGAAGTTTTGTCCATATTTGGTCGAGGATTCAGATGTTATATTCGAGGTGGAGCACTAAAGGTGTTCAGTAGATTTGTTTGGAGGTTCAATTAATCATTGTATGGATTAAAAATCGAGCATGAAAATTTGTACAAGATGTTCAATTCCTTCATGGTGGGCCAAGTTTTTCAAGAAGTGAGTGTAACCATTTTGTTTATGATATTCACTATCTTGGTGTTTAGATTGTTCACAAACTACTTGTAGCAAGAAAGATCATTTCTAAGATCAACAGATTGGCTCAGTTGGCTTGGATCTTCGAGATGAAGGATATGGGAGAAGAAAAATAATCTCGAGCATGAAAAGAGACAACATTGATGGTAATTTTTTTGGTTGTCATAGCAGGAGTACATAGATACTTAAGAAATTTGGTATGAACAGTGTTAAACTGGTAAAAAAATATTTTATCTTTCCATTATAAGATTTCTCCAGTTTTATGTCTAAGTAATGAAGAATAAAAGGGTTATATGTCTCGTGCAAGGATAAATTTTGTGATGAGATGATGTGATATTTCACATGGATTTGGTGTTCTCAGTGGTCACATGAAAAATCCATCTGAAGCAATGAAATGGGTGCTTTGGTATTTTAGAAGCACGTGTATCACCTATATTTAGCTTGCAAGAAGGTGATGAATGGACAATGGTATGGTATGAGTTAAATATAATATCCCCAAAAATAATTAAATTTTAAATTCTGTATGCACTTAGGAATTTTATTTTCATTTTTGGCAAATTCGTATTTGGAAAATTATTGTCATTTATGGAAATTCCAAATTTTGAATTTGATTATTTCTAATTAATTATTGTGACTGTTGGGAAAATATTTGATTTGCCCAACCAACTCTTTGACTGTGACACATGTAAAAGACAAATCTTTTTATATTAATTGTTGAAGGACAAATGGAACAACAAGGTTGAAATCAACTGACCATGACTCCATGAGTGGGGAGAAGACTTGAACTACCTCACGGATGAATTTTACAAGTGGAAAATGAGGAATTTGGCCACTAGAAACCCCTAAAAATCAAGGATATGTAAAGATGCGAAAATTCCCAAAGGGTAAAAAAGACCTAGGCACAAGATGATCAAGATATACAACATATGGGAGGAGGCAAGGCGTTGCTTAGTATGCTAGAGAAAGGATATCACTTGTTGTTATGAACATTTTTTTGAGTGTGAGGCAAGGGGATTTCTGATCTGAAAGAGGAGTATAGCAAAAGAGGCTCATTGGAATTCGCCCTTATGGACTAATGGTCAGGCTACGGGGTGAACAAAGCAAGTAGTTTGGTTGTTTTGTTCTATGGTTGGGTGGAACTTGGTTGTTCCATTTGTTTTCCCAACACTTTGTTAAAATATGTACATCTACTTGTTTCCTTGTTGAATGTTTTGTTGATTAATAGCTGGTAGAATGAAATGTATTGTAGAGTAATTCCTTACAGTTTGATCTTATTCATTGAGTAAAGATAAGAAATATATTATGAATTTTTAATTGTTAATGAAGTTGAGTTATGTATAAATATATGCATAGATAGTAATATATGTATATGTTGCACTAGGAGTAAAGAATGTTAGAACTGTTGGTTGTATTCTAGAAGATTATAAGTGAATACAAGATGACTGTGTGTATTTCCAAATAATCACATAGATGTATTTATGTGCATAAATATACATGCAGTATACCATATCATATTTTTTGCAAGTACCATAGAATAAAGGTAGAATAAATAACAGTCCTCATTTTTTTTAAAGAGAAATTACATTCTATATATGTGATGGTTCATATACAAACAAAGATTTAATATTCTACCCAATACATACTATCATAATTGTTTAATCGTGGAGTCGTATTGAATATGGGGTTTTCCCCTTTTCAATCTGTTTATTCCATTAATGAATGAAAATACATGTAACCAGTTTATCCTTGGAACCCTTGATCAAAACTATTGCAATGGAGTATCCTAGGGTGGAACCTTGTACCACTATAAACAGAACCTCAGAAGTTAAATTTAACACCGAGAGTTGGAACTCAAATACCTTTCAAGCAAGGCGATCTCGTAGATCCTTTTTCTCATTACGATTAACTCTTACAAGGGGGGAAATTGAGGATTAGCAAATAATGTCATGAAAAACCAATGAAATTAAAGGTTGAAGATAAAATGAGAATTAGTAAACAGTGTTAAGGACAAATCACTGAAAATTAAATATTGAATATTGAACATGCGAATAATACTTAGCTCAAGGTTGGTATGGTTTTCTTTCCCATCAACATCGTTGAAGTGATCTGTCCACAGTCCGAAGGGGATAAGTGGACCCAGAAAATACTGATGGGTACCCTCATAAGGAAACAGGGGTCCCATCATTAGTTTTGTAGCTGAAAGAATTAACCGAATGCTCTAGAATGTAAACAAGCAAATATAATAGTGCTAAAAATTTAATACATTTGATAACCAAAATTATAAAGTTCACACAGTACAATGCATATTCCACAAAGGAGTTTATTTCCCAAATTAGATACTTCAATTTCTATTTTTCTTTATGCATAAGAAGCACAAATAGACAAGTTCAAACACAAAATTCTAGAACATAGAGCTTAGAATGAATCTTTTAAATAATTTTAAATTCTAGAGCAATTACACACAGCGGAAGTCTGATGATTGTAACAATTCTTGTACAAGTATGAGCAATGTGAAGAGATTTAGAGAAACAAACCAGTTACTAAACTTTACACAGTGGCAAGAAGACCTTACCGCACCCACAAGAAATGGTTTATGAATTTACAACATTAATTCGAGGGCACAATAATTCACAGTAAGTATCGGATACGTAACCTTTTCAAGAGCTGATAGTTCGAAGACGCATCGCATAATAAAAACATAAATATTAAATATACAAACTATGCCTACATTGAATACCATAAGTGAACTTAGGAATGATTGTAGAAGCCAAACAAAGATTTAACCAAGGGATTCTCAGTGAGAGGCATGTCATGAACAACCTCAATAAAAACACAAGTATAAGTGATAAAGAGAAGATCGAGGTCACTGTCTTGTCGTAAAAACCCTCAATACATTACGAATGTAAGATATTTTTATGAAATAATACACATAAAGTAATAATATACAGTTACTCATATAGGACACCATAAGTGGAGTTAAGAATCACTGTAGAAAACCTGCACAAGATTTAACCATGAGATTTTCGGTGATAGGTATGCCGTGCATAAATTAAGACAAAATAATGACATAAAATATAAGGAGAAGCGTGAAGTCATGGTTTAACTTCTTGCAAACAGAACCCTAAATTTTATTACCAGACAACTCTTGAACCAGAAAGCTAAAAACTACATGTATAAGCTTCAAACGAATCCCCAACAAAAAAATAAATGAGTAGAGGGGGTGACACTCATGGTATCATAATCCACCATGAGTTGGGGATATATATTATATAGAGAATGGATGGAATGCATTCAAAGTTTTAGTTGATAGAGAAAGAAAAACCTAAACCAGGAACCATAGGTAACAGTTGCAGAGACAATCATAAATACAACTGACCCTTCTGAACTACCATATCTACTACAGATAGCTTAAGCGATGGAGTCGTTTGTGGAATTAGTTGGTAGAGGAGGAAACTAGATAATCGTGCACCTATTTCTTTCCTTACGTAGAGCAGGAACCCTCCATGTCGTCGATTTTACATTGAGAGAAGCATTGCAAGGTTTAATGCTAGGTGGTTTTACACAATGCATAAGAGCCAAAGGAAAAATGATACATTAGTGACCCAGGGAGATTTCGTATTGCAGAGTAATGGCAAGGGGATGTTTTGGGTACACTGGCCATGTGAATAAACGTGCATGGAATAACCGCATTGGTCACGAGAACCTAGAACCAGTACAATGCAGAATCCTCATAACTTTCAACGAGAGAATTAATGATATTTATGGAAAATTCATAACTTCACATTCAACCGATCCCTTAACGCTGTTAGTGGTAATCCCTGTCGCTAAGTCGGGTGGAATTTTTTGTTGGAAAGTAAGTATTAGGGTGGATTTAATGCACTACCGGGTCTAGGGTTATGAATTTTCATATCTGATGGGGTTCCAACCCCTCAATGCTAAACATTTGTTATTCGATCAACCCTTTCATTATACAACTCGTGTATGCTAATTCCACTTAGTCACTATGTTTTAGAGTTTTAATGGAAAAAATTGGAAAGAACGTCCACTATTTGTAACAGTTAGAGTGCACATATAGTAAGGCTATAATTTGTTGCAAGTAGACCCATATTGATATATGTGAATAATGTTAAACACTTCAGGTAAGGCTTATGATAAATCATATATATAAACTAAAGAAAATATGTTCCCTTGTGTGACTATAGATATAGGAACTATATATATATGGTAAGGTTTTGGTATCCAACAACATTTCTAAACAAGTATTGATACATGGGATATAAATATATAAACAAGAAAAGAAAACTTAATATAAGGGATTGGTTGTGGTAAGTTGAAATACTCATTCATTGCATATGAAGTCTTGTTTGAAGGTGGAGTTTTAGTGAAAACACTTTGTGGATTTCTCTGATAAATATAGAAAACACGTTAGGCTAGAGATTACTTTAGACCTTCTGGACACAACCAGATTACAGTTTCGTGGATAATCTAAACCTTAGCAAGGGTTATCACATGTACCGAATTATTGTATTAGGAACGACTTCATGGAAAGGTTAACTACCTTGTCTTTAGTCTCTTGTAACTATGAATAGGTATATGTCGTATTCCAATAACGATGATTATAGTTTTAAACCAATCTAGTATAGCAAAGTAAAGAAGTTTTAATGTATGTATCATTTTTTTATTATTATTGGTAAATTTGGGGTACATTACATATGGTATCAAAGAAATGGTTACACCACTTGGACCTCAAAGCAAGGACAAATTTTTTATTTAGTACATACTATTATGTTTAATGAAAAACTAAAAAAATCGATTATTGTTACAAACAAAAAAATTGTGTTTTTTTGTGATAATGGTAGCAATGAATGAAGAGGAGATCAGACTTGAGAAGAATCTTGATCAATGACCTCCTAGAGAGCCTATGCATAAAAATGAAGAAGTTAATCCACCCAGGTTTTGGAAACAATGAGGAACCTTATCGTGGAACTCCAATCTTTCAAGTAAGATAATGAGAAAATGAAAAAGGCACACGAAGACCAGCAGGAAATAAATGAAGTATTGTTGCGTAGCATAGTAACAAATAAGATCCCAAAAGACAATGACAAGGAACAAGAGGTAATCAAAAGAGCCTCCAAAAATTATGGTCGTGAAGAAGAAAATGAGAATAGTTCTTCCGAAGGCACCCCAACAACAGAAAATAAAACAGCCACAAGAAGGAAGAGGAAACATGTGGACCACTTGGAGGGTGAATTTAAGAAAATCAAACCATCCACCTTTCACGGAGAATCCAGGACAAGGGAGGAGGTTAAATCATGTTTACTAGACATAAAAAAGTATTTCCAGATTTATAATTATTCCAGCAACATGAAGGTCAAAATGGCCATTTATAACTTGAAAGGAAAGGCGAGTATATGGTGGTAGGACCTAAAGTTGGCCAAGGTCTTAAAGGAAAAATAGATGGAATGGTCAGATTTCAAGAGATACTTTAAGAAATAATATTTATCAGAAATTTATTATGAGAGGAAGACCAAAGAATTATATGACCTAAGACTCGGTCAAATGACCATGGATGACCTAATAAACAAATTTCTTGAGTTATTAATATTTGTGCCTTATATAAGGGAAGACAAAGTAAAAATCTAGCATTTTCTAAGTTTCTTACCACATTCCTATAAGAACATAATTGAATTCGACATCCCCAAAACCTTAAGTGAAGTTTTTAGAAAGGCCCAGATGTGTTATGACCAGTACAAACAATGGTATGAACTTCCGAAGGCTTGGAAAGATAAGAAATAGGAAAAAACGAATCAGCAGAAGAAGGGCTTCCAACCATCCCCTTTCTAGAATGTGGCAAATAATTTCCCAAGGAAATATTTTTAGACCAATAATCAGAATACCCAAGGGGGAGGGAGATTAGTTAATATAGGAACCAATAAGTTTGGGGATATCCCCAAAGAACCATTAAAATGATGGGAGTGTGGAGAACGTCACTTAAGGAGGAACTATCCACGTTTAACTTCTGCAACAAGGACCACAGTTCCCAACTTGGAAGAGGCCT
Organism: Picea glauca; assembly: GCA_000966675.3. Taxonomy (NCBI): domain Eukaryota; kingdom Viridiplantae; phylum Streptophyta; class Pinopsida; order Pinales; family Pinaceae; genus Picea; species Picea glauca. The sequence continues at coordinate 490,637 of JZKD02S1833114.1, forward strand.
CTACAGTAGGAGATGTGGGAAGAAGCGTACATAGGATCAATGTAGTTGTATATGGCCGACAAGATGATCAGCAATCCACTATAGTGGAAGTTGAAGGGAAAGTTAATAATAATCATTTTTCTATTTTAATTGATTTGAGAGTTAGTCTGAGTTATGTCACTCCTATTCTAGTTGATTCAAACAAGCTTAAGAAAGTAAAACATACTAAATCTTGGTTAGTACAACTAGAAACAGGGACAAAAATGAATGTAACAGATTTCCTTTCTGATTGTGAACTTAGTTTAGATGGTCAAAATACAAAAATAACTTAGTTCAGACTAGTTAGAGAAGCATAAAGAAATTTTGGATTGTTATGAAAAATAACTTACTTAGAGAGACGAAAAAACCATAGTTAGGATAGTATAAGGCATCAAAAAACCAGTCTCAGTTAGGCAGATTTTAGAAATGCAGTTTAATAAGTGCACGAATAAATTGGTCATAATTATGCTATTCAAGTGAAAAATATGTTGGAAAAATAAAATAAACCCAGCCTAGAATATTTTACTGTCTTACATGAATTTATAGATTTATTTTTAGACGAAATACTTGAACTGCCCCCAAGAAGAGAGATAGATTTATCTATCGATATGCAACCTGGATCAACTCTGATATCTAAGGCACCCTATAGTATGATTTTACCCGAATTGACAGAGTTGCAAATTCAACTACAAGAACTGTTGGACAAGGAATACATGAGGCCAAGTGTCTCACCGTGGGGAGCACCAGTCCTTTTTCTTAAAAATAAATACAAAACTTTAAGATTATGCATTGATTATCGACAGTTAAACAAAATTACTGTTAAGAACAAATATCCCCTACCTAGAATCAATGATCTGTTTGACCAAGTGGGAGGGGAAAACAATTTTTCTAAGTTAGATTTAAGATATGGTTATCACTAGGTTAGAATAAAGGATGAAGACATAAGTAAGACAATGTTTAGAACGAGATATGGACATTATGAATTTGTTGTTATACTGTTTGGTATCACTAACGCATCAACAACATTTATGTATTTAATGAATAACATATTTAGTCAGTATCTGGATAAGTTTGTTTTGGTATTTATTGACGACATTCTAGTGTATTCAAAAATAGAAGAAGAACACGGAGAACATCTAAGGATAGTATTGCAGACATTAAGAAAACACAAGTTATATGCAAAATTTGACAAACGTGACTTCTACCAAAAGAGAATACAATACCTAGGACACGTAATATCTGAAGAAGGTATTGCAGTCGACCCAAAGAAGATAAGATCCATCATGGAATGGCCTATCCCTAAGAATGTGGCAGACATCCAATCATTCATGGGAATGATCGGTTACTACCGCAAATTTATCGAGGGATTATCTAAGATTGCATACCCAATCATATCCCTACAAAAAAGGGGACCAAGTTTACTTGGTCACAGAAGTGTCAGGACAATTTTAATAAGTTAAAATAAATTTTAACAACCACACCTATTTTAAGGGTAGCAGACCCTGATGAAGACCTTACAATCTGCATGGATGTGAGAAAAGAAGGTTTGGGAGGTGTCCTAACTCAAGAAGGACACGTTATTTTTTACGAGTAACGAAAACTAAAAGAACATGAACGAAACTATGTCACACACAACTTGGAATTAGTAGCGGTAATTCATGCGTTAAAAATGTGCCAAAACTATATAATGGGCATAAAAATTTTGTTGCTAACCTATAACGGTGGTGTGAAATTCTTATTCAGTCAACTAGATCTTAACGTAAGGCAAGCAAGATGGCTTCCCTTCTTGAGTAAATTCGATTTCGAGGTAAAACACATCAAGGGTAAGGAAAACAAAGTGGCATATGCCTTAATTAGGAGAATTCATGGGTTGTTTGAGATAAATATTAGCAGGGTAGAAAGAGGCATTGAACAAAGGATAATATCTGCAAGTAGTAATGACGAAAAATACATCAAAACAATGGCAGATTTACAAAATAATGCAAAAAATTTAGATAGAAAATATCTGAGTTTGGACAAAAATGGACTACTAATATTCAAAAACAGCTTGTACATACTAGATTCTACAGAATTAAAGCTAACATTTTTTTATGAAGTACATAAGAAGCCATATTCTGGTCATTCGAGATACCAGAAAATGGTAACAACATTGAGGAAGTTGTTTTATTGGCCTAACATGAAAGGTGAGACAACATAATACTTATGTAAGTTCCTAGATTGTCAATAGGTGAAGGATGAACACCAGCACCCAGCCGACCTATTACAACCTCTACCTATACTGGAATTGAAATGAACCTCAAATTATCATAAAAAAAAATAATCTATGGTACAATATTTACCATTTATCTTCGTTTAATCAACTTGTAAGGTGGGTACTTACATTTTATTGTTTTTCTTTGCATAACTTTATAACCTATTAGCTCAATACTCTTAAGAGAGGTTCCATAAAATTCAAGTATTTTCCTAATTCATGCTTTAGTATAAAGGGTTCGATACAAAACCCACATCTTCTTATACACTAGGATTTGAATTTCAGTTCCCTTGTTTTAAAAGAATCTGGCTATTGGATTTTGCACATAAAATTATGTCCCCAGGAGTTCAATGCTCACACACTTACCTAACTATGTCAACATCAGACTTCAAGCCCTAAACGTGGTACGTGACAGGAAAGGGTTTAAGGATATTAAAGATGGTTTAGGAGAGGTTTCAAAGTGTTATTCCTTTGATGGCATCATTTTAGTTATATTACGACTCATATCCACCATAACAATTTGAACCTGATCAAATCCACATCATTTTCTGCATAACTAAACTAACTAACTCTCCTCTGCTTGTTGGAGTAACGAAAAGATAACTTCAAAGACAACAGTTTACTGACTGACTAGTTTCACTGGACAATCATGATTATACTATCGTTTAACTTCGTATCTTATGCATTAAGGGGGGGCGGATGTACCTGTCAGGAGGAGTTTTAAGACTCTGTCATGTAATTAATTAGGGTCCTACAAACCTCATTCCTAATGACTCTTCCTCCTGTTCCTCCCAATTATGGTGTGCCAACCTTTACCCTAGTGTAAGGTTTGTACCTCCCGTGCTGTAAAGAGTGATACTCGTTCCTCCTAGGTTTTGGCGGCCTCATTTCGGCCCTCGTGCCTCCGAAGGAGAGGGTTATGTATTATGCATTCTTCCATAGGGAAATTTTACAACCTCTGTGAGAAACCTTTGATGAAGTCAACGATGATATCTGACTACCTGGTAAGTTCTTTCAGGGGACTGTCATATTTCAAGCTCGAACATAGTTCGTTGTTTTGGTTGATACCGAGAAATATTTTGCTTCCTATAAACTTTACTGTGGATCATGTTGGATCATGTTGTCATTGATTCCAATGGTTTGATTGATTGATTTCAAGTGATTGATTGATGTCAAAGGATTGATTGACTGATTATTTATGTAATATAATATGTAGTGTCCTTGATGAGAATGCATAGATGCAGATGGATCAATGAGTTGTCATTGATACATGATGAAGATGGATTGATGTGGTTCCATTGGTATATGATGCATTGTTGGAAAAATGTATAGATGAATCATTATTGTCTTATCATGA
>JZKD02S1833114.1:500501-518278 GCA_000966675.3 Picea glauca
GTTGATTACAGGTTGTTTGGCACAGGTTGGTGCATGGTTGATGCTCTTGTTTATGGTACATATTGATATCTATTGAGGATTGTTGCCTCATCTCAGTTGGTGCTAAGAATGCAAGATGATTCTTGCATATAGATATGGTGCTCTTGTAGAGTTGTACTCTATTTAGTTGTTGTTGATAAACCCCAAGGATTGTAGTCCGTTATAAAAAGAAAATTGTACATACATCTTGTGTTCTTTGTGTTCATTATGGTGATGAATTGTTAATGATATACTGCTAATATAGGTTGCTGATATGTGCTCACATCTAATTGGTTATAAATGACAACAATGGGTAATGAATAAATGTTGAATGCTAATTGATGACTTTTTGTGCAAGAGGGAAGTTTTGGGAAAAACAGCCCCACACTCATTCACCCCCCCTCTAAGTGTGGTAGGTGTGTCCAACAGTTCTGTATTATGAATTCTTCCACAGGGAAATGTTACCACCTCTGCGAGCAACCTTTGATGAAGTCAACAGCGATATCCGACTACCTGGTAAGTTCTTTCAGGGGACTGTCATATTTCAAGCTCGAACAGAGTTTGTTGTTTTGGTTGATACCGAGAAATATTTTGCTTCCTGTAAACTTTACTGTGGATATACCAACCCTCTATACTTTCGGTAGTCATGTTCATAGTATACCCATTTATCCTTCTATTTTGGTAATGACTGTAGAGGAAATTTTCTTGCTGTATCCGTGAGTCACTATCTTTACTCTGTGAACCTAAGGTCATACTTTGTGTCCACCATTTATATCCAGTGGGTTTATTTCCAGATCAATCTTTTGTTTACCCTGTAACTAACAACTGTATTGGGGAGTACCTTAGAGTACTTTCAGAAGAGTTTATATTTCATCGTGTAAGGGTTCTAGGAAGGTAAAAGGTCAAGTTGGGTTCTTAACGTATGTTTCTCCTCTGTAACTAATGCATAACATTTGTAGTAAGGTAGTGGTCTACTGGTAATTTATCTCTTGCTGAGTTAGGTTATTTTCCATGAGGGCTTCTATTGGTTGAGTGTATGATACTTTTCTTTACATTCTTCATTTTGTTCGTAAAGGGTTTTATGATTTATCTCTTGAATTCGCAATGTTATTTTATGCTTTCAAGTAATTATTTGATTCTGTAAAAGAAAATGTTTTCTCTGTATTAATGGTGGGACTCTACTGGTTGCGAGGGTACCCACTAGGAGCTCTCGGATCATTCTCCCCTCGGCCAGGGTTGATTACAAAGAAAAGCATGGTAACTGGAGGGTGTGGCATTTCATCCCTAACTTAAGTAATACGACAAGCTATGGCTATCAATCCACCCTTTCGAGTTTATAAATTAAGGTTCTACTCTGTAATTTTACTAATGTTTTTCATGATGGTCGAATGCAGGTGTGCCCACTTCACATTGCGGGTACCGGCCTCTGCTCATCATGACAAAGGTACTCGGGTTCAAAAATGTGACCCTTCATCTTGTTTCTGAAATCACGGCTTGGAGGTCACGATTATGTTCATAACTTTCTGTTGTTAAAAGTAACCTTGCTCATGCACCAATTTCCAGTACTGGATTGGATATCTGAGGGTTAATCCCATTTTTTTTTTTTTAAAGCTCCATTTAAGAATATATATATACAGTCGAGCATGTTGTAGGAAGTGATTGATATTCTAAAGCTAGAATTTAACGAAAAACAAATCTAATTTTTTGTTGTTGGAAAACCCTTAAATAAGTTAAGCTTAGAAATGGAGGGATAGCATTTCTATTTGGAAGTAACTTATCCTTGACGTTCTGTACATTACTTATGTAATTGCAAGTATTCGAAAAATCTTTAAATAGCTATAATAGCCATCTTTTCTTGACTATATTAATGTCTGTAATATATTAGTTTCTTGTTAATGTAATGCTTATTTGGGAAAAATATCCCAACGGGGATTGTTTTTCGAGGTCTCACATCTTCAAGTCTCTACGTATATATATATATATATATATATATATATATATATTTTTATTTTTTTTTTCGATCGATTGCGACTTCAGCATAGATTGCATTACTCTGTAATTTCTTAAAAAGGCTTTCCTGTAAATGCAAAGCAAAATTAACCGATATACTACATGGTAATGCTACAGCCATCAAATTTCTTGTTACTCTCTACCCACAACATATGTAAGATGTGTCATACGTTGTTAATGTATTAGCGAGTTCATTTATTCGTTTCCTATAGTATGATCCTAGCATGGATATCTCGTTAAGATTAGGGTCTTCTTTCTCCTTTGATTATGATCATTCCCATATGCTTCATTATTTCAGTTCTATCCAAGTTCGACTACATATGTGATTTTGTTCTAGGAAATGGAAATTTACACAATGAAATATATGGATGTCTGTAATAGATCTGTTCGTTCATGGATATATATATATATATATATATATATATATATATATATTCAATTTAAAGTTTCATTTCAGGAAAACTTTTCCATAAATAAAGCCTATAGTCTATTTACTGAATTCTATGAGAGTATCATATCTTTTTTTATTTTCATATATGTTCTAAATCCATAGTAGGGGTTATTAAGGGGGATGATTCCATAATTTAAGTGTAACTAATCGCTAGTTAAAAGGAATATATATTTCATGAAATTGAATAGCCTTTAATTAGGTTATTACATCCGTACCAACTTTAAGGATTCTACTATATCAATAACCAATTCACCCCACAGAGGCAGGAATAATTAATGTTCTGATACAGAAAAAAAAAGACTTACAACAATTATGTGATCATTAAAACAGATGCTAGAAACCATTTCCATTCAGCTATAACAAGTACAGTACATCCAATATAAAATCAATTCAGACAGATAGAGTTTAGAGTAGCATATCTGAACAAAACTCGTAGGAAAACAAAGGGAACAGCCATGTTCCTCCCAACCGTAGAACCGAGTAGTCACGATCACTTGCTCGATTCACCCCTTAGCATGACCATGAGTCCATAAGGGAAAACTTAGAAATCCCTCTACAACACTGTCCTTCAATTCAATCACCTTTCCCCTTGCCTCACACCCTTCTGGTATTCATAACAACAAGTGAAAAGAAATCAATAGTCTCTTTCCCAACATACTTAGCAGCGTCCTAAATCCCTAATTTTCAGGGGATGCCAATGGCCAAATAACTAATTTGCGACATGTAAAAATCAGCCCAGGGGTAGTTCCAACAGGTTCCCCACTCATGGAGTCATGGTCAGCTACTTTTAACATGGTTGTTCCATTTGTCTTCCTGCAATCTGTATAAAATATTTTTTTTTTAAACAAGTGTCATTGTCAAATAGTTAGCTGGTTCAAATCAGATCTCTGCCCAATAGTCATAATAATTTATTACAATTAACAAATTTGAAATTTGGAATTGCCATAAATGGAAAAAAATTTCCAAATTTGAATTTACCAAAAACGGAATGAATTTCCAGAAATTTAATTTTCCAAAACATTTTATTTTGGGGGATGTCACATCCTTTCCCCCTTCAATAAAACACTATCCTCAGTGTTCATTTATTTCTTGGAATAAGATTGGATGATATTTCCGCAAATCTCCCTCCAATTCCCAAGTGGCCTCCTTAGGACTAAAGTTCTTCCATTGCACCTTTAACTGAGCGACGACTCTGTTCCGAAGTGTTATTTCTCTTTGGTCCAGAATGCGTAGGGGTTCCACCTAGAATTGCCTTCGGGTTCCACCTGTACCAAGTTCTAATCAATCATATGAGTAGGGTCATGAACATATTTTTTCAATAAAGAAACATGAAATACATTATGAATTCTTAGATTGGCAGGAAGTGCAAGTTGATATGCTACGGGTCCAATTCGATCTAGTATATCGAAGGGCCCACAAAACCTGGGTGCCAACTTGGCACAGTTTCCTAACTTCAATGACTTTTTTCGAGCTTTGAACTTCAAGTTCACATGGTCTCCCGCTTGAAACTCTAAGTGTCCTCTTTTCTGATCTGCATAGCTCTTATGCCTGTCCTGTGCTTCCTTCAAGTTTTGTTGTACCTTTCTTACCATGTTTTCCATTTCCTGGAGCATCTCTAGTCCAACCATGAGTTTGTCGGTTGGGTTATCCCAACTAATTGGAGTCATACACTTTCTACCATACAGTACTTTGAAAGGGCTCAGTTTTGCTGATGTTTCGTACCCATTGTTATATGCAAACTCTACCAAGTGTATATAGTCCTCCCACTTGTTCAGTTTCGTTCTTACATACTTGCGGAGCATATCCTCTATGATTTGATTTGTCCTTTCGGTTTGCCCATCCCTTTGTGGATGATAACTTGTACTGAAATTCAAATTGGTATTTAGTCCTGCAAACAGTTCCTTTCAAAAGGCGGATGTGAGTTTTACATCTCTATCTGAAATCACCATTTTAGGAATACCATGCAGTCTAAAAATTTATTTCATGAATATTTCAGCAATGTTTATAGCTTTAAAAGTAGACTTTACAGGGATAAAGTGTGCATACTTACTGAGTTTATCGATTACGACCATGATATAATCATTTTGTTTCTGATTTTTAGGAAAACCTGTTATAAAGTCGAGTGATATAGTCTCACATTTCCATTATGGTACTGGTAATGGTTGTAATAGGATGGTTGGATGTTGGTGTTTGGCCTTAACCTGCTGACAATATTGGCACCTAGCCAAGTATTCTTTTTTTTCTCCCTTCATGTTAGGCCAATAAAATATCTTCCTAAGTGTTGTTATCATTTTCTGGTAACCTGGGTGGCTATAATATGGTTTCTTATGCACTTCATCCAAGACTGTTAATTTTAACTCTGTTGAATCTGGTATGTAAAGTCTGTTTTTAAATCGTAGCAGTCCCTCCTTGTCAATACTTAGATCTGATTTATCGGAGTTCACGGTACTGTTCGGTAATTATACCATTATTTTAGTATATTTTTCGTCATTAATACCTGTCGTCCTTATTCTTTGTTCCAGATCACTTTCTGCCCTGCTGATATTCATCTCAAATAACCCATGGACTCTTCTACTTAAAAAAATTTCTACTTTATTTTCCTTGCGCTTGATATGTCTGACCTCGAAGTTGAATTTGCTCAAGAAGTCTAACCACCTTGCTTGTCTTGTGTTAAGATCTGGTTGGTTAAACAGATATTTCACCCTGCTATTGTCCGTTAATAATAGAAATTTTCTACCCATTATGTAGTGTCGCCACATCTTTAAGGCGTGTATTACTACTTCCAATTCTAAGTCATGAGTGACATAATTTCTCTTGTGTTCTTTTAATTTCCGGGACTCATAACCAATAACATGTCCTTCCTGAGTTAGGACACCACCTAGCCCTTATTTACTGGCATTAACACGTACGATGAAATCTTTATCTGGGTCTGCTACTTTCAGTATGGGTTCCATTGTCAATAATGCCTTTAGTTTGTTGAAGCTGTCCTGACACTTCTCTGACCAGTTAAACCTGGTTCCTTTCTTTTGTAATGATGTGATTGGCTAGGCTATCTTGGAAAACCCTTCTATAAACTTGCGGAAATATCCAGTGATTCCCATGATTGACCGTATATCTGCTACATTTTTAGGTACAAGCCATTCCCTAATGGCTTTTGTCTTTTCCAGGTCTACGACAATGCCCTTTACTGAAATTACATGGCCAAGATATTGTATCTCTTTTTGATAGAAGTCACACTTGTCGAATTTTGCATACCATTTGTGCTTCCTTAACGTTTGCAGAACTATTCTTAAGTGTTCCTTATGTTCCTCCTCCGTCTTTGAATAGACCAGGATGTCGTCGATAAACACTACCATGAACTTGTCCATGTACTCACTGAAAATACTATTCATCAGGCACATAAACGTGGTTGGGGCATTAGTGAGTCCGAAAGCTATTACTACAAACTCATAGTGTCCATATCTTGTCTGAAAAGATTTTTTGTTTATGTCCTCATCCTTTATCTAAACTTGATTATAACCGGATTGTAAATCCAATTTTGAAAAGATCTTGGCCCCTCCTACTTGATCGAATAGATCATTTATCCTTGGTAAGGGGTATTTATTCTTAATAGTCATTTTGTTCAGTTGTCTATAATTGATACATAGTCTTAGAGTACCGTCTTTCTTTTTCACAAAGAGGACTGGTACTGCCCAAGGTGAGACACTCGGTTTGATATACTCTTTGTCCAACAATTTCTGTAATTGTATTTTTAGTTTTGTCAGTTCTGGTAGACTCGTTCGGTACGACGCTTTTGAGATGGGGGCTGAACTAAGTAGTAGGTCTATGGAGAAGTCTATTTCCCTTCTAGGGGGTAATTCTGGTATCTCATCCACAAACATATCTCTGAAATCACATAGAACAACAAAGTCTTCTAACTTTGGCTTGTCTTCTTTTTCTACTAGATTCGTCACCTGGATGGCATAAACTTGACATCCTTTTCTCATAAATTTCTTTAGTTGCATCACTGAAATTTGTCTAACTGATACCAATTTTTTTATACCTTGGGTTGTCTTGGTATTTCCAGCATCATCTTTATAGCTAAGTGTCTTTGTATAACAATTTAATATTGCTTGGTGTCGTTCCAACCAATCCATCCTAATAATCATATCGTAAGATCCTAGTGGTAGGATGTTCAGATCAGTATTTATATTTTGACCATCTAAGCTGAACTCAAAATCCAAAATATAGTCAATTACTTTCCCTTTTTTACCTATCACTAGTTGCACAAGCCATGATTTTGTGTGCTTCAGTCTCTTAAGTTCATTTGTCTCTACTACCTTCAGAGTAATATAACTTAACATTGCTCTGGGGTCAATTAAAATAGAAATTCGAGTGTCATGGATTTTACCTTCGATTTCTACCACCAAGGACTGGTGGTCATCTTGTCGGCCATCAATGGATGCATTTATCTGATGTAGGCTCCTACCCATGTCTCCCACTGTCGAGCCTTCTTGCAGATTATGAACGGCAGTTCTGTTTGCTGAAATCAAGCATGGACAGTTCCTCCTTAGATGAGGCTCTCCACATTCCCAACACTTTAGTGGCTCATGGGGGTGTTCCCCAAACTTATTCATTCCCAGGTTTACTAATTTACCACTGCTCATCGTATTCGGGTGGTTGAAGTGAGAATCTTTTCTCGGGAAATTTTTTATTGTATTCCAATGAGGAGCTGGTTGGTACCCCTTTTTTCGTTGGTTCATTCAATCTTGTTTCTTATCCTTCCAAGCTTTGGGAAACTCCACCCACTACTTATACTGATCATAGTACATTTGTGCTTTCCTGAATACCTCACTCAAGGATGGGTTGTCAAACTTGATATTGTCCCTGTAGGACTATGGTAAGAAGCTTAAGAATCACTGGATTTTTACCTTATCCTCTCAGATGTATGGTACGAACCTTAACAATTCCAAAAATTTATTTATAAGGTCCTCCATCGTCATCTGTCCGAGTCGTAACTCGTAAAATTCTTTTTTCTTCCTTTTGTAGTAATTTTCAGACATACATTGCTTCTTGAAATACTTCTTAAAATCAGACAATTCCAACTGTTTCTCCTTTAGGCCCTTGGCCAATTTCAGATCTTGCCACAAAATACTAGCCTTCCCTTTTAGATTGTAGATGGCCATCCTGACCTTCATGTTGCTAGAATAATTATTGATTTGGAAGTACTTTTTGATGTCCAATAGCCATGCCTCTGCTTCTTCTCGTGTCCTAGATTATCAATCAAAGATAGCGGGTTTAATCTTTTTAAATTCCCCTTCAAGGTGGTCTAGTTGTTTTCTTTTTCTGTCCATTTTTGTTCCATATTCAACTGGAGGCGTTCCTAGATGAACTGTCTCCTTTTTCTGATTTTGGTCCTGAGTGCTTGGAGGCTCTCTTGCTGACTTCTTCATCGTTATCATTGTCTTTTGGGATTTTCTTGGTCACTATACTGTGCTATAGGATTTCGTTTATCTCCTGTTGTTCTTGCTGTGCCTTCTTCAATTTTTCATTGTCGGCTTTAAAGATTTGTAGCTCAATGATCAGGTTCCTCATTGTTTCCAACACTTATGTGGGTGACCTTCCATCATTGTTCTACCTTGCATCTCTAGGAGGTCTTTGCTGTGGATTTTCTTCCATCCTGTTTTCTGCATTGTCCTAAGCTGCCATACTTAATCACCAAAACAAAAAATGTTTTTTGTTTGTAACCAAACGATTTATTATTTTTTTAATTAAAACAAAAATTATACTAAGCTCTACAGTGGTCCTGTCCAGGACCAGTGTTCTAACTTTTTCTCTGATACCATATGTAATGAACCTCAAATTATCATAAAAAAAAAATAAATCTATGGTACAATATTTACCATTTATCTTCGTTTAATCAACTCATAAGGTGGGTACTTACATTTTATTGTTTTTATTTGCATAACTTTATAACCTATTAGCTCAATACTCTTAAGAGAGGTTCCATCAAATTCAAGTATTTTCCTACCTCATGCTTTAGTATAAAGGGTTCGATACAAAACCCACATCTTCCTATACACTAGGATTTGAATTCCAGTTCCCTTGTTTTAAAAGAATCGGGCTATTGGATTTTTCACATAAATTTATGTCCCCGAGACTTGAATGCTCGCACACTTACCTAATTGTGTCAACATAAGACTTCAAGACCTGAACGTGGTACGTGGCAGGAAAGGGTTTAAGGATATTAAAGTTGGTTTAGGAGAGGTTTCAAAGTGTTATTCCTTTGATGGCATCATTTTAGTTATATTACAACTCATCTCCGCCATAACGATTTGAACCTGATCAAATCCACATCATTCTCTACATAAATAAACTAACTAACTCTCATTTTCTTGTTGGAGTAACGAAAAGATAAATTCAAAGACAACAGTTTACTGACCGACTAGTTTCACTGCACAGTCATGATTATACTATCGTTTAACTTCGTATCTTATGCATTAAGGGGGGGAGGATTCACCTTTCAAGAGGAGTTTTAAGAATATGACATGTAATTAATTAGGGTCCTACTAACCTCAATCCCGATGACTCTTCCTCATGTTCCTCCCAATCCTGGTTCGCCAACTTTTACCCTAGTGTAAGGTTTGTACCTCTCGTGTTGTAAAGAGTGATACTCGTTCCTCCTAGGTTTTGGCGGCCTCATTTATGCTCTTGTTCCTCTGAAGGAGAGGGTTTTGTATTATGCATTCTTCCACAAGGAAATTTTACCACCTCTGTGAGCAACCTTTGATGAAGTTGACGACGATATCCGACTACCTGGTAAGTTCTTTCAGGGGACTGTCATATTTCAATCTCGAACAAAGTTTGTTGTTTTGGTTGATACCGAGAAATATTTTTCTTCCTGTAAACTTTACTGTGGGTATACCAACCCTCTGTACTTCCTATAGTCATGTTCATAGTCTATGTGTTTCTCATTTTATTTTGGTAATGACTGTAGAGGAAATTTTCTTGCTGTATCTGTGAGTCACTATCTTTACTTTGTGAACCTAAGGTCATACTTCGTGTCCACTGTTTGTATCCCATGGGTTTATTTTCGGATCAATTTTTTGTTTACCTTGTAACTAACAGTTGTAATGGGGAGTACCTCATATTACTTTCAGAAGAGTTTATATTTCATCATGTAAGGGTTTTAGGAAGGTAAAAGGTCAAGTTGGGTTCTTAACATATGTTTCTCCTCTGTAACTGATGCATAACATTTGTAGTAAGGTAGTGGTCTACTGGTAATTTATCTCTTGCCGAGTTAGGGTATTTTCCACGAGGGCTTCTATTTGATGAGTGTATGATATTTTTCTTTACGTTCTTCATTTTGTTCGTAAAGGGTTTTATGATTTATCTCTTGAATTCGCAATGTTATTTTATCCTTTCAAGTAATTATTTGATTATGTAAAAGAAAAGGTTTTCTCTGTATTAATGGTGGGACTCTACTTGTTGCAAGGGTACCCACCAGGAGCTCCCAAACCCTTCTCCCCTCAGCCAGGGTTGATTATAAGTCAAAGCACGGTAACTGGAGGGTGCAACATTTTGGCCCTAAGTTAAGTAATCCAACAAGCTATGGTTAACAATCCACCCTTTCGAGTTCATAAATTAAGGTTCTACTCTGTAATTTTACTAATGTTTTCCATGATGGTCAAATGTAGGTGTTCCCACTTCACAGCATGGGTACTGGCCTCTGCTCATCATGACAAAGGTACTCGGGTTCCAAAATGTGACCCTTCATCTTGTTTCTGAAATCACGGCTTGGAGGTCACGATTCTGTTTGTAACTTTATGTTGTTAAAAGTAACCTTGCTCATGCACCGATTTCCAGTACCAGATATCTAAGGGTTAATCCCATTTTGTTTTTTGTTAAATCTCCAATTAAGAATAGATATATACACTCAAGCATGTTGTAGGAAGTGATTGATATTCTAAAGCTAGAATTTAATGAAAAAAAGATCTAAGTTTTTGCTGTTGGAAAACCCTTAAATAAGTTAAGCTTAGAAATGGAGGGATAACATTTCTATTTGGAAGTAGCTTATCCATGATGTTCTGTACATTATTTCTGTAATTTCAAGTATTTGGAAAATCTTTAAACAACTATAATAGCCATCTTTTCTTGACTATATTAATGTCTGTAATAGATTAGTTTATTGTTAATGTAATTCTTATTTGGGAAAAATATCCCAACGAGGATCATTTTCCAAGGTCTCGCATCTTCAAGTCTCTGCGTATTTATATATGTTTGGTTTTTTTTCGATCGGTTGCGACTTTAGCATAGATTGCATTACTCTGTAATAATTTCTTAAAAAGGTTTTCCTGTAAATGCGAAGTAAAATTCATCGATATTCTACATGGTAATGCTACAACCATCAAATTTCTTGTTACTCTTTACGCACAGCATATGTAAGATGTGTCATACGTTGTTAATGTATTAGCGAGTTCATTTATTCATTTCCTGTAGTATGATCCTAGCATGAATATATCGTTAAGATTAGGGTCTTCTTTCTCCTTTGATTATGATCATTCCCATATTCTTCGTTATTTCAGTTCTATCCAAGTTCGACTACATATGTGATTATGTTCTAGGAAATGGAAATTTACACAATGAAATATATGCATGCCTGTAATAGATTTGTCATATATATATATATATATATATATATATATTTGATTTAAAGTTTCATTTCAGGAAAACATTTCCATAAATAAACCCTACAGTCTATTTACTGAATTCTATGAGAGTATCATATCTTTTTTTATTTTTATACACGTTTTAAATCCATAGTAGGGGTTATTAAGGGGGATGATTCCAGAATTTAAGTGTAACTAATCACTAGTTAAATGGACTGTATATTTCATGAAATCAAACAGCCTTTAACTAGGTTATTACATGCGTACCAACTTTAAGGATTCTACTATATCAATAACCAATTCATCCCATAGAGGCAGGAATACTGAATGTTCTGATACAGAAAAAAAAAAGACTTACAACAATTATGCAATCATTAAAACAGATGCTAGAAACCATTTCCATTCATCTATAAGAAGTACAGTACTTCCAATATAAAATCAATTCAGACAGATAGAGTTTAGAGTAGCATATCTGAACAAAACTCTTGGGAAAACAAAGGGACCACGTTCCTTCCAACCGTAGAATTGAGCAGTCACGATCACTTGCCTGATTCACCCCCTAGCCTGACCATGACTCCATAAGGGCAAACTTGGAAATCCCTCTACAACACTGTCCTTTAATTCAGTCACATTTACCCTTGCCTCACACCCTTCCGGTGTTCATAACAACAAGTGAAAAGAAATCAATAGTGTCTTTCCCAGCATACTTAGCAACGTCCTAAATCCCTAATTTTCATGGGCTTCTAATGGCCAAATCACTAATTTTCCACATGTAAAAATCAGCCCAGGGGTAGTTCCAACAAGTTCCCCACTCATGGAGTCATGGTCAACTACTTTTAACATGGCTATTCCATTTGTCTTCCTGCATTCTATATAAAATATTTTGTTTTTAAACAAGTGTCATTGTCAAATAGTTAGTTGGGTCAAATCAGATATCTTCCCAACAGTCATAATAATTTATTGCAATTAACAAATTCAAAATTCGGAATTTCCATAAATGGAAATTTTTTTCCAAATTTGAATTTACCAAAAACGGAATGAATTTCCAGAAATTTAATTTTCCAAAATATTTTATTTTGGGGGATGTCACAGGAATGGAAGTGGGAGACTATCTCACTGGATTTTATCACAGGTTTTCCTAAAACTAAAAAACAGAATGATTCAATTATGGTAGTAATTGATAAACTTAGCAAGTATGCACATTTTATTTCTGTGAAATCTACTTATAAATCTATTAACGTCGTTGAAATATTTATGAAGGAATTTTTTAGACTACATGGTATTCCTAAAATGATGATTTCGGATAGAGATGTCAAATTTACATCAAAGTTTTGGAAAGAATTGTTTACAGGGTTGAATACTAACTTGAATTTCAGCACAAGCTACCATCCACAAACAAATGGGCAAACTAAGCAAACGAACCAGATTGTGGTAGATATGTTATGAATGTACATAAGGGTGACACCAAATAAGTGGGAGGAATAATTGCACTTATTGGAATTTGTGTATAATAATGGTTATCAGACATCGGCTAAGATGAGCCCCTTCAAAGTACTATATGGAAAAAAGTGTACAACTCTAATTAACTAGGATAACCCAGTTGACAGACTCATGATGGGACCAAAAAGTCTCCAGGAAATGGAGAAAACGATAAGAAAAGTACAAAAAAATTTAAATGAGGCACATGACAGACAAAAAATCTACGTAGATCTAAAAACAAGACACCAGAAATTTCAAGTTGGAGACCACATGTATTTAAAAGTAAAAGAAAGAATAAGTTCATTAAAGCTAGGAAATTGTTCAAAGTTGGAACCCAAGTTTTGTGTCCCCTTCGAGATCTTAGCTCGAATTGGACCCTTGGCATATCAAATTGCACTTCCTGCAAATTTAAAAGTTCATAATGTATTTCATGTTTCTTTGTTAAAAATGTATGCTCATGACCCTACTCACATTATTGATTGGAACATGATGCAGGTGGAACCAGAAGGCGAATTCCAAGCGAATACCATAAGTGAACTTAGGAATGACTATAGACACCAGAGAAATATTTAACCAAGGGGTTCTCGGAGAGAGGCATGTCGTGAACAACTTACATAAAAATGCAAGTATAAGTGATAAAGAGAATATCGAGGTCACGATCTTGCCAACAAAACCCTCAATACATTACGAATGTAAGAGATTTTTATGAAATAATACACAAAAAGTAATAATATACAGTTACACATACAGGACCCCATAAGTGGATTTAAGAATTATTGTAGAAAACCCACTCAAGATTTAACCATGGGAGTTTCGGCAGTAGGTATGTCATGCATAGCTTAAGACAAAATAAAAACATAAATGATAAGGAGAAGCATGACCTCACGGTATAAATTCTTGCAAATAGAACCCTAAATTTTATTACCAAACAACTCTTGAACGAGAAAGCTAAAAATCGTTTGTATAAGCTTCAGACGAGTCCCAAACAAAAACACCATGAGTAGATGGGGTCAGACTCACCGTATCATAATCCGCCATGAGTTGTGGATATATATTATACAGAGAATAGATGGAATGCATTCAAAGTTTTAGTTGACAGAAAAAGAAGAACCTCAACTGAGAACCATAGGTAACAGTTGCAAAGACAATCATAAATATGACTAACCCTTCCGACCTACCATATCTACTACAGATAGCTTAAGCGATGGAGTCGTTTGTGGACTTACCTGGTAGAGGAGGATACTAGATGATCGTGCACCTGTTTCTTGCCTTACGTAGAGAAATAACCCTCCATGTCACTAGTTTTACATAGAGAGAAGCACTGCAGAGTATAACGTTGGGTGGTTTTAGAAAATTCATAAGAGCCAAAGGAAAAATGATACATTAGTGACCCAGGGAGCTTTCGTATTGCAGAGTAATGGCGAGGGGATGTTTTGGGTACATTGGCCATGTGAATAAACACGCATGGCATAACAACATTGGTTAGGATAACCTAGAACCAGTAATGTGTAGAACCCTCATAACTTTCAACCAGAGAATTAATGATGTTTATGGACAAGTCTTAACTCCGCATTCAATCGAGCCCTTAACGTTGTTAGTGCTAATACATGTCACTAATTCAAGTGTATTTTTCATACTGGACAACAAGTATTAGGGTGGATTTAATGCACTACCAAGTCTAGGGTTATGACTTTTCATGCCTCATGAGGTTCCAACTCCTCAACGCTAAACATTCGTTATTCGATCAACCCTGTCATTATACAAATGGTGTATGCTAATTCCACTTAGTCACTATGTTAAAGTTTTAATGGAAAAAACTAGCAAGAATGCCCACTATTTGTAACAGTTAGAGTGTGCATAGTAAGGGTATAATTTATTGCAAGTAGACCCATATAGACATATGTGAATAATGTTAAACACTTCAGTTAAGGGTTATCACATGTACCAAATTATTGTATTAGACAGGACTTCACGGAAAGGTTAAATACCTTGTCTTTAGTTTCTTTTAACTATGAATAGGTATATGTCATATTTCAATAGCGATGATTATAGTTTTAAACCAATCAAGTATAGCAGAGTAAAGAAGTTTTAATGCACCTATAAAGAAAAAAATTATTGGTAAATTTAGGGTACATTATAGCAAAATGTTGTCAAAGCAGATATTGTTGGAAGGTGAGAATGAATTCACCTCCAATATTCGGATATGATAGTTTCATTCCTAATATTATGATTTTTGTTGTAACAAATCATTCTTGGAATAAAATTTGGATATCCTTGTAATTAATACAATTAGTTCCTTGTAATTGTAGGAGGAAGGATTCAAATATGTATGCCTGAGAGGTAGATGGTGAGCAAGAGGCTTCAAGCTCTCTCTAAGCTATTGGCTGGTTGTAATTTCTTGTTCTTTGAGAAATATAAGGCCATTTCCATTGTGTTGTGGATGTTTCTCTCACCCTAGGGGTTTTACCACGTAAAATCATGGTGTCTACTATGTGATTGTTATTATGCGCTTGAATTCATGTTTCTATATACTTGTTTATGCTTCCTCTACACAACAATATACGTTTTTTGGTACTTATGAATATACTATGACATCACTCATCTTAATTTAAGTACATATTTGAAGTGTGTCTAACTTTAAAGTTCTATGAAATTGAAGATAAAAAAAATAAAAGAGGGAAAGAAGGAACAATGGATGAATACATATCACCATGGAAACTTTGGGAACAAATAAAATGAAGCATAAAGAGATTATCATTAATCTTATTCCTCTCTCTATTCTCTACCATTATATTTTAGTGAGGAATACATTATACAAATTACCTCTGCAACAAATTTTGATACCTCTCAAAAAAACATGTATGATTTCCCCCAACTTTTTTTCAATTTGGAAACTGTTATTATATCCCTTTAAAGTAACACATCTCATTGTGATAGTGTTCAACCTTATGACATTGTACTTTTTTCATTAACAAATACAATTTCTACTTAACTAGAGGGATAAACTACCACTTAACACTTGTTTTAGTTTAGATTAGTTTTAATCTTTCAAATATTTTGACGATTTTTATTAATTTTGAAAGGAGAAAAATGACAACTATTTTGAAAGGTTATTTTTAGGTGCCAAACTATTTTTACTTTCTTAATATAAATATATTATATTGCTACTAGATATGCAATTCAAAAACATGAGCAAGGTTTTCAATAGTTATTTTAATCACTTAGATTATTTATTTTAAGCCCACCATACATTTTTTAGTGGCCACACATTATTGACCATCCCATATTACTTTCCGATGTCATTAACCAAGAAAAG
This sequence comes from Picea glauca, assembly GCA_000966675.3. Classification (NCBI taxonomy): domain Eukaryota; kingdom Viridiplantae; phylum Streptophyta; class Pinopsida; order Pinales; family Pinaceae; genus Picea; species Picea glauca. The sequence goes on from JZKD02S1833114.1 coordinate 516,424, forward strand.
GTTTCACAGTCTCTACTAACATAGGTTACCAAAGCCACTCATTTTTCTTTGTTATGGCCACATTGTGTTTTTCACTTACTGCACTCTTCCTCCATAGGTATGGTATGCAATGATTTTGTGTGTAGCCTACTGGTTGGACATCTTTGCAACCCTATGTATGGTATGCAATGATTTTGTGTGTATCCTACTGGTTGGACCTCAACCCTATACACTGACTGCCTTTAGATCCATGGCACCATATGGTCGATAGTTTTTTCTCTCTCTACCAGCCCTTTGAAATCAAACAAGATCTGTAGATAGTACTTACAACATGAATCACTCCTACACTATTGTATGTTTGGCTATAGGAAAAGGCTTCAGGGAGACTTCAATATATCAACGCTTTAAGAATTATAGTGCATGCAATATTTGGTGGTGAATGGAAACTATTACCCCCCCATCTTAGGGGTAAATAAAGATATCATGTCTCAAGGCCCAAAGGTAGAATACATGGAGTGTTGAGAGCCATATTGACTAGAATATCCCCATAGGGCCCCTCCCATATTGACTTGCACCATCTGTTATCACCAACAATAAAGAAACATCCATCACACCATCCTGGCCCTAGAGGACAACAAGTCTTTATTCATGAGATAATAAGTTTGGTTTTATGGTAAGTGTCACTTTAATAATTTAAGCATTTGAATATGTCGCAAATAATCCTTTTCTGATTGCAAAACGTTTTCTTGGAAATTATATCCTTTTCCTTATTTAACTTTGGTTGGTGTCATCACGTCCTAGTAAGTTGGTCACCCTCATAAATGGGATGGTACTTGGGGGTTCCATGAAGAGTCATTATACCATTCGCAATCATACTTATCACTTTTTGTACTTCTTCCATTTCATCTCTTCATGTTTTTGGTTTTAGGGCTTATTGACACAAGAAGGGAATCTACCTCATTTCATGGGAAGAAGGAGCCATTAGGCTCGGAGGTTCCCTAGAAAAAATATCATACATTGATAACTCAACCTGGGATCTCAAGAACATTGAAACACTTCTCAAAAAATAAGGGACCCATAAAATAAATAACTAAATAATCAATCATGCAAAACAAGGTAGAGCATATGTGGGATATGGATTTCCTTTTAGTGCACCTCATTGTCTTCAACTTGGAAAAGCATGAAATCCAAGGTAGAGTGTATGTGGGCTATGTATTTCCTACTAGTTCCCCTTATTGTCTTCAACTTGGAAACACATGAAAAATAAATGGCTGATAAAGGGCTTGGAAAAATATGTTTTAAAAATAAAAAGAGGAACATGATGTGGTTAGCCCTCAACAAAGTCACCCATAAATGAGACAATACGAGGGTGAGTGAAAGATAATGATGGCCTCTCATGACACGTTAGTGGCAATGCAAACTTGGAAAAACAACAATATGTGAAATTGGAGCGATTATTCAAGCTACTTTTACAATGAATTTGAATATGGTGTAAGAAGATGAAACGTGGTAAATTGAATTAGATTTCCGAATATACAACTTTTATTCATAAAAATTATGAATAACTATGTCCATTATTATTTTTTCTAACAATGGTATATTATTTTTCCAAGAAAATATAAGGTATGTGTTTTTGTTCGTGTAGGTTTTGAGTACCTTAACCATGGAATTTTGTTCCAAAAACTTGTATGCTTCTATAAAACCCATTTTTATTGTGCCATGTATTTTTTGGAAATTTATAATATTAATTTTATATTTTTTTGAAATTATCAAAGTCAATATATCCCTAAAATTACATTGTCTTTTGTTTGTGTGGGATAAGAGGGTCTTAACGTGATCAGTTTTTTTTTATTTTAGATTGTAGATATCCCACCCT
>JZKD02S1833114.1:525729-539843 GCA_000966675.3 Picea glauca
CTTGGGCACTTACAATGGACCTCAAAATGATGTCCAAAGAAGTGGCCAAAGAATATCCACTTGGTTATATTGTGCCCCTTAATTGATTTACAAGTGTTTTTAATGTGTCCAACCTCTTATTAACTTGGGTGTTTAAGTTGGGTGGTTGTTGTGGGTTGGAGTTTTCCTCGCCTTGGTTTATTGGTTCACAGTTTACATTGTCTCTAGGTTCCATTTTATAATATATGCTACATTTTAGATATACAATTTAATACGTGGACTTATGACAAAGGTATTACAAAAAAAAAAATCATTTTATCCCAACAAAATCATTAACATAATTTTGTGTAAAACAAAGAAAAACTATGTGTTATTCTTACAATGAACTTGAAAAAAACCTATACAAGATTGGTGAATTTTTGAGATATTTGTATTCAAGTAATAATTATGTGTAGTGAACCTACCAAATAAGTGTTCAATATCATTTGGATTTACATCCATAACCCATGACTAATTGTTTTTTATTTTTTGTAAAGGCAATTGGAAATGACAAAAAATCAACCATACCTTTCTTGCAATGGACACAGTAGCAAGATATTGAGTTTCGCTCCTCCTCTAATGGTCCCATTTTATTTCTCCAATTGGTAAAATTGTGAGTTCGATGTGTAAATGAGAAAAGAAACATGTGCACGATCCCTTAAAATTGGGCACAATAGAAATGTGTGCACATTCCTAGGAATGCATACATGTTCTCAGGAATGTGCACATGTTATTAAGAACGTGTGTGTGTTCCTATTGACGAACCTACGTGGTATGATGATAGGAGGTTTAGGCCTTTCCAAACCTATAATATAAGGAATGTGTGTTCATTCTTGAGAACACACACATGTTCTTGTGAGTGCATGTTCTTGTTGACCCCCTTGCCAATGTTTCATCCACCAACTCTGTGCACTCACCTAGGATCTTGTGTATGTCATGAAACCCCATAACCAAAATTAATACCCTAATCCATATCATAATAACACATGAATTAAATATGTTTCCCTTGGTAAACACCTTTGACTTGCATATTACTAACCCAATACGATGCCTTGACACCTCTCCCACGCCTAAATTTGACAAATTCTATTAGGTCTTTGAGAATTTGTTTAGTTTGAAAAGGGTGGTTTGATACAGATGCTTGGGTGGTTCCGTTATTATATGTGGCTTACCTCACATGATTCTTGTGACTTATGGACCCTTGGAGGGCACATTTGTTTGTGTTTGTCTTTAAAGGACCTTTCCCACTAGATAGGTATTCATGTGGAGATGACTCTGTTCAGACTTTGGTGAGGGATTTGGAGCCTAAGGATGGATACTAGACCCCACGTCCAGGGAAACATTGTGATGATCATTTGTAACTTGAAAGAGGAGTTAATTGCACTTGGGGGAACTCTGGCATGGACAAAATACAAGCACCCACCTTTTCCCACCTGGATTTATCCTTTGGAGTCTTGGACGTCAACCACCTAGCTCACGATGTCATGGATGATACTAGAGTTTGATGGAGGAGGGTTACGAGGTGATGTTTTTTTACATGTTTCTTGATGGATGGAATTTGGAGGCCTAGAGTTGCAAAGTTCTACCTAAAATTCACCTTTATGGATCATAACATCATCTTAGAAGGGATGGCATCACCCTTTTTTTAGGGTTATTTTATGTAAAATTGATTTTATGTAATGGAAAGGGAAAATTTTATGAGTTCAACCCTTTTTGTATTTTAATTTTGAATTTTAAAGTGAACAAATATGGTTGCAAGGAATCACATAAATAGAGGAATTTCCATTTTCATTTTTCATCATAAATTACTTCACATAAGAGGACTTGGGTCTGAAATTGTCTCCCTCTTTATCATTCTTGGTCTCTTTACTAATGTACTAGGATTAGAGAAGTTATTTTTGGATGTCTCTTGGCTTGTTTTGGGTGGAAATTTCTACGAACAAGGTTTTGTGCTTGATTTTTCTTGGTGAAGTAAGTAAAATCTGCAATTTCATTTCATGCATTAAATGTTTATTGTAAATTTTACTTGTTCATATTCAAGATTATTCTATTGCTTGCTTAAAACCATTAGAGAGGAGCATAAGGTGTTTCCTATTCTCCCTAAATCACTCCACCTATTTAATTTTCAAACGAATCTTATCTAGAGTAGGCTCCTAAATCCCTAAAGTGATAGAACTTTAGCAGTCTTTTTCTAGAAACTTGCTAGTATATATTTCAAGAGATAAAGGAAGAAGAAGAATTCGCTAGAGCCCAAATTAGATTTCTCTAGAAAAAAACATCTTTTGAGACTTTAAGCTTGAGGCCCTAAAGTTCTAGCACCTCAAACTTCATCTCATTATTCTTATGAAACTATTATCATCATTATTTCTCCAAGTTATATCAATGTTGTAAATGACTCGATAGCCCTGCAAGGAACTAGTTTACTTGCTCTTTATCTCTCTCTTGTGAAGGATTTGATCAAACTAACTCTCAAGATTTACTCTCTAAGAATTTTACTAACCTTTTCTAACCGTAGCTTATCTTAATTTGATAATTATATTTCTTTTGTTGCAAATCTTTCTACAACCATCCTAACTATTGTAATTTGCTTCATAACTCATTATTATTACTAGCTAACATACTCAGAAATTTCTTGGGATAAGTGTGTTGGACCATGTTGTTTTGGATAATTTTTGGGAATCCCATAGAAGAAACTTGTGTGAAATTTTGGATAAGTAAAATTGCACATGGAAAGCATCTAGCACATTATAAAGAGTCAACACACAAGAAATACGAGTTACTTAGGACGTTTTGGGACATTTTGTACACTTTGTAACCATGTTGTAATGATCTTATCCCTAATAGAAAACTATAAATATGTATGGGTTTTTTTGGTAGAAGGTATCTATGAGAGTCATGAATAGCAAAGAGTGAACACTTGGAGAATAGATATTTGAGGAGAGTCTGAGTATCTTGAATATCATTTGAGAGGTATGTGTGCACTGCAACATGGAATGACTAGGGAAGGTTTGGGTTATAACTGAATATCTATGTATAAAGACAATGTGCATGAATGTAATGGATATTATGAATGAATGAATAAGAGGCCAAGCATTTTGTATGTAGCCTAGTTTTCAGTGAGTCACATTAAAACCTTGTGTCTTGATGTGTTTCTTATGTGTGTTATGTTTTTGACGAATGTGATGGATGGATAGTGTATATATGTTTATTATTTATGGCTATTGTCCAATGATGATGAATTTTTAGTATTCTAAATATGTCATGGATATATGATGTTATGATCCTTTAAACTTAATTTAATGATGAATTAATGAATGTTAAGTGGAGTAATGTCGCACACGGGGTATATTGCATGATAATTAAAGGTTATGTAATGGAAACTGCACACACAGTAGATGAGTGGATAATGCATACTATGGTCATGTTGAATGCCTCACTTCCCCTCGTCACTATAAAAACTTGGCTCATAAAACACCTATAGATTCCTTAAGTGAGAATTCACTTGATTGCAGGTGATTCCAAAAGGGATGGTGTCTAAGGTTTTTGTTGGTTTATTATTATTGAACCTAGGGTTTTCCCACTGCGTGCCAAAAAATGGTTCTATTTTTAGGACCATGATATGCGAATGAGGGGGATGTGGAGGCCCACTAAAGAGGAGATTAAAGAATGATGGAATACTAAGGAGATTGAGTTTATATTAGACCAAAATCAAAATACATGGATAAATGCAGAATAATGGTTACAAAGTTACATTTTTACAGATTTGTATGCAATTTTCTTTTCTAAAATCCCAAATGTGTTAGCAGAGTGGATCCATAGATTTATTGAACAAGCCAAAATATATCAAACTGTGGTTATGAGGAATTTGACTCTTCAATTTATTCAAGAAGTTAATACAATAATGAATTTGACATCACACACAGTTGACTAATGGTTGGATAGTGTGCTGGGAGGTTACGTTAAAGAATTTTCAATAGATTGTACTTAGTCATATAGTTCTACTAACAAGGAATTATTCAAGGGACCACATGGAAGATACCTAAAGTCAATACATATGTGTATTAAGATGTTGTTGTGAGACAAATGAGTGATGAAAATGAAATATTATTGCTAAGCACCTTCACATACATAGGGGAACTAGAGGCTGACTAGTGAATGATCTGAGCATAGATAGGGATGAAAAGATGGAATGTTGAATGGATGGGCTCATGATGTTGAGTGAAGAAGAGTTTGCGATGAATGAAGAGATTGGAATATTGTGCAATGGTAAGAGATTTATACCGGATAAGAAGAGGTTTGTGACTAAGATAGAAGGTCAACACAATGAGAACGAGGAAAGGAAAATTGCTACAATATTCCAGATCGAAGGGAGTCTGCGCACTAAAGAAAATATTCGTCAAATCAGTCCAATAGAAGAGGATCTAGCTCATGTTATACTCCGCATCGAACCCACAACCCTGTATGCGTCGCCAAGAACTAAGGTAAGGTAAGATTTTTTTTCAATTGTATTTAGTAATGGAAGTAATAAAAGTAGTGGAAGTAGTACATCGAGTCAGAATCAGTTAGCATTGTCAGGAAAGAATACCACATAGAACATGATTTCATGGGTAGATCCTAGCTAAAGGATGCCTCTTCTTCAAGTGGACGGTTCTGAAGATCCACAACAACATTTGTTAATTTGTGACATGAGATGGATTGTGAAGAATTTCCAAGGTGATGATGTGAAGATTATGCAGTTGGCGATGAACTTCATAGATCACGCACTATTATGGTATATGAAATATCATAATACTACACCTATGGGTCATACGATGAGATCGGTAGAGGTAATACAAGATTTGATGAAATAATTCCATAAGCCTAATTCTCAGTTGTAGTGTATTACTGAGATGAAGGAAATTAAGAAAATAGTAAATGAATCAATATGGGACTTTGACACAAGGTTTAATATATTGAAAGATCAATTAGTGTTCCATATTTGAGATGAACAACACAGAGAGTGGTTTATTGGAGGTTTATTGCAAGTTTATTGTTGCATATTCGTTTCCATTTAAAAAAATGGAAGATTGCGACACAGTCATAAGATCTTCAAATTGTGATGAAATTGGAAGAATCCCCTGTAGGAGAGAATAATGTGGGGATGGCTCAATCTTAGTCACAACTGGTTTCACTATCTATTATGATGTAGGAAATTAAGAAAGGAAAAGAAACACGCGAGGGAGTCTGGTGTATCACCTGTAAAAGAAAATACCATGATAAATATGAGTGACCAACATTCCAACAATGCTTGAATATAGGATCCCCAAATTCGTTAGGCTTATGGTGTGAAATTTGCAATACACTGGGTCGCCACCCTCATAATTGTCCATTCATGCATAAATAATAGAGAAATGCAAGGATTTTTTTTTGTTATTTTTGTAATTCCATCCGACACGATGAGAATGATCGCCACATGTTGGACCTGATGAGAGAGTGAACTACAAATGGTTATAGAGTCCAAGGTTAAGAATTAGAAGGAGGTTACCCATAGTTTAATGATCCTAGAGTAGGATATAATCAAAGAGGAAGAGGAGGATTCATATGTCGAGGAAGAGGAGGATTTGGTAGAGGAGGAAGAGGACCAATAATTTTTTATAATTGTAAGTATCCTGGACATTTAGCGCACAATCACTCAAATCCTTGCATGACATGCATAAATTATAGATCATTGGACCATGCGACAAAGGATTTTCTTGAATTGATAGCAAAATGGAAGGAAAGAGGTAAACAAAACCAATGCCAGAACTAGAACCAGAACATATAGATGATAGCACTATAGGTGCACAAAGAACAACCTAAGATAGCAACAATTACACGCAGAGGAACGAGAACCAAAGCAGATACGATGGATCAAGGTAATAAAATTCATGAGTGGGTAAGGAAAGCGGTGATGCCATTTCCATTGTTTGATCCAAGAAAAGGGAAAGAGACCTACCAGTAAGCAAGGAAAGAAATAATGGGAGCATAATGGATAGCAACAACTTCAATTGTGCCACCCTTGGATGATATACCACCAATGTTTGATATGCCTCTAGAAAGGAATGTTGAAAAGGTATGTACTTTGAAATATTTCTTAAGAAGTTTCTTAGAATTACTGAAAGATGAATCTATGTTGAGCAGTCTGCATGGAATCATTGACCATTGTTCCCAAGAGAAAGAGAAACATGTCACACACATAGAAGTTAACCAAGTGCATAGTAAGAAGAGAATAAATAGGGAGTTCCATATCAATGTGCAGATAGGAGCTTACGAAATGGAAAATATAATTCTTGATTTAGGGTCTGATGTGAATGTTATCTTGAGACAGACTTGGGAGATGATGGGTCAGATGAGTCTGATTTTGTCTACTATCTAGTTGAGATTAGTGAGACAACATAAGATTGTTCCAGTTGGAATATTGATAGGAGTAAATGTCAGTATGGATGGAGTACACAGTGTAGGAAACTTTGAAGTGATTCACATAGTCAAAGGTAGTACACCATATCCAATACTATTGGAAATTGATTTAGAATTCTATAATAAAACTATTATTGACCTAAAGAAAATATAGATGATATTTTAGGTATAATACTTAAAGGTGACCATGCCATTAGACACAATTGAAGGAAGGAGATATGTAGAGATAGTTAAGAGAAAAGAACTTGATACTCTGTATAATATCATTGTGAAAATGGTTTATTATTGAAATCCTATAGTTGAATGTGTACTTAGTTAGATAATAATCAGGTCATGCATGTCAGACTCAGAAGAAGGTCAAGATAATTGGAAAGAAAGATTGCATGAGGTGTCAACAAGAAAATATTCTAGGATTACCTGCGCACTGTGATGGATCAAAACTGAAATTGTTTAACCTCCAAGGTATGATGGATTAACTGAGAAAAATTATTTTATTAGAGAGTTTGAGTTACAAATATCAGATCAACTGAGACTACTATCTTTAGATGTTGCACTAAGAGTAACCCCTACGACATGGTGGGGTGTGCACAAAGATGGGATAAGATATTTGCAGCAGTGAAAAATGTTATTGCAAGTTAAATTTGGAATAGATAATGAAAACATCATGCCAAAGTATGATAGATTAAGTTGTCCTACATATCATGCTATGAAGTGTAGTGCGCAGTGGATATCGATGCCAAAACAAGAATGGACTCATTTATTTGTGCATACTTTGGACACTACTCCAAAGAATTGATATCTAGAACTAGAAGTGCACAGAAGGACATGATATTGGGAAGAGTTGACTAGGAACTTCGAGGTAATTGTCATTTTTGAAAGTAATAATACATTAATTGACATAGCCTTGGAGGTTCTCAAGAACAAAATTTTTGTGACAGAAGGCTCGATGTACAATACAACTAGAGTTACTACAATAGTAGAATAGGTATTGCACTGTTATAATGTTGTTGAATAATCCCTGGAGGATGAAGACCCGAGGAAGTTGCAGATATCAAAAATTGAAGGGAAGAGTGTAGTAGAAGGACAAGAGATTGAGTCAGTTATATATGTAAATCCCCTGAGAATGTGTCAAGTGAATATTGATATATAAGAAAATCCTAATTTGGTGCACATAGGAGACTACTAGAGTGATGAGATTGTTGATAATATTGTCAACCTGTTGTGCGAGTATCATGATTTTTTTACAACCAATGTTTCAGAGATGAATGGTATTGCTAGAGAGTTTGGAGAGATGAAAATCCCATTGAAGCCAAATGTGAAACCTATGCGATAGAGACTCTTAGATATAATGAACCAAAAATATAAGAAGAAGATAAAAGAGGAGATATATGGGATGTTAGAGGTTGGAATTAAAGAACCTATTGAAGAATCAGAGTGGATCAAACCAACAATGGTTCAAGAGAGGAAGACATGAGGAATCGGGATATGTGTAGATATAATAAAGTTGAACGATGCTTGTCTACAAGACCCTTTTCTTGTTCCTTTTATAGATGAATTATTATAGAATGTAGGGGGTAAAGATGCTTACTCTTTTACAAATGGATTCTTAGGATACCACCAGATCAATATTGTGCAAGAAAACTGATGTAAGATAACCTTTGTGACAAAATGCGGTTGTTACCAGTACATAATAATGTTTTTTGGGTTGAAGAATGTGACAACAATATTTTCTAGAGTAGTTTTTGCATCTTTCAAAGAGTTCATTCATAAGTTATTAGAAGTGTACTTAGATGATTGGAAAATATTTAGTTTATTGAAATATCATGTTCACCTTATGTGCTTAATGTTGGATAAGTATAGGAAATACCAAATCTCATTGAATATGAAGAAATGTATTTTTTGTGAACATTTTGGAATTTGGTTGGGTCATGTGGTGTGTAAACAGGGAATGTTAAAGTACCTTGCAAAAATAGTTGTGTAATGCCCCATATTTTGACCCTAGGTAGTTAGAACATTGTTGTTTACTAATATTAATAATTCAAAGTTTAGCATTTGTTTGGAGTCAGTTAGAATTTGTTAGGCATTGAGATGTGTACCTCTAGACCTATTGTATGTTACATGATATATGCTCATGACAAAGATAGTTATTTGATTATTTAAACATGAAAATTAAAATGGGTATGTTCGGTACATGTATACCAATTCAAGTTATGTTATGAATGTATAATAGATGCAATGCATGATGTGAATATGAATACATTTCTTCATTGAGAGTCAATGAAAATATGGATTATTATATAAATTTGTGATGTATCTGCATCAATATGTGTTATTGGTGAACTAACCTACAGGGTGATGAGCTATGTGATAACCAAATGACTATAGTATTGAGGTAACTGGGATGTCGTAGACAACAAGAAGATATTGTATGTTATAAGTTGTACTTACTATTTAATTTATGATTCGAAATATTACTATGATCTATGGTAAGTGTGGTTTTGACAGGATGCACGACTTACCCAAAGTGGATGTTTGATGATGTTACTCTAAGAAAAATAGTTGCACAATATGGCTTGATGTAGGGTGTTGACCCTAGTTCTATGAGGAGGGGTGGAGGTATTTCCCACCGTTTATCCTCCAAAACCTAGAGTTGTGGGAGGGTTGTGTGAATTCACGCTCCCCTAGACGTGTGATGATGACTGCTAGTTTCCTGTTGGGGAATCTTGGTCAAGATGTATGACACTTCTGCTTACTGGTTCTATCTAGATTTAGGTCAATATAGTTGACTCTACATCTTAGTCCAACAGAGGAAAGGATAGGATGGAAGATGGAATAGGTTAGGAAGGAAGGATGCTTCGATGTTAGTTGAGAATACTGATTGGGGATTAAAGATGCCACTATTGTTTACTCACTTGGTTCCTACCATGTTTAAAACCCTCTTTGATTTCCTAATGATATTTTAAGTGTGACAATGAGTTATTGATGAATTAGTATAATTTAGTTCGTTAAGATTATTAAACGATGCATTACTTGATCTGTTGTCCTACATATCTTGGTGATCATATAGGAACTATGCACTAGAAGCAATGATTGTTTATCATTAGTGCATGCATGAGATATGTGTATTCTAGCTACACACACATACCCTACCCATGTACACTAGTATAAGTAATTAATGTATTAATTATTAAAGTAAGTTATTAACTATTTTATTGAATGTTTATTGAATATGTAAATTATATTGCATACAAATATCTAGAAGCATTAAATACTTTCTTGACTTTGATAGATGGTGGGTGTGATGAATTAAATGAGCATGGTAGAGTGTTATGTACATTTTGGGGGAAATTATCAAATAACATTTATTATCTAGCATGACAATAAAGACTTTTTATTTTATTTATTGTTGTTTAATGCAAGTCATTTAAATTTAGTTTTATTTTAATATTTTCCCAAAATATATAGATAAGGGAGGTTGATGGATAATAATGAGGGGGTTGAGGAGACTTGGGGAAGTGTGTATGGAAATTTGATAAATAGGGAGAAGAAGTAGAGAGGAGGGGGAGGATGGAGAGGTTTGAGCATGATGAGAGGTTGTGAACTTCTTGGAAGATATAATTCTTGTGATAGTTTTCTTTGAGCATTTTGTGCTTTGTTGTTCTTGGAGTCACAGGCATAGAGGTCCAAGAATCTAAAAGGTTTCTTGGAGCTAGGAAGCTGGATAGGCTCCTAGTTGGTAGGGAGGATTCCGTTGTTTCACTCTGGGAAAGCGGGAAAAGAATGCTTGGAAGCACCTAGGACTACATTACAATGGATGAGCTTTGACAAACTAAGGAAGAGGTATTTTTCAGTGGTATTTGTTGTCGATATTTTGTATATAATTTTTTTTTAAGTTGCAAATCTTAGAGTTAACCTATTACTTATTTCATCATTCTATTTAGATTTATCATTGAGAAAATGTAGAAGAATTGTGTAAATGAAATGAAATTATGTTAAAGCAAATTTGTTATTGTATGTGTATAAAATGAATAATTAATTGTTTAACATATTGGTAGGGTGTTACATATGGTGTCAGAGCCTAGTTTCAAAACTAAAACCTAGGCTTGACCACCCACAACACTGAGATTTTATCTTTTTAAATATGCAACCCAATTTGGGTTGTTACATGGCATGCCACCTCTATACCTCAACTCCATGAAGAAGAGTACAAATTAACTCAAAAAGTAAAGATTAAACTCATAATCCATCACTTATCATAGATTTTCTTGATTGGTCTTGATGATTGATCTGGGAGAGTTCATGTTTGATAAAAAAAAATAATAATAAATAATAATAAAAATTGGAAGAAAACAATAGAAAGTGATAAGATAGTGGAAATCTCTTTGTCAAACAGATCCACAACATAACTCAATTACCAGAATAGTCATTGTTTCACAAAACTTTAACTTCCCGATGGGAATGAGTATTTTCTAAAGTCTATCTATACTGGGTATGTTGTTGCTGCAGTGGTTATTGATAAAATCCAAATCTGGCATCCATGTAAACACATCACGTATTGTCTGCACAAAATTTTGTTGCTTATTCAGTTGTTATTGATAAAATCGAAGTGTGGCACATCTGGCATCCATGTAAACACATCACGTATTGTATGGACAAAATTTTGTTGCTTCTTCAGTTGCTATTGATAAAATCGAAGTTTGGCACCCATGTTGAGACATCATGTTGTCTGCACAAACTTTTAACTATGAGAGTTTAGTGAAGCCACACAAAACTCATCAAATTCCAACGAACAATCTATATAGCTAGTTTGTTATGCACTACATCCCATGGCACCAACTTTACGTGAAATCCATTCACCATTTGGAAGCTTAATACCAGCATTCGCTAGAGGTTCATGTTTTCAAACACACAATCCCATCAATCATTGTGAAAAATTGTTTTCCTACTTCAATTATCTCTAAAGGTTCATATATAATTTTATTTTTATTTTTTTCCTTTTTCGTCTTAAGAGGGTAAACAAAATGGCTGGTACCCTGTCCAATGGAACCGTCGAGGGGAATGGATCTTTGAAGGGCCCGCATAGCATTTTAAATGGTCGGAGTGAGGCGAGCCACATTTATGAAAATGGATATGTGAATAGTAGGAAGGCCAAAGAGATTGAAAGGTGTCGAAGAAGACAGAAGCAGAAAAAGAAAAATAAGGTTGCTAATGCCATCCAATCTGAGAACGATAGTGAGGGTGAAGAGAAAAATGACAAGACTCTAACAATTACTCTTCGAATCATAGAATAGTAAATACATATATTTTTCTTTTGAGCTTTATGTGTCGTGGTGCACCATAGCCAGATGTGTATGCTGCATTGGGAATCACCCTAGGTTGTTGAGTTTCATGATGTTCCCTGTGCTTTCTTTCAGCTCTCACATCTTGTCTCCTTCGTTTTTCCCTAGGGACATAAGTGCCATCAACCTTTGCAATGGAATCTCACTTTGTCTTAGCATATTGTATTCTCATTGGTTTATCATAGAAGGGAAAGCCTTGCATTTGTCGAAGTGCATTAGTAGCAGCAGAGTCTTCTTAAAAAAAACAACCCATGCCTGACCCCGATGCTTCAGAGTTTTGAGGAATTACATGTACAATTTTTCCAAATTGAGAGAAAACCGCATACATAGACTTTTTGAGCTCATCTAAATTGGTTTTCTCATTGATATTGTTGATATAAATGGTAATATTTGGAGGAATATCATAGGACTGCATGAATGCTCCTCCTGTACATGAATGTTATACGTTAGAAATAAACCTTGAAAATTCACTCTGACAGGCAGAGAGCTCACTCATACATGTACTCATCATCTGCCATATATCTACGGTTACTTGTAGGCTGCAGCGATACACACCAATGGATGTGACTGAAAAAGCCTGGGTTCATATCTTTCACCTCCTCACCGAGGTTTTTTTTTTTTTGCATGAAACTATGAATACAAATGGATTCCAGTCATGTCAATGATAAAAGTTGAACTATGTTTGGCAAGCGCAGAATAATGGTCATGAATTAAAGAAAAACTAAAAGTGGGGTTTGAAGAAATCAGCCACATTGTGACAAAATATTAGCTTACCAGCAATCGAACCGCCATCCGGCTAACTCTTGTCCAAATCAGTGTTGGAACTGAATTTGAGAGGAAAAATGCTCCTCCTGTACATGAATGCTCCTCCTATATGGATAACACGGTGAGCTATATTATATTCTCCACACAAGCTTAATGTAATATTCCCACCAAATCTTCCATGTAGGGCCAAAATCTAGGTTCCTTCCCACCAGATTTTACATGCCAATGTATTAATTATTAGTAATTCTTCTGGTTTCCTTTTATTCATCCAATTTTTTTACCTGAAAAAATAAATTTATTTTCTCCAAATTAACTTACTCCAAGTATAAAATACCACACTGATTAATATCATAAAGTTGAAACTGTACTTTTCTTCATCTATATTGTGGATTTGACAATGATAAACCTAGTGACATGTAATTTGATAACTTTCCTTATTGATTTTGACTGACATGTCTTAATATTGTCGTTGATTGTCATGTTTTATGTGTCTTCTACAGAGGATAGTCATATGTTTACTCCGCCACCTATCACAATGATAGAAATTTTTTGAGTCAGATGTTTCATCCATGCCTAGGGAGTGTAACAAAAATTGAGTTGTTGATCCATTCACAAAAAGAGTGAGGAAAACTACTCCACCAATGAAGAAAATGAACAAAGCTCCAGTTTTCTATGTGAATTGAGGAATGCCTAAAGTCTCGCTCTCACGATTTAGTATTAGCGATAAAGACAAAGTGACAATGCCCTGCAATCCCGGCCATAAAAGAATAATTACCTCTCTCCAGCTTAAACCATAGCCAAAATATCGTAGTCCTAGATATGTTACAACTACAACTATAACTTTGGATACTTGTACAAGCACATAAAGAAGAATAAGAAATCCATGAGAATTTATCAGCCGCTCTGCCTGCTGTAACCATAAGAGAATTTGAGTTCCCGACCGTGGAAGTCATGGCATTAAAAAAATATATATATATTTTTCGAAAGATCAACGATTAAGCGGCCTGCCATACGTCGTGGTATGAGATTAGTCTAGCCGTGGCCACTCTATGGGATACCGCTATAGTTGTAGACATGTAATAATTGTTAAAGAACTCGTAGTCAATCAACCAACGGAACCACTCAGCATATCCTTTGACACCAATTCTGTCGCTTTCCAATCTGAAATGGATTGCAGTTTGGAGTCTAGAGCGAGTCATCTGACAATTCCACCAACAACACAATAGTCATTGAAAGAGACAAAATCCTAGCCACACAAATAACTTCCTCATAAATGTTGTCGACTCATCCCTATCCTCTTTAATGATTAACCTACCTATCATGATGTCATTTCTCTGCCCAATTTCACCTAATCAAGTACACGGTTAAATGTTCTCTTTACTGATTGCACTCCATTGCTAGAAACGTACCCTGTTCCACTATAAATAAATAAATATTCCACTGTTACAGCTCATAGTTGGTTGAATTGCATTTAAGATGTTGACTAGTAGCCAGAAAGTAGATATAAATAGATTCAGACTTTGGGATTGTATAAAGATATGGGTAGTTGAGATCTGG
>JZKD02S1833114.1:552877-576127 GCA_000966675.3 Picea glauca
AGGTTTTCATGATTACATGTTGGCATACATAATTGTTGTATGTATGGTGGTGACATATGGTTGAGTGTTGAAAGACTATCTTGGATGCATGGTACTAACCCTAGAATGTGGATTGAAACATTTTTCTGTTGAGGTACAATGTTGTTTGTGATAATGAATTTATGTCACATTGGTTATGAGATATATCATGATGATGAGACACACTTCTAGTAGATATATGTGTGGAGGTTTAGTATATGATGTAGTGAATGGATGTTGAGACAAATATGTTAGGGTACATGATTGGTACATATTTGAGT
This sequence comes from Picea glauca, assembly GCA_000966675.3. Taxonomy (NCBI): domain Eukaryota; kingdom Viridiplantae; phylum Streptophyta; class Pinopsida; order Pinales; family Pinaceae; genus Picea; species Picea glauca. The sequence goes on from JZKD02S1833114.1 coordinate 553,177, forward strand.
TCAATTAATGTATCTTGTGATGTAATTTTAGAGGCATATTTGTTGGATATCTTGGTGCATGAATTTGGCATGTGGTTGAGCTGCAGATTTGTACATGTAGTTGATGAGTTGATGAGGTGGTTATATTATACATCATTTATGAGTCATATAGTTGATGCATGTTTGGTACACTTTTGGTACACTGATAGAGGCACCTTTTAGTAGTATGGTTGGCACATGTTTTGTGGTTGATATGGCATACTTGTATGAGATCACATCTTGATTCGAGTTCATCATGTTTGGTGCATAGTGGATGCACTTTCTTGGTAAAGGTGGTGATACATGTTTAGTGCAATGTTGATGCATTCATAGATGGTAAATGTTTGTGGGTGATAGTGCTTGGCTAAAGTACACCATTGGTATTACTTGTTTAGCATATACTTTGGTACATGATGTATGGGATGACATAGTTGAGACACTTGATTGATTGAGATACATGATTGTAGCAATTGGTTCATGGCAGAGGCATATCATGAGTGATATGACATTTGGTTGAGGCACATGGTTGGCATGTTTGTAGAGGCATATGGTTGATACACTCCATTGATGATATATTATGGTATATTATGGTATTGATATACATGGTTGATGTACATGGATGTTGTGCAGGGTTGAAACATCGTATGTCACATGATGTACATGGTTGATGTTTTGTTCACGATTCTCTATTAATTGTTGACATACCTTTTTCTTCATGATGTATCGTATGGCATGAGTTTGATGCATGAACAGGTCGAAGGATGATCCTATAAAGAATGAATCATTCTTGAGAAGTTGATCTATGTTCTAGTTGAGCAGTAGCATTTGCAGCAGAAGAATATTCCAGTGGTAGCAAAATTTTCATATTGCGGAGAAGACAAGAGGAGACATACCCATAGTGGGAGTCATTATTATTCCCATGATTCTAGGAGGAGAGATTTATCATATGCAAAGGTAAATATTTGGAGAAAGAGCACAAAGGCATGGTTCCAGGAGGAGAAATGGTCACAGGGGGATCATTAGTGATATATCTTCATCATTACATCAGAGTGATATCCCTTGCTCAAAAGTGGAGAAATTATCCATAGGAAGATCAAGGCATCCAAGCAAGGGGAGCACCCCCAAGGAGACTTTAGGCAGCAGGAGAATCCCTAAGGAGAAAACTACCCTTTTCCATTGATGTCAAAGGGGAAGAGATAATCACATTGATGTGATTAAGATGACCATTGATTACGAGCAATGCCATGTCTACATATTTCCATCAATGATTGGTGTTGACATCTATGTTGGTATTTCCATCAATGCCAAAGGGGGATATTGTTGGATCATGTTGTCATTGATGTCCAAGGATTGATGTCAAAGGAATAATTTCTTGTCATAGTATATTGATGAAGTATGTATTGTAATTGTTGTAAATGAATGGATGTCAAGTGAATTCATTGATAAATGATGTCATGCATAGATGAATATTGATCAATGTGTTGTCATATGATGCATATATGGATGGATGCATTAATGTATTGATTGTTGGATCATGTGTGTTGAAGGAAAATCTCCCTGCGGATAGGTAGATCACCTCTTGAGAGATAGACTCTTAACTCTTAAGATAGAAGACGCTTAATGTGGACACTGACTTCCTTTTAGATATATACAAACTAATGCATGAGGAGGAAGGAGAATAGGAGTACCTTTTTACCGACATTTGTCCCTACACACTCTGAGTTGAGCTCCGATCTCTTGCTCCTCGATAAGCCCTGCAGACAAACAATAGTACAACCACTTCCTACTCTATTGATATTAGCTTGAAAATAGATCTATCTATCAATGATAAGTTCATGTAAGATCGAACGCGAACTAGAAAGAAACAGGCCAAGCATGTCATATTGATGAGAACAATGATAGAAGTAACTTACAACCATGGATGCGAATGCGACAGCTTCGTCAAGTCCCCTTTGTCTAACCCTTGCTCAAAAGATCCACAAACTGGATGATAGTAGCTTCACTGATTACTCTCCTCCAGTTCATTGTGTGTTTCCTATGAGATCATAGGTTTCATGCTTGCAATTCTTCCTCCTTTCCACCATCATAGAGCCTGCTTATATAGGTTAAGAGAGGCTTAACCTCTTGAGGTATCTTTAGGGTAGGTTGAGGAATTCCCTCCTTAGATCAGGGATCTTCTCCTAAGATCATGATTGAACCAGGAATTTGAATGAAACTACCTTCCAAACTTGAAATATCCTCCCCTTATTCTCCTCAACAGATCAACTACTACCCAGATTAGACAACGCTCCATCAAAAGGGGCATCATGGTGCTATAACTCTCCCTAGTAGGCTCAAGGGGAGTGCCAACGCTTAAAATACTTGTAGCACTCCTTCAGAGGGGTGGTTTAGTGTTATAACACTTGCTAGGACCTTATAGGGTAGTGCTAGTGCTCCTAAGGGTGATGTAGGGGAGCGCTCCCTTCTAAAACTCTAGTTTGAGAGCTCTTTTCAGGTGACAAGAGATACCTGACATTAGTTAGCCATTATTTTTCTTCAAATCAGGTGTTTGAGGTGTTCTAAGTGTCTCCTTAGTGTCGTCATCGTGGAAATATGCTTTGTTTGAAATTTTCAACACTTGTGAACAACATGCAACACTTGCGACAGTTGTGAGGAACATGCGACACTTGCGACACTTATCAAAGCGAGTAATGTTGATGTGTAACATATTTCCCCCAAAGCATGAAGTTAGAAGATGAGAAATGATAACTGAAATGCTTTGTAGACTTTCAATCAAGGGTATAGACTTGGAGAACCTGATGGAAGCTTCACACAAACATCCAACAAATATCATGACATGTTTCAAAACCCAAGGCAGGCATACCTATGCTTGGGTGATCAAGACTTGCAAGATATGGCCACCATAAAATACACTGTGGATCCATAATTGTATTGATGAAAAGGTATAGCCACCGAGGATACAATGTGGATCTATACTCTGATGACCTGGATTGATCGTAGCCACGAAGAATACACAGTGGATCTATGAGATGACAATACATAGCCACGACCAATACAAAGTGGATCTATGTAACAGTGTATGTATCATTTGTCCAAGAGAAACTCCTTCGCAACCTAGGAAAAGTACATATCAAAGTGATGACTCAACCCAGGGTCTTCTTATCGATCCCAATGTGGTACGAATCTAACTATGTGAATAGATGTCCTGACGTTGAACATGGAAGAAACCACTTGATTACTGGTCAATGGTGTAAACCGTTAACAAGTGCGAGGGAGATCACCATTAATGTCAATGATTCCAAAGGTACCCTAGTAAATTCTAGCGAATGTGAATGGATCAGCTGGATTTGAACATCCATGGAATCATCTAATCAGAGGTCAATGATGTAAACCTACTGTTGAATGTGAGGAGACCTTCCATTGAGGCATGCAAGTCCCAAAGAACTAACTAGTTTCTAAGCCTAATTCCTGGATAATGTGTTGAGGTCGATAGGAATAGGCTCGTCGAAGGAGGGCCTTGATGTATCCCCCATCAACGACGTGAAATGGACATAGAGATGTAATTGGCAGATCAAATGAACATGGACTGACATGGGTTTTGAGATAAGATATTTTTGATGGCTGACTCTAGAGGCGGATACTTCCCTTGAACACTAAGGCACAACAACAAAAACATGACATGGACCAAAACTTGATGATGCAGTGGATGCTGTGACTTATGTCAGGTCACCCAAAGGAGTGAAAGAAACTCAAAGGATTGGCTCAGTGCAAAGGTTCAGTGGATTATAATGCATGCATATGACAAAGTCTCGTGTTCAAGGGTGACTCTAAGAATTACTTGGTAATGTTCTCAAGAGACTTCTTGGCTTGCTTCTTTCAAATTTCCCCCCATCCAGATAGACGAGTACCTCTTTTTGATTTAATGAGCTCAAGGAGGATAACACATGTTTGATATAACTCACCTTCGGTGAGTTCCTCTTCCTTGGTTTAATGAACTGGAAGAAGTAAGGGTTCAATCCCGTATGGGCCTGTCGATGTGTGTTTTAGCAAGTCCAAAGACAAAAAACTCAAAGGTTTTTCATGATTATAGAGTCTGGAAAAACACTTAAAAGAGAACTCTCTTAGTTCCTTTTTCGTACAGTAGTATGACGAGACCAAAAAAGAGATAAACTATCGCTCGAAAGACGCCCTTTCGAACCTTTTAACGAGTGTGAAAGGAAGCAAGGTCACTCGATGATCTTTTCATATTTAGAGAGTCTGAAAGGAGTTTAAAGATGACTCCAGGCGTTTCCTTTTTCATGTGTCCATGTGGGTCTGAAAAAGAGATAAACGTCTTCCCGGTGCGTTCTCATATTTTCGAGCTTGAAAACGAACTAAGACTATGCTCATGGATGTGACAAGGTAAACAAATGATCAGAACTGCTTGGAAACCTGTGATGTCAAAACTGAAATCTAGAGGTTTAGTGAAGCCATTATATTGCCAGAGAAACCCATAAATAACTATACCTTATAAAAAATGGAAATTCATAAATAGTAATACAAGAAAAAATTCATTTACCATTTCATTTTGCATGAGTTGTAGCAGTGGAGATTCTCACTTTGGAGGTGGATCTTGTTTCTCTTGATACTAGAGCTACGGTTGACCATTTCTCTTGCGGTTTGGACTAGGTAGATCTTCATCTCCCCTTCTTTTAATTACATGGTTTAATATTCATTTTCATAGCAGTATTTAATTTAGAAAATGAATCCCTAGGTCGTTCGAAAAAATATTAAATCGACCTCTATTAAAAATGATGGGATTAAGACATTATTTTGCAAAAAACATTTTAGAAAGTGATAGCCAAGATGCCAACGCCTTGACACTTGAGTAGATGGGTTGTTTTTGTCAAAGAAGTCATAGAAAACTCAAAAATACACCCACGCAGCCATTATGGACATCATCTTAATTAAAAAAAAATTGTGCGATGATTATTGAATGGTAAAGAGAGGGCATGATGATTATAAAAGAGGGCGTGGTCTTTTTGAACAATGTGGGCATTAGATTTCAAGTTCTTAAATTGTTTAATAAATTGCCGAAATTGCCGAAAAATTGAACAATGAAATTCTTTGTTTTTTGTTTGTAGGTGATTTCGACGACCATGATTGAGTGGAAAGAATGAGAGCATGAGATTGATGACTTGTCTGCTTTGCGGAGTCCTCACACGTGGGCCGTGTTGAGAGCTTGTAGCTTACTGAAATTCTTCAAATTGCAAAAAATGAAGAAGGAGATTTTATTGCTTGAGCACATGATTAGCTTGTGGGATGTCGCAGAGAAAGGGTTCCAGATCGGAACACAGCTTCTAACCATTGAGTTGGAAGACGTATATTTCTTGACTGGCCTCTAGAAAAGAGGGGTTCCCATATCTTTTTTCCGAGCAGAGGGCGCTTCCTGAGCAAGTGGGTGTGTATCTAGCACGTCATTGTGTCCTAGGAGAAAGACTGGTGGGGGATAGAATCCCTATCAAGGATATCCGAGAGTTACCCCTCCAGTTCATTTTTTTTGTCATCACGAGCATGATGGGAAGTACTAGCGCATATCTGGTGTCGAGATCGCAGGTAGCTTATGGCGTACAGTGTTTGGAGCCAACACTGTTTAACTGGAGCACAAGGTTCCTTCGGAATGTGAAGGAACATGTTTCAAGGTGTAGGATGGGACAGAAAGAGTTCGGATACGACTCTTTTCTAGTCTCATTTTTCTTAGAGAACATCCCCCAGATGTAGCCTCAGATAGCACTGGCAGTGCAACCAGTGGAAGAACCAAGGATGGAGAGGTGGACTAGTCTGTCTCCGAGGCTAGTAGCAGAGTCAGAGTTCCGTTTCACCGGTGACTTCTTTGCTTGGCTGAGATGACAGTATCTCTGGATAGAAGACTTCCTGTATGCTGAGGTGGATTTTCACAGGAGCATGGATTTGATTCTACCCATGGGGGAAGATTGGGATGCGTCAGGTAAGAGACTAAGCAACACCTTGTCTAGTTTTTGTTTTTTAAGTTTTTAATGTATATATTTTTTTTTGGGTATGGAGAAGATTTTTTAAAAGATGTATTGTTTTCAACATGCAGACAAGGGAGCAGTGTGCTCAGCCGAGATACCAATACCAGGACGTCGTGGGGGTGCTCCAGTTGCAGCAAATCTTGGGGCACTAGTGATAGGTCTCCGGGAGGTTGAAAGAAACCTTCAAGGCCTCAAGATGGGAATTCCTCCTCTACGAAGGGGAGAAGTGCCTTTACATATGCAGATGCACACTGTGGGAGTGCCAGAGAATGTCAATTCTCTACTGAGATGCGTAGTGTGCGCAGTGATATGTTACTCTCAACACAATGTAGTGCAGGGAGATTAGAGTCTCTCTGGTGATTGTATTTTTGTATGACTTGTCAGGCGATGTTGTATGGGTGTAAAGACCCAACATTTTGATCTTCTAAATACTTTTTGATGTAATCAAAACATTTTAGTCACGCTATGTGTATATATATAGTTTCGAGTTTTTACAATGCCAAAACCTTTGTACATGATGATGCCTTTAATGTGATGTGTTTTAATTTACATGTGATGTACAATTTTCTTTCCTTTATGAAATCTTATCTATGGGCGAGATACCGATCCATGATGTAATTAGCTAACAAATCCAACACATTGTTGAGTTCTCATGGAATATGTCTGTATTCGATATAATCAAACATTTTTTCAAGACAACGAACTTGTAGGTGGAGACGTAGCAGGATAGGATTATGAATAGCATAGATACGATTGAGTTGATAGACCATGAGTTGGGATTCTAGGTTAACAATGATACGAGAGATACCTAGGGAGGAGGCTTGGGTCAAGATTCTGATGACAGCGTGATATTCTTAAATGACCCATGCTGCCGAAGCAATGTTCTAGGTGTGTCGACTAGTTCCATCCGCAAACCCGACAAAGATAGGAAATGAAGATTTCATCTACGCATGAAAACACAAGCACAATTATGAGTGGCAAAGGTAAAGACTCGAGCACATGAAAGAAACAGACACACCAAACTAAAATACAATAATGTACAACGTACACATGCTAGGTGATCTAGACATAGTACTTTTTAAGGTAAAGTCCATTCTGGGGCTCTCCTAGGGAAATTCCATCATAATCGACTAACTCGTAGGCGCCTCTATGTAGAAAAAGTTTCACAATGTAAGGGCCATGATACAAAGGTTCTATCTTACCTGTCCCCAATTTGTCATGAGCCTGGTCATAGACGAGGACTAAGTCTCCTTCTGCAAAAGTTCAAGGATGGACGGATTTGTCGTATTGATTTTTTATCCATTTCTAATGTGCCTCGTTAACGAGAGCGACATCATGATGTGTTTTGTCCAGTTTGAATAGATATAAGAAACATTATTCTTTAGCAAAAGTATGGGGTAGGAGTTCTACTTTATGTTTCAGAGATAGAATCTCACACTCGATTGGTAAAATGGCTTCGATGCCATACACCAACTAGAAAGGAGTAAATCCAGTTGTGGTTTTCATGGAAGTACGGTAAGCCCAGAGAGCGGAGAAAAGTTGTAGATGCTAGAATGTCTTGTTTTCCCTTATCATGCGTTGAATCATGGTTTTTAGGACTTTGTTGATGGCCTCAAATTGTTTGTTGGCCTGAGGATAGTATGGGGATGAGTTTTCATGGAGAAAACCCAACTTGGCATGTAATTCACTCATCATCTGGTTCTTAAAGTGTGCACCGTGATCGGTGACGATGGCGCGTGGTACACCGAAACGAGTTATGATGTGGTTAAAAAGAAACAGAGTTGTGGTATGACCATCGTTCAGAAAGGTAGGCATAGCCTCAGCCCATTTGGTAAAGTAGTCGACAACAACGATTATATAACCGTGCCCCCTGCCTGAGGTAGGCTTACATTGCATGAAATTGATACCCCACTTGGCAAAGGGGCCGATGGTGATAATGGGGTGCAACGTAGTAGGGTGGGTTTGTGCCTTGTTGTTAAAAACTTGGCAGGGTGGGAACTTTTTGACTGCCTTGATACAATCTTTGAAAATCAAGGGCCAAAAATAGCCGACACGTAGGATTTTTTGGGCTATGGCCATCCCAGAAAGGTGAGCGCCACAGGCACCAAGGTGATAATCATTCAAAACGCGTTCAGCCTTTGCATGAATCAAACATCGTCGAAGGATAATATCAATACCACGATGATACAGGGTGTCACTGACAATAAGGTAATGACGAGAATGGTGGCGAATACGTCGACGCTCTTCATGGGAAGTGTTAGGTTGAAAACGTTGGGTTTGGAGGTAAAGGAGGATGTCTCCGTACCAAGGATCAGAGGTGTTGATGAGGAAAAGAGTTTCATCGGGGAGAGAATCTCTAGGTTCGATGTCTTCATCAGCACGGGGGAGATCACAGATAATCTCTGCAAACACCAGGGACTTTTTGTCTTTGGACTTTGTAAATTCAAGATCGAATTCCTGAAGGATGATGATCCATTTAAAGTATTTTCCCCCAAGCACTTGACGTGTCAAGACATGGTACATGGGGTTTGAGTCCACAATCACCATGGTGGTGTGTAGTAAGATGTAATGGCAAAATCTCTGGACAGCGATGACAACTTCCAGAGCTAGTTTCTCTACATGTGAATAGTGGAGTTCGGGTCTAGATAGACTCTTGCTTAGGTAATAGATCACATGTTTCTCACCGTTGGGGTCCTCTTGAACTAACACCATTGCAATAGTGGAAGTGGAGGTAGCTAAGTAAAGGATGTAGTCCTTTGTATAATCTGGAGGGTGCAACAAAGGTGCGTGGGTCAAGGCATGCTTGAGAGAATCAAATGACCATTGAGCGATGTCATCCCAAATGAAAGGGGTGTTTTTCTGCAGCAACCGCATGAATCCTTTAGTTATATCAGCGTAATTACAAATGAAATGGCGAAGGAAGTTTGCTTTTCCTTGCAAACTTTGGAGTTGGGTCAAATTAGTAGGTGGGGGTAAGGCTAGAATAGCCTTAATATTTAAGGGATCCACCCAAATCTCGTCTTTGGAGACAACAAAACCGAGGAGTCAACCGGATTCGACAGAAAAAATGCACTTATGTGGGTTCAAGCGAATATAGTAGAACCGACATCGAAGGAAAATAGCCTGTAAGTGATCAACGTGATCTGGTCGATTGGATGAGTGGGAAGGTAATTCGTCGAGACAGGGTTCTATGATATGCTTGATATCATGGAAAGCATACGACATGGCCCGCTAGAAAGTAGCACCAGCATTTTTGAGGCCGAAAGGTAGCTTTCTATAGGCGAAAGTTCCCCATGAGCAGATAAAGGTTGTCTTATGTTGATCATCAGGTAAAATTTCAATCTGGTTATACCCAAAGAAGCCATCCATGAAAGATAAGATTACGCTCCCAGCGCAATTATCAATGATTTGGTCGATGAAGGGCATAGAGTAGTTATCTTTGGGACAATATTTATTGAGGTCTCGATAGTCAACACAGACACGGATGGTCCCCTGTTTTTTGGCAACCGGGACAAGGTTGGAGACCCATTCTGTCAAAGGGACAGGATAGATAAAGCCAGATTTTAAAAGTTTCTCAACTTCTGCCTTTATAGCCGCGATTTTATTGGGATGAACCGGGTGGAGTTTTTTTCGAATAGGTTTCGTGCCAGGGTAAGTCTTGATTTCATGCACGACGATCGAAGGGTCAATCCTGGGCATTTCCTCGTAGCTCCAAGCGAAGACATTGCGGAATTATTTAAACAGAGCGGTGTAAGAGACGACTTCTTTAGGTGTACAATTAGCACCAAGGTTAATGTTTTCTACAACGCCTTCTTTGATCGAAATATCAATAACGATCATAGTAGAGATGTTACCCATATTCCCCTCAGAAAGAGTATCTTGTGTGAGGATGGGAGATTGCGGAGCATTGGTAACATCAGGAGGGAAGACAGAGTGTATGTCTTTGTGGATTTCTTCCAGAGGAAAAAGAAAAGAGGATCGATGATGGTTATCATCCCAAGGTATGTCGTCAATACTAAGCATTTCCATTATAGATTCGTCGGAAGGGAAAATTTGGGAAATGTAATTGATTGCATACAATAGGGAATCCAACCATGAGGGCATCGAGTAGGCATCACGTGCCAATAAATGTTGGCTTTTCGGAGAGGGAGAGGCAGATTGAATAGCTACGTATGCGGCCTCAGCTGGGCTAAGTGGCATAGTGTCACCGAGCACATCAAATTCCATAGGACTAGGTACAATCCAAGGATCAGATGATTCCAAAGATTGATAAGGCATAGTCAAGATCATATTGACGGTGGAAATATGATGCGTGGTGGCTGGAAGTGGTGTAGGGAAGGTACCCATGAGGCTAGAATATTTCAATAAGCCAAAACCAACGCTTTCATATGTAACTGGGTGGTCTCCCAAAAAAGTAATGTTGTTGGTGACAGGGGCGCGAGCATCGGGTGTACAGAAATCGAGTTGATCGATAGTGACAATTTTTCCTTGATGGGCGAATTGCACACATCTAAACACCAACGAGGCGATGGCAGTGATAGCATAGAACCAAATTATTCCAAGTAGTAGGTTTTAATCGAGGGGGTCATCAACCACCTCGACATCAATAGTAACAATTTTTCCACCCAACTGAACAACTAAGGATTGTAACAGTCCATGAGGATGAAAACCTTGCCCATCGAAAGTGCGTAACATCGTAGGGGATTTTTTAAGGGCAGGTGATTTTAAGCCTTTCCAACAAGCTAAAGACATGACACAAGTAGAGGCTCCCTCATCCAAGATAGTTTGGTGGATTTGTTGATTGTGAACAACAACATCGATCTGAAAGGCTAGTTGGTGAGAGAGTTGGGGTTGATGATCATCCAGATTAAACGTGAGGTTATTTGATGACTCATGATCAAAAGAACCAATGGCAGATAAGAGCGTTCTATGTTGGCTGGGTCAGTGTTGTAGAACTTCCAAAGCGGACATAGCACACAGTGCTTGAGCCAAATCTTCAACAATGTTGTATTTTTAGGCAGCCCGTGAACTAGGATTAAAGGTAGAATTCTGGATAGTTCTCTTAGGGGGGCGTAAAATGGAGTCAAACGAGGGTTTCTCAATCTGAAGTGGCCCGGATGGAGGGCTAGTAGACAGAGGACTAACGAAAGATGGTAACGGGTCCATTACATAACCATTAGCGGGTTTCGGCTTATCAGGTTTAATCGGTGTGTCATAGTGCGAGTGGTCAGATTAATCTCGTTAAACATGTAAATTTGGGCACTTGTCGAGGCCTCATCATGGGATTGGTTGGAACTGCCCCCCTGGGTGGGGGTTTGAGCAACCAAATATTGCTGCTATGGGAAAGGCTAGGTAAGCACAGCGGGTTGTGAATTTCCTTTGAAAATCTTGGCCACTTCATCGCGATGTGGATAGTATTGAGTGTAGTGATCATCGCCACAAATGCGACATGGGAATTTCGGTTTCCATTGTGGTTGTTTCCCAACAGCAGGGGTTTGCGGTTGATTTTTGGGTTGTTTGTTGTTGTTTTTTTTCTTTGGTTTATTTCTTGCTTTCTTTTTGCCCCCAGGTTGTTGTGAAGGGGTCTATTGGACCGCATTCACCTCAGAGACCTGAGTTTGAGGGGAGGTAGAAGAGGGTGCAGTCGAAATGGGATCAGTCGTCGAAGCAGGCCACTGATTTGTTCTAGTCGACTGGGAAGTAGATTGGGTTTTGACGAAGCCAATAACTCCATCTGCATGCGAGGTAGACGATTGTTTGGATGGATCATTAGTGGCACGGGTAACATTCGGTATCAACTCGTACAGAGTACCAAACTGTGAATAAACCAAATCTAAGTACTGGGCCTGAGCAATAGCCTCTTCCTCGGTGACTACACCACCCATGGAAACATCACGAGCGATCTGGGGTAACAGTGATTTGGTGAACCATTCCGCTAATAATTGGTCAGGAATGACCACTTTGATTATCCTTCGTCGTTGTCTCCATTCATGAATATGATCATAGATATGTACAGAGGTTGTCTGACGAAGGGAGGTCAATAGTTCAGTACCCGTCTCGTATCAAATGGGTAGTTGGAAGTGTGTGAGGAAGGACATGGCAAGGGAGTTGAAATCGTGAAAATAAGCACATGGTAGTTCAATATACCACTTTTCTGCAGAACCCATAAGCATTCGTTGGAAAAGACACAAACATATAGAATCGTCCATGAGGGAGTTGAATGAACACCACAAATGGAAATTCATCACGTGGTTGTTTGGGTCTTCTCCAGACTTTCCGTCGAATTTTGGAATATCGGAAGGAAGTTTAGCTGGAATAGATGGCCAAACTGGAGAATGAAAAATAGGATCATTCAATAAACGAGACAAGTCTAGAAGGTCCAAGGTTTCTAGGAAAGGTAGTTGTTGGTTAACCTGTGGGTAATACTGGTGTGGCATAGGGACACCAGTAGGGCGATACACTGGGTTATGTGAATAATTGTAACTAGTGGGCCCTCTTGTGTAAGGTTGGTGTTGACTAGGGTACACAAGATTTGAGGTGTTTTGAGAAACATGTGTGAGCGGAGGATAACCAGATGGGTTTTGAGGATTATAAGATGGATTTGGCATTTGTCCATAAGGAGGTTGTTGTGGAGCTTGTGAATTGTGTCCCCCCGAGAACTGTGGGTCTCCTGGAAAAGGGATATTCCATGGATTGGGTGTGGCGGACACATTTTTTCCGTACAGTTGATGGTAAGCTCTAGATTGAGGCTGTCCCCCAGCATGAGGGTTCCCTCCAAGTGGAAGTTGTCCTCCGGTAGGAGGATGCCCCCCATCTTGAGGTACAGTTCCCGGAATTTGAGAACCAGACATAAATAACTGGCCGGTACCATTGAACGGATTAAGACCACCAAGACCGGTCCCTCCGGGTTTTTGGATAGGTATGGAACTTCCCGGCATAACTTGGGTAGTAGTGGTAGTGGAAGAATTCAGTGCTCTATACCTAAAAGGGAGTGATGATGAAGGTCTAGGTGTTACTAGTGTGCCAATTGCAGCTTGGCTAACCACCACATTACTGGTGGGAATAGTCAGAATGTGAGGGACCATTGTAGAATGGTTGTCTGGAGAGAAAAAGTGGAACTTGGGCCAATGGGCGATGTGTTCGGACCAACATATGGTGTGGCTGAAAAAAAAATAGTACCGTTAAAATGGTTTAAGGGTATGGTGTAGGTGATAGGCGCGTCGGCACCTATTCTTGCTCCATAAATATCCCGTACCATGCGCAGTGGACTTCGAACAATGTCTACAGTCCAAAAGGGGTCATCAACTAAAGGGTTCGAATGAGACCCAGTCGGAATGTCAGAAGGATTGACGACGACAAATTCATCGACTAAATTCAGTTGGAGAACACATCGCTCATATCCCTCCGGAATGAGGAAAGCTTCCAGAGATTCTGAAACAATTCAAAAAAATTCTAAAGGAGTGGGAACTTCTTCTTGGGAGGTTGTAGTGTCTTGAACCTCTCTCTGTTGAGGAGATTCCTCCATAGAATGAGGGGGTAAAGGGGTGTTCCATTCCATATTTTCTGGAGGAAGTCCCTGTAGCCTCCGCGAACGGTATGGAGGGTCGATGTTGGCAAAACGAGTCGGTGGAAACGATCTATGGCCAACTACCAAAAAGAAACAACATACGCTAATAGAATCTAAGAATCACAACCAAGAAAATAGGACCTTCTCTCGATGACCGTACTAGTTGGTGATGAAATCCAACGTCACGTGATCAAGTCAAGAAGGGGTGGGGATATGGTGGAACAGTTACAATGGCGACCTGCTTAACAAAATTTCACCCTGGTGCAAGCTTCCATGTAGTAATTGTGGATTTACCCTCCAAGGAGCCCGAGTGAGTTTGACCAATGTCTGCTCCAGGTACAATGAGACTTCCCTTTACTATCACCTTGTGTAAGACCCTAAATATTATGGCCACTAAGGTTACCAATTCGCAGTCATCCCCTGGGCAGGTACAGTCCAGTCCGAACGTACGGGTAGGGTTTCTAGCCTGAAATCAACTTGAAAGGCTTCCACTCAACATTGTGGGTATACCTTTAAGCGATCCCCATAATTCAATCTGACCACTACAATTAGTCAAACCACGGAGGGATAATCTTCGTAGCTCTCCCGAATGCGACCTCGTGCGTAACCCCTATGTGAGAGGGGGATCCCAGGCAGACTTATACGACAACTGGATTTTACTCTCCCTAGCTCAAGATGCTAATTTTTGTTTTGGAAACTTTGGAGAGTTATGCTCACAGCCTAATCCAAAGTACTAGTCCTAGTCTATTGTTGGTGGAGGATCCTAGAAAAGAAAATGTTCTAGATAGTTTTTAATTAACATTCATTTTATAGTTTTTCTAAACTCAAAAGGGGTGCATGGAAGTGAAACAGATGGAGTGATGACTCAGTCCCCAAAAATGCATAAAATATGATAAGCAGTCATTTCTTTTCGATGAATAACTATTTAAGGGAGAGAGAGATTTATTTTCACTAACAAGCACTAATGAGGAATGTCCTCAAACAAATTTTCTTCAATCAAATCTGATGTGGCGCTAAATATTTTTGGAAATACATTCTAATATGAAAAATCAATCATGAAGATGTCTCTTTATTGTTAGTATGTGAATAATGATTAATTCAAAACAACACTTTTCTTTCCAATTATCCTTTTGGATCAAGGAAACTCAAACAAACACAAGCAGGTTTTGTACAAACAATACACCCTCTCGTTGTGATAAAAATCAAGAAGAAAAAGAAAAGAAAAAACAAAGAAAAATCAAGAACTTCACACCAAAATAAATGTCGAAGAACAATGACCTTAACTAAAACCAAATGGAGAGATTCATAGGCTTCTGATGTCCTTCACCAGAGTTTCTCTCTCAGTCAAAAAGGAGAGAAAAACAATGCATGGGTTTCAAAACTCCCAACAACAGAAAAACTCAAAAAATAGTGAAGAAAGCTACAAAATATAAACAACAAGGTATTTTTTCCTCAAAAGGAAGGATGTCAAATTTGAATGGGAAGAAGCATTGATTCACAGAGAGGCCCAACAAGTGAGGCACAAAGATTAGACCCTAAAAAAGTAATTCTGGAAAGGTTTTTGTCCAAAAGAGGGTTGGCGCTCTGGTGTAAAGGGAACCAAGCATTATAGCACTCTGTGTAAGATAGTCAGGGAGTGTTGGAGCTCTATTAACACAGCCATAGGGGTGCCAATTTCAAAAATCTCCCAAAAATGTCAAAAAACCCAAAAATTGCAGTCTAGTTTTGTCAATCAAGCTGAGTGTGATGGGGTAGGGAGTCAATCATCTCATGAAATCAATCAAAAAGGGGTGAACTGGGTCTAAAAACAAGCAAGGGGTAAGACAAGTTCTATGAGGAGAAATCAAAACAAAAAGGTTTTGATTCGATCCTCCCTAGTGGAGTCGCCAGTTTCTATTGACGGAAAATCTCCCTATGGACAGGTAGATCTCCTCTTCAAAGGTAGACTCTTAACTCTTAAGACAAAAGACACTTAACTTGGAAACTGACTTCCTTTCAGATATATACAAACTAATGCATGAGGAGGAAGGAGAACAAGAGTACCTTTTTACCGATGTTTGTCTCTGCATGTTCCGAGTTGAGCTCTGATCTCTCGCTTTCGTCAAGTCCCCTTTGTCTAACCCTTGCTCAAAAGATCCACAACCTGGATGATAGCAGCTTCACTGATTACTCTCTCCCAGGTCATTGTGTGTTTCCTATGAGATCATAGGTTTCATGCTTGCAATTCTTCCTCCTTTCCACCATCATAGAGCTTGCTTATATAGGTTAAGAGAGGCTTAACCTCTTGAGGTATCTTTAGGGTAGATTGAGGAATTCCCTCCTTAGATCAGGGATCTTCTCCTAAAATCATGATTGAACTAGGAATTCGAATGAAACTGCCTTCCAAACTTGAAATATCCTCCCCTTATTCTCCTCAACAGATCAACTACTACCCAGATTAGACAGCGCTCCCTCAAAAGGGGCATCAGGGAGCTATAACGCTCCCTAGTAGGCTCAAGGGGAGCGCCAACTCTTCAAAGACTTGTAGCGCTCCTTCAGAGGGGTGGTTTAGTGTTATAATTATCCCTAGGACCTTATAGGGTAGCGCCAGCACTCCTAAGGGTGATGTAGGGGAGCGCTCCCTTCTAAAACTCTAGTTTGAGAGATCTTTTCAGGTGACAAGAGATACATGACTTCAGTTAGCCATTCTTTTTCTTCAAATCAGATGTTTGAGGTATTCTAAGTGTCTCCTTAGTGTCGTCATCATGGAAATATGCTTTTTTTGACATTTACGACACTTGTGAACAACATGCAACACTTGCGACAGTTGTGAGGAACATGCGACACTTGCGACACTTATCAAAGTGAGTAATGTTGATGTGTAACAATGTGGTCATGCATAGAATCAATGAAAAAGGGACAATGTCATAGTGATATATTGTCATGGGTTATTCTAGTTGGATTGATGTAAATATGACTCATTATTGTCTTTTAATGGTTGATAGGAATTACAAATTGATGAACTCCAAAGTGGTCCCCTTATGGTGAAATCCCTCATGGGAAGACATTTCATGGTTGAATTATCCTAGAAGTATGGTTAGAGAACACATGCTTAATTGTGGAATGATGAGATGAATATCAATGGATTTGTCTATGAAACTATCATATATGGATAGTGCTTGTCATGCCATTTCTGGTGGTATGTGGAACATCACATAACTCCTCATGGTTTGAAAGTTATGGCCTTATGAAGTTGGACGACCCTCATATGTTGGCTAGAAGCCCCAAAAGGTCAAAAAAGTCAAAGTGTTTACAAAGAATAAATTATTTAAATAATAAAGTGAAGTGATAAATTCAAAAAAGATTATTTAAATAATAAATTAAATGGAGAACTTTCTAATTATGGAAAGTGGTTATAAGTGGGTTAACCCTAAAGTAAGGAAAGTGCATTAAATGAACAAGTGGCCATGTAAACAAAGTCTCTATGTGGACAAACTTGGATAAAGGTAGCCATATGGACAAATGGTTATGTGGATAAAGTGGATTTGTGGAGAAAGTGGCCTAGTGCATGCTTCTAAGGAAGCTACTTGGAGAGTATAAATAAGAGGCAAGGGTCTCTTGTAAAAATATCTCTCTTGAGCATATATTGAAGATTTATTATGATGAATAGAGTGATTGTAGGTTATCATGGATGCATCAAAGTTTCTGTAAGTATGAGATATTGACTGTGAATGTTTGGGAGGTTAAAAAACCCTAGTTTCTGAAGGAGCATGCAGGTTGCAGTGAACCTGAGTGCATACATACATGTGCTACAATGAGGTAGGGCTCATACACATGTGGGATGAAGAAGATCAGATCGTGTAGAGTTGAAGAAATTCATGGAGACTTAAGTGTGAGTTGGTGACAGGTCCTGAAAGATTAAGCAAGTTCCATATATGCATTCTATGGGCTCAAATCTTCCATAGAAGTTCTAGTATGGTTACATGTTTGTTTTTTTCGATACTCTTGCTCATGGTATGGTGAATGCTTAAGGAATTCTTGGTATGGTTGTTGTGATATGGTTTTATTGGTTCATTGACTAAGTGAGAAACACTTGTATGTTTCAGTACTGATATCGTTTCCATAGTATACTAGTTGCTTAGAAATGATTGAGTAACATTCATATTGTATGGTTGAGGAGAATTAGTAAGTCATTGGAGAGAATAGATGTGTTGTGATCGGTTACAATACATATAGGCCACATACATACAAGGGTTGCACTATTTGTAGGGAGTGTACGTACGCATGTTGAACTACTGTCAGGTCGCATACCTACTGACAGATTGGTATCTGTTGTGGATTGAATCATCTTCTCAGTTGGTGATGAGCTGTGTAAGTTGAGTCTTGCATTGCAGAGTTGGTGCTCTTGTGGATATGTAACTCTATTCAGTTGTTGTTGATCAACCCAAGGATTGTAGTCCATAATAAAAAGAAAATTGTACATATATCTTGTGTTCTTTATGGTTATGGTTTGTTGATGATATATGTTGTTGATATATTTTCACATACAATTGGTTATAAATGAAAATAATAAGTGATGAGTAAATGGTTTTTTCTAACTAATGTGTTTTTGTGAAGGGAAGCTTGCAAAGAGCCCTACATTAATTCACATGTTGATACTGAGAGGGGGGTGAATCAGTATCAAGTACAATTTAAAAACCTTTTTCAACTTATACTTAAACCATTCAATTATATCCAATGAGAAATGAATAATAGTATAAGCGTTACACCAATACACCACAATATACCATGCACAATATATAAAAAATAATCAATAGTTTTTGTTCAAGGGAAGTAATGACTTCCAAAGGTAGCTATAGCTTCCAAATGTAGAGGGAAGGATAAGCCTCCAAGATGAAGATACAATCCTCCAATATCAAGAGAGAGTTGAAATATCCATCTTTTCCCCTTCCTTCCACCCAAGAATATATGAGAGATAATATAACTTTACATTAAATCATCACCATCAACCAATCATCATATAGAACCTGATAATTCTTCCTGAGACTTCTTCAATTTCTACAATTATTCAATTCTTGGAGTACTCTAATCCTATATATAATATTACTCAATGTATTCTCTGAAACTCCTCCAATTTTCACTCCTTGAATCCTCCCCAAAAAGAGGTTATAGAAAGAATGGTAGACTTTATTCAATTCTGGTCTATTTAGAAGACCCAACTTGTAAAGCATGCCCCGCGCTCAATATTTAACATCCAATTTTGAAACTCGCACATAGAAAACTACAGTCTGTACTATTTCTAATGTAAGTGGTCCAACTTCATTTGGATTCTTTATGAATAATTTATGACTATTTTACCCGGAACACTTGTTTCTTGACTAGCTTCAGGACTGGTCACAAACCCTATCTTCCACAGAGTGTATCTCCATAATTATAGCGAATCAAGAGATGAAATTTTTTACTAGAGGTACCTTGATATGTTTTCTCAATGCCATAGATATTTCACCATCTGAATCATTCTAGAAAAAAAATTATAGAAAAAATGGTAAGATGACCTAAAAATAACATACCTTAGAACACATCACCAAAAGACTTTATCCTCCCTTGAAATCTGGCCTTCTTTTACTTCTTATTTTCTCTGAAATTCGACTTGTATAAAAATGAATGTATAGTGATGTTTATTTATAACATTTATGTCACTTCATTTTAACATTAGGGTCGACCTAATACTTTCTTATTTTGTAATTCTTTTCTTTAATTATCTTTAGGGCCTACATGTACTTCCTTCTTCAATTCACTTTGTTATCTTCAAAAATTCATTTCTCCTCAACCATGAGAATCCTCGTGATGTGACACATACCACTAGAAACAACATGATGTATACTATCCATTCATGGGTGTTTTATATGCATGTGCATTGTCCTTCATGTCCAAATACCTTTATCAATCTTGCAGTCCTTCATTGCCACCCTTTCTTTTCAAGCTGATGAATTTGTCTTGATCCCCGGTCATGTGTGAAGAACATCCAATATCTATGTACCATTCATCTTCTTCTTTACATTCTTCAACGGTCAATTCTATTCGACAATTTTCATTTTGTGGAATTTCTTTCCTTTTCCATGTTGTAGTTGGTATGCAGACATTTGACATACGATTATCTTCCTTCATCTCTCTACAATATTGTGTTTTGTGACCAAGATTATTACACTTGTAACATATAATATTTTCATCCATTAATGGTTCAAATGGATTATAATTTCTATTGACAGGTCTACGAACATTTCCATATCTACTATTTTCACCATTCATGTAGCTTGCATAGTTATTCCTTTCATTGATTCTACAATTGATTACCTTGTGTCCAAAATTTCCACGAGTATAACAATGTCCAAGAAAGAAATTTTGATACCCGGGCATAAGTGATCTTCTCTGTTGTGTGGTCCATCTGGGTTCATGATCTATTCTTCTGTAGTTTCCTTCATAATGATTTCTTTCATACCTAATGGGAGAGGATCTTCTCGATGTCTCATTCCTTCTGAATTCTAGTCTTATATATTGTTGTTCAACTTGTTCTGGAGTGTTGGTTTCATCATTTTCAAATTTCTTCTCTTGTTTTGTTGTCTTCAAACTATTATTGTATCCTAGTCCTGTCTTGTCATTTGGAGATCTTTGATTGCTAAGGATCTCATCTAATTTTTCAATGTTGTTTTTGAACTTCTTCAACTTTTGTGTTGTCAATAGTAGCTCCCCTTTTGTGTGATCCAATTCTTCTTTCAATTTCTAATAATCTTCTAATTGTTCCTTCAAGATATTAATGGTATTTTCAAGCTTGTAATTCTCTTCTTCACAACTACTCAATTCACCTTTTAGTATTATGTTTGTGTTTCTAAGCTTGCTATTTTCAATTTCAACATGCTTCAATTTTTCAAGATTCTCATCCTCTTGTTCACTCTTTTCATTGTCTTTGTATCCCCAAAAAGAATCAAGGTTGGTTTCTTCATCTGAATCTTCTTCACAAATGATTTCTTCTTCTTTAGAATTTTTATGATCATCATCCTGGGTTTCTTGGGTTATGAATAAGACTTCTCCTCCATCATTGTCTTTTTCATCACTCTCATCTAAGGAGATGTCATCATCCTTGGAATAGAAAATCTTTTTATTGTTGAGACTTCTCTTTTTATAGTAGCAGTTTTCAACAATATGTCCTATTCTACCACAGTTAAAGCATTTGAGAGGAGACTTACCTTTATATCTTCCACTTCCCTTCTGGAACCTTCTTACGAAATTTACTATTTCTTCATCAAGGTCGTTATCCTTGTATTTTGTCTTATTTATGGCTTTAAAGGCTGCTTCATTTTTTGGTTGGTCACTTTCTGTACCTATTCTCATTTCATATTCCATAAGAGTCCCATGTAATTCATTCATTGTCATTTTGGTCAAGTCCCTAGTTTCTTCAATGGTGGAGACCTTAGCATCATACTTTAAGGGAAGTGATCTCAACACTTTTTGTACAACCAAGGATTCATCAAGCCCTTCACCTAATCCTCTGATAGCATTAACAACTTCATCAAATCTAAGAAAATAGGTTGCAATATCTTCCTTTTCATTCATCTTCAAATTTTCAAATTCTTCTCTATGTCGTTGAAGCTTGACCTGCTTAACTTTTGGATCACCTTCGTAGATACTCTTGAGTTTGTCCCATACCCCTTTAGCAGTGTTGCAGCCCATCACTTTTCTAGCAATGGTTGGTGCTAATGATGCTAAAATAACATCTCTGGATTTTGAATTACAACTCATAAGCTTCTTCTCATTTGGATCGGTTGGAGCATTATTTGGGATTACATAGCCATTTACAACTAAGTACCAAATCTCTACTCCCAA
Organism: Picea glauca; assembly: GCA_000966675.3. Lineage (NCBI taxonomy): Eukaryota > Viridiplantae > Streptophyta > Pinopsida > Pinales > Pinaceae > Picea > Picea glauca. Next base: position 574,654 of record JZKD02S1833114.1, read on the forward strand.
AGCCATTAGGTAAGTTTTCACTCTATCACTCTAGTACGCATAATTTCTTCCATCAAATTTTTGAATCCCATTTGAAATGTGCTCATGGTCATCCATCTCTGCTCAAGATTTTCCTTCCAGTGGTTAAACTGTTGTGAAGGCAACCTGCTCTAATACCAATTATTGATACTGAGAGGGGGGTGAATCAGTATCAAGTACAATTTAAAAAAAAAAATCAACTTATACTTAAACCATTCAATTATATCCAATGAGCAATGAACAATAGTATAAAAGTTACACTAATACACCACAATACACCATGCATAATATATAAGAAATAAATAATAGTTTTTGTTCAAGGGAAGTAATGACTTCCAAAGGTAGCTACAACTTCCAAATGTAGAGGGAGGGATAAACCTCCAAGAGGAATATACAATCCTCCAATATCAAGAGAGATTTGAACTCTCCATCCTTGCCCCTTCCTTCCACCAAGGAATATATGAGAGATAATAAAACTTTACATTAAATCATCACCATCAACCAATCATCACATAGAACCTCATAATGTTTCTTGAGACTTCTTCAATTTATACAATTCTTCAATTCTTGGAGTACTATGATCCTGTAGATAATATTACTCAATGTATTTTCTGAAACTCCTCCAATTTTCACTCCTTGAACCCTCCCCAAAAAGAGGTTATAGAAAGAATGGTAGACTTTATTCAATTCTGGTCTATTCAGAAGACCTAACTTGTACAACATGCCCTGCGCTCAATATTTAACATTCGTACTCTTTCCAATGGAAGTGGTCCCACTTCATTTGGATTTTGTATGAAGAAGTTATGACTGTTTTACCCGGAACACCTATTTATGTACTAGCTTCAGGACTGGACACAAACCCTATCTTCCACAGAGTGTATCTCCATAATTATAGCGAAGCAAGAGTTGAAATTTTTACCAGAGGTACCTTGATATGTCTTCTCAATAACATAGCTATTTCACCATATGAATCGTTCTAGAAAAATAGTTATATCAAAAATGGTAAGATGACCTAAAAATAACATACCTTAGAACACATCACCAAAAGACTTCATCCTCCCTTGAAATCAGACCTTCTTTTACTTCTTATTTCCTCTAAAATTTGATTTGTTTCAAAATGAATGTATAATGATGTTTATTTATACCATTTATGTCACTTCATTTTAACATTAGGGCCGACCTGACACTTTCTTATTTTGTAGTTATTTTCTTTAATTATCGTCAGGGCCTACATGTACTTCCTTCTTCAATTCAATTTGTCATCTTCAAAAATTCATTTCTCCTCAACCATGAGAATCCATGTGACGTGCCACATACCACCGAAAAAAACATGATGTATATTATCCATTCATAGGTGTTGTATATGCATGTGCATTGTCCTTCATGTCCAAATACCTTTATCAATCTTGCGGTCCAAAACCCATGACTAGGGTTGACATCAATGACAACAACCAAT
>JZKD02S1833114.1:576177-586778 GCA_000966675.3 Picea glauca
ATGAAACTTTACAAGTCATTATAAGTAAAGTTTTTATGGAAGAAGTATAGATAGAAATAATAATTGCATGTAGCGTACATATAGATTCTATGATATTCGATAAACTATTATAATATTTTAGTGTTACTAAAGAATATTAAGAAGAAGATGACCCAAGAAATGTACTAGTTCCAGATATTGAAGGGAAGCATGCCGTAGCAGGTCCATAAATAGAAACACATGCATACACGAATCCATTAAGAGTGCACAAAGTGAACATTTACATTGAAGATAAATTGAAGTTCATGAATGTTGGTGATTATTAGAACAATGAGACTATGGAAAAAATGGCATACCTGTTGGTTGTGGAGCATGCTTATCTTCATGATTTAGAGGTATTTGTTTTCAGCCGTGTTTATACCCCATGAAGGCTTTACACGCCGGAAGAATGGAAACTCCTCCACACAGGGGAGTGCAGGGGGGTTACCTCCCTTGTGGGGTCCGAGGGAAAGAAGGCCCCTGGAAAGGGTTCGAGAGTGAAGTACTCGAAGAAAAAATTGCCTTGTAAATGGTAAATCTAGAACATTCATTATAAGGTGATAGATCTGACGGTAGAAGTTATGTCAAGGTTTTTTTCCCCAGAAGGTAACCCTCTTTTATGAGGAAATGTATTGTGGCTATGTATCATTGAAAATATTTTATTATGAGAGAGGAGAAGGTGAGATAAATAAGAGAAAGTTACAATGAGTGTGTTGTAGGTTGTATCCCTTCATTTTTTGGATAATAATAAAGAAGGACCTGGAAATTTCTCTACTGGACGTAGACCACACTCGGTGAACCACATATATCTGTCTTTATTGTATTGTGTATGCTCTATGTTTTATTTCTGCATTTGTTTTATTTTATTGCTTCACGATCCTGTTTTTCTAACAATTGGTATCAGAGTGAAAGATAACCTGCAGGAAAAGAGGGTTCCTAGTTTGAGTGGGAGAAATGGTAGAAGATGGAAAGTTTAAGGTCGAGAAATTTAATGGCCAAAACTACTAGTTATGGAAGATCCAGATAGAAGGTTATTTATATCAGAAAAATCTATTTCTACCATTGGGTGGAATAGAAAAGAATTTGACCGCCACGAAGGATGAAGAATAGGAGGTTCTTGACAGAAAGGCACTAGGAATGATACGGTTGACCCTGGCAGTGTTGGTGGATTTCAATATTTCAAAAGAAAATAAAACAAAGGAGATGATGGACGCATTGACTAAACTGTATGAAAAACCCTCGGCATCCAATAAGGTATTTATAATGAAGAGATTATTTAATATGAATATGTTAGAAGGAGGGTCTATTGAAAATAATTTAAATGAATTTAATAAAGTTGCTAATAAACTAAGTTCTATAAAAGTGGACTTTGATGATGAGGTCACGGCTCTTCTAATCTTGTTCTCATTGCCAAAAAATTGGAATGGCTCGGTCATGGGTATAAGAAACTATGTCTCTGGTTGAAATACTTTAAAATTTGATGATGTTGTTGGTGTTATCCTTAGCGAGTAAATGCAATGGAAACTCATAGGTGAGACATCAGGTAATGCGTTGAACATAGAGAACAGGGGAAGACAAAAGGATATAGGAAAGGGCTCAGGGAACTGCGCGAATTCTAGGAAGGGAAGATCCAAATCTAGATTTGGAAAGATAGAGTGATGGAATTGTGGGAAGAAAGGACACTTGAATAAAGAATACAAAGCTCCAAAGAAATAAAGATATGAATAGCAAGAGGAAAATCAAGAAGCAAATGTAACAGGTGATGTGTTACAAGATGATTTGGTTCTTTCCATAGATAATATTTATGAGCCTTAGGTAGTAGATTCAGGGACTTCATTTCATGACACACCCCATAGAAAACATTTTCTATATTATGTTCAAGGTGATTTTGGACAGGTTTATTTGGGTGATGATGCACCATGCAAAATTGTTGGAATGGGAAAGGTAAAAAATAAAGCAAAGGAATGGAAACCAATGGTTGTTGAAAAGGGTAATACATGTTCCAAATCTAAGGAAAAATTTAATTTCAATAGGGAAATTGGGAAGTGAAGGTTGTATATCCATATTTACAAATAATATGTGGAATGTCACCAAAGGATCATTGGTGATAGAAAAAGGAGAGAAGGTAGGTGTATTGTATTTATATACTGGTAATAATGCCTCTTCTATCTCTTTAGATTATATAGGAGTGGATACAACACTGTGACATCATAGGCTTGGACACATGAGTGATAAGGGCATGCAGATACTTCAAAAAATAAATTTGTTGCCAGATCTTAAACAAATTGATTTGGATTTATGTGAGCATTGTGTTTATGAAAAATAGAAGAGAGTCATATTTCTCAGAGTTGGAAAAGAAAAGAAGACTGAAAGGTTAGAGATTGTGCATACAGATGTATGGGGACCAACATCTCTTGGTGTCTCTCATTATTATGTTACTTTTATTGATTATGCAACTAGAAAAACTTGGGTTTATTGCATTCGACAAAAATTTGATCTTTTTGATACTTTTAAGAAATGGAAAGCTTTGGGTGAGAGTGAGATAGGAAAAATGTCGAAGTGTCTCAGATCAAACAATGGAGGTGAATATTGTAGAAAGGATTTTGATGATTACTATTCATACCATGAGATTCATAGAGACAAGATTGTTCTAGGAACACCATAAGAAAATGGTGTGTCAGAAAGGATGAATAGGATAATCATGGAGGGCGTGAGTATGAGATTGCATGTTGGTTTTCCCTTACAGTTATGGGAAGATGTTGTAGATAATGCAGTTTAGTTATTAAACAAAGGACCTTCAAGATATTTAGGTGGTGGAATTCCATAGGAGGCATGCACAGGTAAAAAGGTAAACTATTCTTTTTTTAAGACTTTCGGTTGGGAAGAATTTGTCCATATTGATAAAGAAAATAGAACAAAGCTTGAGGCCAAATCCAAGAAGTGTACCTTAATTGGATACAATGTTTATGATTTTGGTTATCGCTTATGGGATTATGAAAAACAAAAAATCATTAGGAGTATAGATGTCATATTCAATGAGAAGGTCATGTACAAAGATCAATTGCATGGAAAGAAAAAGGAAAAATAAAAACCAAAATACACAGTGCTTGATAAGATCACTGAAAAATAAGTTCCAAAGAAACCATAAAATAAAAATGTACAACAATAGGAGAAAAAAGTACCTCAAACTCTTGCAAGTGTTGTTACAAGATCTACTAGGTTAATTAGACCCCATGAACGATAATCTTCTTCATTGTATTATTTATTGTTGACTGATTCTGGTGAACCAGAATGTTATGAAGAGGTAATGCAGGTAAACACCAAAAAGATGTGGGAGTAAGGAATGAAAGAGGAAATTGATTCCTTAGTAAATAACCAGACTTGGGATTTGGTTTAGTTTCCTATAGGAAAAAGAGCATTGTATAATAAATGGGTTTACAAGTGGAAGGACGAAGATGGAGGAAAAGACCAGTACAAGGATAGAGTTGTTGTAAAGGAGTTTTCATAAAAGAAAGGTATATATTTTGATGAAATATTTTATCATGTTTTTAAAATGACTTCAATTAGGACTATTTTAAATCTTGTGGGAGTAGAATATTTATATCTTGAACAATTAGATGTAAAAACAAATTTTCTCCATGGGGATTTGGAGGAACAGATTTATATGCAACAACCACAAGGGTATGTGGTCAAAGGGAAGGAGAATTTGGTATGCAGGTTGAAGAAGAGTTGGTATGGCCTAAAGAAAGCAAGCTCCAAGGCAGTGGTATTTGAAGTTTCACAGGTTTATGATAGAACAAGGCTATAATAGATGTCATTTTGATCACTTTGTTTATTTTAAAAGGGTAGAAAATGGAAGTTATATTATATTGTTATTGTATGTATATGACATGCTTGTTGAAGGGTCTAATATGAAGGATATAAATGTGATCAATAATAAATTAGATAATTCATTTGTGATGAAGAATTTGGGTGCTCTAAATAAAACTCTTAGTATCAGAATAACAAGAGATCACAAATTGACATTGTCCAGGGTGAGTACATAGAGAAGTTGTTGGAGAGGTTTAGAATGAAGAATGAAAAACCAATTAGTAAACCTTTGGAAAAAAATTTAAAACTAACTAAGGAAATGTGTCCCAAGACACACGAGGAGATAGAATACAAGTCTAGGGTCCCTTATTCATCAACAGTTGGTAGATTGATGTATGCGATGGTTTTCACAAGACCAAATATTGCACATGCAGTGGGATTTGTGAACAAGTATATGAATAATCCAGGTAAAGAACATTGGGAGAGAGTAAAGTGGATTCTAGGGTATTTGAGAGGTACTTCTACTCATGCATAATGTTTTGAAGGTTTAGACATTGTTCTACAAGGATATGTTGATTCATAAATGGCAGGTGATAAAGATAGCAAGAGGAGCACCACATGGTATTTTTTTATTGTAGGTGGAAAAACAATAAGTTGGATTTCGAAACTGAAAAAGGTTGTTGCAATTTCAACAATAGAGGCAAAGTGTGTTATTGCTACAGAGACTAGTAAAGAGATGATTTGGTTACAGAGGTTTATGGAGGAATTGGGAAAGAAGGAGGAGAATAGCAAGTTGTACCGTGACAGTGATAGTTCCATTCATATTGTAAATAAACCATCCTTCCATTCGAATACTTAGGATATACATCTCAAGTAAAATTTCATATGATCTGTGTCAGAAGATGGACATTTGAAGCTGGAAATGATACACACTAGAAAGAATCCTGTAGACATGTTAAATAAGGGAGTAACCAGGGAGAAACTGAGTTCTTGGTCAGTTTCAGTTGGTATTCATGCATGAATATGAAGATGATAAATTTTCCAGGTCCAAGAAGGATCATAGTCTAATAGATACAATAGTAGTGGAGTTGTTGAGATCAGTCTCCAAGTGGGAGATTGTTGGTTGTGGATCCTGATTATCTTCTTGATTCAGAGGTATTTGTTTTCAGTCATGTTTATACCCCATGAATACTTTACACCCCAGAATAATGTACACTCCTTCACATGGTGGAGTGCAGGGGGGGTTACCCCTGTGGAGTCTGGAGGGTCGCAGATTTGACGGTAGAAGTTATGTTAGGTTTTTTTTCCCTAGAGGGAAACCCTCTTTTATGAGGAAATGTATTGTGACTATGTATCATTGTTAATATTGTATTCTGAGAGAGGAGACTGTGACAGAAGGAATAGGAAGTTACAAAGAGTGTGTTGTAGGTTTTATCCCTTCATTTGCTAGATAATAATAAAGGAAGGACCTAGAAATTTCTTTGGTGTACATAACCCACATTGGGCGAACCACATATATCTGTGTCTCTATTGTATTGTGTATATTTTGTGTTTTATTTGTTTTATTTTATTTCTCTACGATCCTATTTTTCTAACAATACCTATTGCACAAATATCAAGATCTTTTTTGACAACATTTTTAGAGGTGAAGGGAATAGATTTGGAATTAGACAAAATTAAGATCCCATTGAAACCAAATTCTAATACGGTAAGAAAAATAACTTATAGATTTAATCCGAGGTACAAGGAAAAAGTGAAAGTAGAGCTTGAAATAATGATAGAACATGGTATCATTTATATTGTCACAGAGTCTGAATGAATAAGCCCAATGGTCATAATAGATAAGAAAACACGGGGTATTAGAATTTGTGTAGACCTAAGGAAGTTGAACAGTTCATGTTTACATGACCCGTTTCTAACCCCCTTTATAGACGAAGTGTTAGAAAATGTAGGAGGGAACGAGGCCTAATCGTTCACTAATGGATTTACAGGATACCATCAGATAGATATTGCGCTATAAGATATACATAATACAACATTTGCGACAAAATAGGGAAGCTTCCAATACATAGTGATGTTGTTTGGGTTAAAAAATGAACCTGCTTTGTTTTCTAGAGTAGTTGTCGCATCCTTTAAGGAGTTTATTCATAAGTTTCTCGATCTTCACTTAGATTATTGGATTGTATTTAGCCTATTGAAATACCACATAGATACTTTAAGTTTGATGCTTGATAGATGTAGAAAATATAATATTTCATGTAACTTGAAGAAATGTATTGTCTGCGCATTATTTGGGATATTCTCAGGTCATGTGGTATGGAAGCATGGTTTGTTGGTAGATCCTTCCAAGATAGCATTAATTGTTAATTTTCGACCACATGAATCAGTGATACTGTTGAGAAAAAATTTGGGTAATACAAGATATTCTAGGAAATTTATTTAAGGCTATGCTTAGGTTACAACTTTGACGGAGACGTTATTGAATAAAGAAGCTAAGTTTCAATGGAATGAAGATTGTTAGAAGTTCCTAAATATATTGAAGTATAAGTTAGTAACTGCAACCATTCTGGTGTTCCTGGATTGGAAGAAAGAGTTTCACGTTCATGTGGATGAATCGTACATAACACTTGGTGCAGTGCTATCCCAACCAATAGAGTGATAATTAGACCATCTAATTGTATTTGCTAGTAGGAAGTTGTCGACTACCAAGAAGAATTACACGACAACATAAAGGGAAGGTTTGGAATTTTTTTATGCCTTGCATAAGTTTAGACACTATTTGTTGGGGTCCCACTTCAATATGTATACATACCATGCTACACTCATATACCTAGTGGAAAAGCCAGTGTTTGGGGGGAGAATCTGTAGATGGTTATTGTTGTTACGAGACTATAAATTTGAAGTTATTGTGAATCTAGGGAAATTGAATGAAGGACCAGACCATTTGTCGTGAATATCAATAGGAAAAGACGTAGGGAACCTATATGATATTTTACTAGATGTGCATTCATTATCAATTCAAATGGTTGATGATCGCTTCGCCAAAATTTTCCAATATTTGAGCATAGGAGTGTCTCCATCTAACATGATAGTAGAACATAAGAAAAGAATAGTGGTTAAAGCAATGAATTATCATTTGATTGTAGGAAAATTATATAAGTTAGGTGTAGATGGAATACTGCAATGTTGTGTGATATAAAAGGAAAGACCGATGATCCTAGAAGAGGTACATGATGGAATTATAGGAGTCCATTATTTGAGGAAGAAAATGATGTAGAAGATATTGCATGAAGGGATATGGTGGCCCACCCTCCATAAGGACAAGAAGGAATATTTCCAGAGCTACAACATTTTCCAGAGAGTAGGAAGGTCATCACAAAGGGACAAGATGCCTTTGAATCTGCAAGTGACTTTGCAAGAGTTTGACAAATGGATAGTGGATTTTATCGGACCAATTAATCCACCATTGAGGAGAAGAGGATTTAGGTACATAATTACCATGATAGACTACTTGAAAAGATGGGTAGAAGAAGAACCGATTAAATATTGTTGTGTAGATACAAATGCACGGTTATTATTTGAGAACATAGTCACAAGGTTTGGGTGTCCTAAAGTACTTATGAGCGATCAATGGACTCACTTTTTCAAAAATACAATTGCAGAATTGACAAAAGAGTTCTAGATTCAACATCGAAAGAGCACTCCATATCACCCACAAGATAATGAAACTTTGGAGGATTTCAATAAGATATTTGAGAATGCATTCACCAAGGTATGTAATGTAGGATGAGATGACTAGGATTTAAGGATTTTTTCAATTCTTTGGGTTTATATAACTACATACAATAATATTAAAGGTTAGACATCCTTTATATTAGAGTATGGCTAGGAATAAGTCATGCCCATGGAGTTTCTGGTACTAAGTCTATGCATTGCTACGATGGAATACCTTATGGATTCTAGAATAGTAGAAGAAAGACTATCATAGTTACCTATATTAGAGGAATGTCGATTTTTTGTAGGGCTTAATCAACAAGTACATAAGGCATGAGAAAACTCATGACATGATAGACACATCAAGAATTTGTTTTTGGATAGGAGATCTAGTACTTCTCTATGACAATAAGTTCTTAAACAACCTAGGAAAGTTTAGGATGCACTGGCTAGGGCCATGCATGGTAATATATGTGACTCACGTAGGTTTTGTTCAGTTAGAATAGTTGAATGGACAAGTTGTGGAAGGAATAGTGAATGGGAATCGACTAAAACTGTGTAGGGACAATCGCCCTTACATGCACTAGGAGAGGTATGTAGACTAACTTGTATCATAGTGTACTATAGTAAGAAAAGGAAGAAAAAGAAAAAAAAACAAGTAAACCAAGAAAAAGTACAAAATATAGTTCAAGAAAGAAGTCAAAGCTTGAAGATTCTAAGAAGTTAAGGAAAAGTAGCACATTGTCGCAAAAGGGAAAGGCGTAGACAAAAGAGTGCACAAATGAAGGAAGTAAGATTGCACAAAGAGAATAAATTATGCAAACAACAACTAATAGCATTTAAGACAATTCATGATGGGACGTGCAATAAAGAGATATCATGATGGAAAAGTAGTGGTGTCACATAACATTAAATGTAGATTGGCCAAAAGATCTTCACAAGTTGCAAAATCGAATGGATAATTCACTGAAGATATGGAGTTGATGGAGCATTAAAGAATGTAATGAATGCCAACCACTAGTGTATTGGATGAAAAATTTAGGCACAAAAGGAATTAATAGTTGGCGACATATATAAAATAAATCAAAGGATCTATGGGGGAAGTTTATTTTCAGTTAGAATTTTCATAGAGATCCAAGTTTTAGATCTGAATTTATAGATCTAAAGTTCATAGCCAAAGTTTTAGAACTAGTTTGTAGTAGAGACCATTGTTGCATAGGAATATGGCACTACCCAAAGAATCAACAATTTTAGTGCCAATACCAGAGAAACCACGCGATATTAGACTAAAGACTATCATAGTTACCTATATTAGAGGAAGATGGATTTTTTGTAGGGATTAATAAACAAGTACATAAGGCACGAGAAAACTCATGACATGATAGACACATCAAGAATTTTTTTTTGGATAGGATATCTAGTACTTATCTATGACAATAAGTTCTTAAAGCACATGGGAAAGTCAAGATGCACTTTCTAGGGCCATGCATGGTAATATATGTGACTGATGTAGGTGTTGTTTAGTTAGAATAGTTGAATGGACAAGTCATGGAAGGAACAGTGAATGGGAGTCGACTGAAACTGGACAGGGACGATCGCCTTTCAATGCACTAGGAGAGCTATGCAAAATAACTTGTATCATAGTATACTATAGTAATAAAAGGAAGAAAAACAAAAAGAAAACAAGTAAAACAAGAAAAAGCGAAAAATATAGTTCAAGAAAGAAGTTGAAGGTTGAAGATTCTAAGAAGCTAAGGAAAAGTAGGACATTGTCGCAAAAAGGAAAGACGTAGACAGAAGAGTGCACAAATGAAGGAAGTAAGATTGCACAAAGAGAATAAATTATGCAAATGATAACTAATAGAATTTAAGACAATTCATGATGGGACGTACAGTAAAGAGATACCATGATGGAAAAGTAGTTATGTCACATAACATTAAATGTAGATTGGTCGGAAGATCTTGACAGGTTGCAGAATCGAATGGATAATTCACCAAAGATATGGATTTGATGGAGCATTAAATCATGTAATGAATTCCAACCACTAGTGTATCAGATGAAAATTTTAGGCACAAAAGGAATCAATATCTAACGACATAATATAAAGAAATCAAAGGGTCTACGAGGGAAGGTTATTGTTAGTTGGAATTTGCATAGAGAGCCAATTTTTAGGGCTGAATTTACATATCTGAAGTTCATAGCCAAAGTTTCAGAACCAGTTCGTAGTAGAGACCATTGTTGCAGAGGAATATGGCACTACCCAAAGAAGCAACAACTTCAATGCCAATACCAGAGAAACCACATGGTAAACCTACAACACCACTGGTAGTGGAAGAAACACAAGAGGAATCATCCTTAGAATCTATATTCCCCATGGATTATATCGCATCGGGAAAGCCATCAACAAAACCACTTAATTTACAGAAGGATGCAAAGTATCCACTTGTGGAGCCATTGATTTGATAAGGAATCATTATAGAAGAGGACATGTTAGGTTTGATACCTACGTTAAAGTATGTTGACCATGACATTACCAATGAGAAGAAGTTTCCAGAACTAGTACCCAACAATATTTTGAAGAAGCACTTTAGTTTTGAGATGCAGATGATAGTCATCGAACCACAGATCTATGCCACGTGATTATAGAAGGTAGGAATTATAAATCTCTTTGATATAACCCACTTTGGGAAGATCCAAGAGATCAATGCATGTGTAAATATGTTGTTGACTTGTGTGCATGGAGGATACATGTGGCTTGACATGATAGTTTCCATCGATACATATTTGATTGTACGTATCACCAGTCTTCTGCCATAGGGGGAGTGTTGATGTTATGGTAGCTGTCAGGCGAAATATATGTCGTTATAATAACGTTGTAGTACTTGCCCAACCATTTAATTGTCAACCCGGGGTACGTAGACTGACGAAGCACATGCACTGTATATGCAGGACTGAAGTAGAACTAATCTAATCTAATCCTTGTTGCTGAAATCAAACTGATCTAAGAAAGCATTGAAACACTAACTAGGAAAGCATGAAATTGCCTAAGGGAAATACA
>JZKD02S1833114.1:607736-623251 GCA_000966675.3 Picea glauca
TTTGGAGACCACATTCCAATCGCCCGAATGGAGGAACTAAGATTTGGAAATCACGATTTGCTGGAAAATCGCGTGTTTGGCAAATATCTTCAGCGATTTCCGGGCTCTATATGACATTTGGAGTTTTAAACTGAACACATGACCTGTCAATTAATTATGAATGTATCTGTCGCTGGGAAGGAATGAAACTCCGTGCGACCGTGACTGACTGTCATCGCTTGGCGTAGATTTAGAGATGACGTGCTATGGATAATGCACCGAAATTTGAAACCTTTGGGTCGAAATCCACGAACGATCATCATGTCCTCCAACGCGAGGTTATCGGTGGTTTGAAACTTCCATCATTTCAACGTTTTGACACATGGCTCGTGCGAAAGCACGAGCTTTATTTTTGCCCGATCAGAGCCTTTCGACGGTTGCTTGCATTTTAAATCGACCACTTTGCTGACTAAAATGAACGCTTTTGGTGGTTAATGAGCACACCGGGGGCTCGCCCAAACCACCGAAAGCTGTTGTTTTTCCAATCTCTTGACAAAACCAAAAACCAAAAGTTTTCTTGAACTATGAAAACAATAAACTATCTTAAGCATGCGACCAATAGCTAGGATATCCTCTACAAAGTTTAACCGAAAAGACGGTTTTACTTTGGGAGTTAACACTAAGTACAATAAGATTTTATGAATTAATAAATGGGGGATTGAGATTAATTGGATTTACCTTATGTTAAAGGTACTAGTTAGTTAATGAAATTTAAATGGAGTAATTGGTCTGTAATCAATCACAGTTGAGTCATAGAGAATGCCTTGTCTTAATATTGGTTGGTCGTTGTTTGAGTCCTTTTGTCTTCTGCCTTCTGTAGAGGACGTGGTTGCTCATTTAATTATTGTTGTGCTTGGTTGTATTAATTTCATTGCGTGGTATACTTGTGTCGGATAGGATGTAGACACCTCAGTGTTCCTCATAATAGTCGCCAGCCCTGAGACCTTAAATGGTTAAAATCGATGGTAACCTGGGATTGAGCATTGCTTATGTGTCTTGGAGGTCCTAACCATTGCAGGGTAGGATGGGCAGGTATTCAGTCTTACTTATTGTCGACTGATCGTCGTTAAATGCATGCAGTTACTTACTGTGCATTTCATGTCGTCTTGCTATGTTCATCATGGGTTGTGTCTTGTTCATCGTTGGGTGGCGATGCAGAGTCGAATGTGTTTGTTTCCCTTGTACACACGCGCACACACTTTTAAAAACAAAAGAAAAATGGAAAAAAAAATTTGCACTTGTTATAAGAGGTTTGTCGTCGTAACGAGGAGGATTGTTACAGAAAAAATCCATACATTCTGTGGATAGTGTGGATTGGATTTCATAAACATATCCGACCCAATTGTAAGTTTTGCGATAAAAACATGTTGACACTTGAATCTGTTATGAACGAAACGGTAAACTCATGGAGACACAAATCCCCCTACGCTTTTATAGAGGTGGTACTCCTCTTTGTTTCAAGATATTCTTGGTATTCTAGATTTTCAAAATAATATAGGACTTTGAGAAAGTTTGTCTCAATATTCAAAGAAATATAAATATTGCAATAACTAATATATATATATTTTTAAAGAGAGTTCATGAGAGATGACCAGGAACCTCACACATCACATATTTGAAAAATATAAGAAAATTTTCCTCACATCCATCATAGTTAAACAAAATATTTATGATCACATAAAATAAAAGAAAATGGCATGCATGCATAAGAGAACTTTAATAGAGTAAACGCATATGGAGCTAAAATAAATAAAATTATAGATCAATCTCAAATATTATATACTCAAAACTTAGAGTTATAAAACACTGTCAAAACTGATCCTAAAATAGTTCTCTCGGGATTTCTGATAAATATGAAGAATGTTACAAAGCTTTGAAATTTAAATGTGTTTGTCCTTAGGACTGGGATTGTGACACAGTCGCACCACCCAGGGCACGTCCGCTTCACCAGGACCTTCTTTTTCCCTAGGCCCGAAGAGATAAATTGCTTCTTCCAATCCCTTATCGGGACTCTTCTAGCACCCACAGGGCTCCCTTGACGATCTCCCTTTGTCCTATCGGGAAATCAGACTTCGTGTATTCACGAGCCTTAACTCCCAGATTCGGATCTCTAATTCTCGAAACTCGATGAAAGTCCCTCAACGTTTTCCTTTTCTCTTATCGGGAATTTTCCCGATCGGGAAATCGACACTTGTGAGGTCGTATATCACTTACCTCGCGGATCCCCGACTTACGATCGGCGATGTTACTCTGCAACCCTTAGCCCGCTCCGGCTAGCTCCTTTTACACGTGACCTGTTGGTCCACAAGACCGCAGTCCTTTTCCCACTTCGAAGTTTCAGACTTTGCGGATTTGCAATGCGTAGAATTTACACCTTTGGAAATCCTGATTCTCCGATTTCCGATGCCACCTGGCATCGACTCCCCACCAGGGTTGGATTTTTGACACCTGTCCTCCACTAGAATGTTACGACGGTGGGACCGTCGCGTTTCAGGATTTTGAAACTTATCCCGTCGTGAGTTTCTTGACACCAAGAATCCCGAAATATCGAACCCCGAACTCTTTTAGATTCTCGGACACGCGTCTCTCGGATCAATGGCTATGACCATGTCAGGAAATCGCAGATCACGATTTCGTTCTTCTCAAGTCTCCCGACTCCAGAAACCCGATATCCCAAACTCCGATTCTCCAGGATCATTCGCCACATGTCCCTGTTTTTTGGACAGCTCCGATCCAATCGGGAAGTCGCGGATCGTGATTCCTATATGCAAGAGTTCCTTGCCTTTGGAAAAACTTGATGCTCCAAACGCTGACTCCTCCAGATCTCCTGCCACGTGTTCTTCCAATATCAATAGTTGAGATCCTTTCTCGGGATTTCGGGACTTTCAAGGTCTCGATTCTGAAACTTATGAAAAACCGATGATGCCAATATCCCGATGTCTCCTCTGGGTTCTTCCTCTGCTTTTTCGAGCTTAAACCCCGCGCTACTTCTCAAGATCTAACAGCTGACAGGATTTCGCAATCTCCTCAATGAATCCTGACCATCAATTCTCCTCCTTGAGGATTTTTTGAGGAGGCTAAATGTCCTTTCCCAGAACTTGCTCTCCAACGCCTGCGCTTGCAACTCCTACTTGGACCTTCCTCGACCCAAACCTCCTGGGTTCTCTTTCAACGATACCACGAAGGTGCTAAACCTCCTGATCTTTTCCACTCTGATTCTTTCAGAGTAATTTGTGCACACTCCTTGCGGCCCCCTTACAACACTTCAAGTGCTCGACCTCCTTTTGACTCTGGGCACTCCTTGCAGCAGCAGTCTTCAATCTCCCTTTGCTCAGATTCACAATTGAGACTTCTTCTCCAGCCTGCGCACTTCTTGCACGGCTTCGACAACCCACTTACACTTCTGGGTTAATGAGAACAAAAGTTAAAATACTGAGCCTTCATCAATGCACTCCTTGCGGATGACTTCGACTACACACCTTGCAAGAATCTCCTGGCTCAGATAGAGAACCAATTGAACCTCATTCTTTCTCCCTTTCAGACTTCAGTTTGAAACATGAAATCACATGCACAATATATACAAACAAATCCATACAAGAAAGAAAACATTCCTTCTATTAATATAAAGAGAAAACAACACAAACCATGAGATTGAATCAAATCTTCCTTCTATTAATTCAAATGCCTGTACATGGGTGTTCTTCATACAATATTCTCTGCTTGCTCTTCTCTTCTCCTGAATGCTTCTTCTTTTCCTCAGATATGTTACAATGATACAATGAGGGTGTCTATATCCGTTTTCCCTCTCGAACTCTAAACTATCAAATCTAGACTTAAACATCCTATCTACCAACATTAAATATATTAAATGCCTCCTATCTACCAAAGGACGAGAGCTTAAGGCTAAAGGTCCAATACAATATATAAAAGGCGCTCCTTCATAAAGGATTCATTAAAGACTTGCACTTCAATCCCAAAGCACTTTCAAAAATTTGGGTTTGTTTATCCAGTTGATCTCCGCTTGATGTGTTAGCTCGCTTGATGAGTTGGCGATGCTCCTGCATCATACTCCTCGGCTTGAAAACTTTCATGGGCTCCTGTCCATGAGCTCCTACACGGTCTTTCCATGATTTTGAATCTTTTCTTCAGTCTCCCAGCTGGCATCTTCCATTGGATGGTTCCTCTATTTGACCAGGTATTCGAAGTATTTCTTTCGTCTAGTCCTTTTGCTCACTCTCTTGTCAAGTATATGATCCATCCGTGGTTTTTCTATAATCAAAATTTTCTTCTGCCATTGAACCTCTGGTTGTTCATCATTTCCAGCTCCTCCTTCCTCAGCCTTATATGAATATAAGTCTGAGACATTGAATTTCTTAGATATTCCGATCTCATCTGGCAACTCAATTTCATAAGCATTTTCTCCCAATTTCTTTAGGACTCTGCATGGCCCAATTTTCTTCATTTTTAGCTTATTGTATGTTCCCCTTGGGAGCCTTTCCTTCCTTAGATGTTCCAGAACTAGATCACCAACTTCGAACTGAAGTTGTCTCCGATGCTGATTTGCTCTGCGCTTATATTCCTGGTTTGATTCTAGCAATCGCTTCTTCACCCTGCTGTGAAGTTCTTCCATCGCCTCTGTGAATTCTTCAGCGTTTGCGCTCTTAGTTATTATATTCTCTGAATTCCTCAGTTCAGATACTCCTCTTGGCTGCCTGCCATATGCAATCTCAAAAGGACTTTTTCCTGTGCTTCTGTTCACTGAGTCATTGTATGTGAACTCTGCCTATGACAACACATTGTCCCAACTGCTGTGGTGCTTTGTCACCAAGCTTCTGAGTAAGTCTCCCAGACTTCTATTTACCACCTCTGTTTTCCCATCTGTCTAAGGATGATAGGTTGAACTAAACATCAAGTTAGTCCTCATCTTATTCCAGAGTGTCCTCCAGAAATGTCCAATGAATTTTGTATCCCTGTCCGATACTATGCTTCTGGGTAACCCGTGAAGTCTAATGATCTCCTTGAAGAACAAATTTGTGATATGAGTCGCATCGCTGGTATTCTGGCATGGGATAAAATGTGCCATTTTGGAAAACCTGTCAAGCACCACAAATATCAAATCATGTCCTCTTTGCGTCCTAGGCAATCCCAATACGAAATCCATGCTGATTTCATCCCACGGCCTCTCGGGTATGGGTAATTATTGATAGAATCCTGCATTCTACTTCCTTCCCTTTGAATGCTGGAAAATTCTACACCTGTCAACAAATATCTTGACATATGCTCACATCCTCGGCCAAAAATATGACTCATTCAGCTTCGTGAATGTTTTTTCATGGCCAAAGTGTCCTGCCAATCCACTGCTGTGGTTCTCCTTCAATAATTTCTCTCTCATGGAGCAATTCAGAATGCATAGTTGATTGCCTCTGAACAATAGTCCATTTTGAATCATGTAATCTATCCATGGGATTCTGTCTCTGAGAATGGGATTCTTAGCTGCCTCATATGCCTCTGCAAAATCTGCATCACTTGCATACATGTCCCTAAGATTTTCAAAACCCAATGTTTTGACTCGTAACTCCTATAGCAACAAACACTTCCTGCTCAAAGAATCAGCCACTTTGTTAGCAGTACCTAAAATATGCTTAATCACAAATGTGTAATTCTGCATATACTCTACCCATTTATCATGTTTCTGATTCAACTTCTCCTGTTGAGTCACAAACTGCAATGCATGATTATCACTATACAGAACAAATTCTTTCGGGATCAAATAATGCCTCCACTTCTTCAGTGCATGTATGATAGCATAAAATTCTTTATCATACGTGGAGTATTTCAGTTTTGCTTCATCCAGCTTCTCACTAAAATATGCAACTGGTCTGTCCTCCTGGCTCAAGACCGCTCCTATGGCAAAGCCACTTGCATCATATTTTACCTGAAACACTTTCGTAAAATCCGAAAACACCAAGACCGGCTGTTTTGTGATCTTCCACTTCAACAGATTGAAGCTCTTCTCTGCCTTTTCAGTCCAATGAAAATGTTTATGTCTTTTCTTGACCGTGTCCATCATCGTTGCGCTAATCTCACTGAAATTCCTGATGAATTTTTGGTAGAAACTAGCCAGTCCATGAAAACTTCTCACCTCGAAAACATTTCTCGGTGATGGACAATTTTTAATTACCTCCACTTTACTTGGATCCATCTTTAATTCATTCACTGATATGACAAATCCCAAGTAAATGAGTTCTATCTTCATAAATGAATATTTCCCCATGTTGACCAATAGCTTCTCTTGCTGTAGCTTCCTCATTACTACAGCGAAATGCTTCAAATTCTCTTCTTTTGTTCTGCTGAAAATCAATATGTCATCTAGATAAACAATGAAAAACTTACCAATGAATTCCTTCAGCACTTCATTCATTAACCTCATGAAGGGACACTTACCTGATGTCCCTTCTGTAGCCATGAAAATTTGTATGGACTCGGGTGATCAGTTGTCTCCAATTCTAGTTTCTCCACCATCTCGGTTGAAACGATATTGTCTGTGCTTCCACTATCCACGATAACCTTGCACTTACTGTCTTTGGTCTTGCATGCAGTTCTGAAAAGTTTGTTTCTCTGAGCCGTGTCCTCCACCTCCTTCTCGGGTGTTAAGATAACTTTATGCATCATCAACGACCTTCTATCTTCTGCGTCTTCTGCCTCAGTATCTCGCCTCTGTGCCTCAACGATGTGATCTTCTCCTCCATCCTTCTTCCTATCTGGACAGTCAACTGCCTTGTGTCCATTCTTTCCACACGTGAAGCATGTGATGACTCCACCTATGCCTATTCCTCTACCTTTGGTACGAGGAAATGTGTTATTATCAGCGTATCCTCCACCATGTTCTGTCTGCTGCCTTCATTATTCAGCTTGTTGGCCTCACTGTGAACTTCCACCTCTTTTTTTTCTAGTCTAAGGCTTCTTCCAGTCATCCTTGGATTTCTGGAACCTATCTTGGGCAACTGACTTACCTTTTGGTTGGCTCCTTCCTCGGCTTCGCTGTGTTGGCTTACGGCTTAGCTTCTCCTCAGCTTTCAATGCCATCTGATATGCATCCTCCACCGTTCTGATGGTTGTCATACTCATCTCATCCTGGATATCGTATCTCAAGCCATTCATATATCTGGCAACTTTTTCATCATCGCTCTCCCGATGACATGCTCTGATATTGAGCTTATAGAATTCTTCAGTGTACTCCTTCACTCTCATCAGCTTCTGTATCAGGTTCTGCATCCTCCTGAACAGTGTGATTTGATAATCCCTTGGGATGAACTTTGTCTTCATCTTCGCAATCATTCGATCCCAGATTTTGAGATTTTTCTTGCCTTTGGAACGTCTATCTGCTTGAAGCTCGTCCCACCATAATGTTGCATGTCCCTTCAATTTTTTGACAGCATGCCTAACCTTTTTATCTTCTTCGATATATTCATAATCGAAATAAGTATCAAGAGCTCTAATCCAATCTAGAATCTCTTCTGCATCTAGACTTCCTTCATAAGTTGGAATGTCCATCTTTGTTTTTGAACTCATCCACGCGATAGCTTTAATTAATCGTTCATTGGATGCATCTTCGGCTGCAACTTCTCCTTGTGGTTTAGCTTCAAATTCGCCTTTGGAGTCACTCAGATCTCCAGCACTGGTTGTGCGTCTCTGCATTGCTTCCATATCTTCTAATCTCGCTTGGAGATCACGTATCTGCCTTTCCATTTCTGTATTCTATAATTATCTTCCTCGGCCTCTCTGGTTTCCCCTATCCTCTGGATCAGGTGATTGTCTTTCTCTCCTCAGCGGCATGGTGAAATTTTCCTTTCTTCTCTGCTACAGAAAACAAAGAAATTTTCTCGCTCTGATACCACTCTGACGCAGTCGCACCACCCAGGGCACGTCCGCTTCACCAGGACCTTCTTTTTCCCTAGTCCCAAAGAGATAAATTCCTTCTTCCAATCCCTTATCGAGACTCTTCTAGCACCCACAGGGCTCCCTTGATGATCTCCCTTTTTCCTATCGGGAAATTGGACTTCGTGTATTCGCGAGCCTTAACTCCCAGATTCGGGTCTCCAATTCCCGAAACTTGATGAAAGTCCCTCAACGTTTTCCTTTTCTCTTATCGGGAATTTTCCCGATCGAGAAATCGACACTTGTGAGGTCGTATATCACTTACCTCGCGGATCCCCGACTTCCGATCGACAATGATACTCTGCAACCCTTAGCCCCCTCCGGCTAGCTCCTTTTACACATGACCTGTTGGTCCACAATACCACAATCCTTTTCCCACTTCAGAGTTTTGGACTTCGTGGATTTGTAATGCGTAGAATTTACACCTTTGGAAATCCTGATTCTTCGATTTTCGATGCCACCTGGCGTCGACTCCCCACCAGGGTTGGATTTTAGACACCTGTCCTCCACTATAATGTTACGACGGTGTGACCGTTGGGTTTCTGGATTTCGCGACTTCTCCCGTCATGAGTTTCTTGACACCAAGAATCCCGAAATACCGAACCCCGAACTCTTTTAGATTCTCAGACACATGTCTCTCAGATCAACAGCTATGACCGTGTCGAGAAATCGTGGATCGCGATTTTGTTCTGCTCGAGTCTCCTGACTCTAGAAACCTGATATCCCAAACTTCGATTCTCCGGGATCATTTGCCATGTGTCCCTGCTATTTGGACGGCTCCGATCCAATCGGGAAGTCGCGGATCGCGATTCCTATATGCAAGATTTCCTTGCCTTTGGAAAAAACTGATGCTCCAAATGCCGACTCGTCCAGATATCCTGCCATGTGTCCTGCCAAGATCAACAATTGAGATCCTTTCTCAAGATTTCGGGACTTTCAAGGTCTCGATTCTCAACCTTATGAAAAATCGATGATGCCAATATCCTTATGTCTCCTTCGGGTTCTTCCTCTGCTCCTTCGGGCTTAAACCCTGCGCTACTTCTTGAGATCTAATGGCTGACGGGATTTTGCAGTCTCCTCAACGAATCCTGACCATCAATTCCTCCTCCTTGAGGATTTCTTGAGGAAGCTAAATGTCCTTTCCCAGAACTTGCTCTCTAACGCCTGCGCTTGCAACTCCTACTCGGACCTTCCTCAACCCAAACCTCCTGGGTTCTCTTTCAACGATACCAAGAAGGTGCTAAACCTCCTGATATTTTCCACTCTGACTCTTTCAGAGGAATTTGCGCACACTCCTTGCGGCCCCCTTACAACACTTCAAGTGCTCGACCTCATTTTGACTCTGCGCACTCCTTCCAGCAGCAGTATTCAATCTCCCTTTGCTCATATTCACAACTGAGACTTCTTCTCCATCCTGCGCACTTCTTGCATGGCTTTGACAACCCACTTCCACTTCTGGGTGAATGAGAACAAAAGTTAAACTACTGAGCCTTCATCAACGCACTCCTTGTGGATGACTTCGACTGCACACCTTGCAGGAATCTCCTGGCTCAGATAGAGAACCAATTGAACCTCATTCTTTCTCCCATTCAGACTTTAGGTTTAAACATGAAATCACATGCACAGTATATACAAACAAATGCATACAAGAAAGAAAACATTCCTGATCATAACATCAATATACATAGAAAACAACACAAACCATGAGCTTGAATCAAAGCTTCCTTCTATTAATTCAAATGCCTGTACATGGGTGTTCTTCATACAATATTCTATACTTTCTCTTCTCTTCTCCTGAATGCTTCTTCTTTTCCTCAGATATGTTACAATGATACAATGAGGGTGTCTATATCCGTTTTCCCTCTCGAACTCTAAACTATCAAATCTAGACTTAAACATCTTATCTACCAACATTAAATCTATTAAATGCCTCCTATCTACCAAAGGACGAGAGCTTAAGGCTCAAGGTCCAATACAATATATAAAAGGTGCTCCTTCATAAAGGATTCATTAAATACTTGCGCTACAATCCCAAAGCACTTTCAAAAATTTGGGTTTGTTTATTCAGTTGATCTTTGCTTGATGTGTTGGCTTGCTTGATGAGTTGGCGATGCTCCTGCATCAGATTGGGGCTCTATAAGACCATAAAGAAAATATAAGAAAGAAATAATTTGTGGAGAGAATATTTTGGGAGATGACAGAGTAGCAAGACCTAGAAAGAAGATAGCAAGGATTTATCATATTTCAGTTAAACCTTTCCAGTCAAAGAAGCGAAGTAGCTGGATGAAAAAACTGATAAAGAAAGCAAGATGTGATCACCATAAGATTACTATGATGGTATCTCTCCCTTTTACTTGCTTGATTATGTTCTTTTATTTTCCTCATTGAAGGTTATGGGAACCGTCTCAACTAATGCTTGTTGTCCTTCTTTAGATAATTTATCAATTTCCTTCTTAAACCAATCTTCAATGTAATTTTTCATTGGTGCAACATTTATTTCATGCCTGATTTTGATATTGAATAATTCACCTTCCAAATCTCTTAAGTCATGATAAATGTCATGTATTTCCTTCTCAATATATTGATTTTTCACATAATAATCAACAAACCAATTATCTATCTCTTCTTCATTATATTCAATTATTCCATAAAATTTCTCAACTGATAATCCCTTTAATATATCCACTTATTCATCAAATTCTTTCTTTTTCATAAACATTGAATTGAGAATTAACTTAAAATCTTGTACCTCATCAGTTCTTCTTTCCAAATTTATTTTGAACAATTCTTCTCTTTTTACTATTGGTTTGCTACAATCTTGGACAATTTTATTCAAATTCATGATATTCTCTTTCCAACAGACATTCATATGTTTAATTCGACTTGGAGAAGGAAGATCATCTTCTCTTCTTTTCAATTATGTCATGTTTGAGACTTCTATTCCAAATGGAAAAACAACATCAACATAGAATATTTCTTCTTTATTTAAATCTGTTTGTAGATACTCATGAAAAGCATGTACCCTTGAACCGAAAAAAACAATACTTTTTCATACCTCCCATGCCTCTATAATCAATGAAATTCTCTTTTAAATTTTTTTTTTGTACATAAATTTGGACTGTTGTGAGTAAACTAGAAGATCCTTTTAACTTTATAGCTGGTGTATTTGGTTTAACCCTTGACAAAGGACTTGCAAAGATTAGAAGAGGCATCAAGCTAGTTTTCAACTCTCTGATCCTTTCCTTTAATTTATCATTTTCAGCTTCTAAATCATCAATGGAATCATCAAGAGCATCCTTGGTTTCCCTATGTATTTTGGAAATTTGGGATGGTCGGATGTCCTTCATATTGACCTATGAGCGGGACTTTCCCTTTTTATTCTTCTAGTCATTTCTTTCTCCAATCAAATTTTTAGACTCTTTATAAAAAGAAACTCTTTGAAAAGTGAAGGATTCTTCTCAATTAGAGGTCTCATTTCCTATGACTTCTGTTTGGCCTAAAAAATGTCACATTTATATCCTCTTTTTCCTTCTCTATTCCTTAAATTTCATCTTCCCATTAACCTTCCATCATACCATTTCCATAAATACACTTGGGCTTTACCTTATTATTTTCCACTTTATTCATTTTAGTATTATAAGTGAATTTGTGATTAGATATTAGAAAAATAACATATTTTCATTACATATCAAGGTTAGATGAGTTTGATGATGTGTGCAGGCATATGCGAAGATTTCAATAAAGTCAAATATTACCACCTAGCCTCAAATTCAAATTTCATCTTCAAGCTTTGAAGATTTGAAGAATGTTTTCGACAATCATTCAAGCATATTCAAAGGAGAAGATCATGGAAGATTTGGATGGCATATCCTATCTAAGATATGTGAGAGATGTTTGGAGGATTTGAAGGGATCATATCTTCTGATAATGGAAAAGTAGTTGAGAATGGTTGAGAGAATAGTGGATCTGTAATTATGACACTCTTCAAGACTCTCATGTATATAAGAGAGTGTTCTCTCTTCATGAGATTCATCATATTATTCATAATTGGGAGTTAGAGAGAGAGAGAGAGTCATGTAATTCATAATTTAGTCTTGTAATTAGGAGAAGGAGATTCTTAGCTTTGATGCTTTCATGCTTTGTCATTTGGCTCTTGTAATATAATTTGAGATTGATTTATTATGTGAGCTCACATATGTCTTTTGTCATTCAAGTCTTCACATGTTGTGTTTCTTTCCTAGATTAATTTTCTGCTTTCCTGGATTAGTCTTTCAATGCTTTCCTAGATTAAATACTTTCTTTCCTAGTTAGTCTTTCAATGCTTTCCTAGATTAGTCTTTCAATGCTTTCCTAGATTAATTTCCTTCTTTCCTAGTTAGTCTTTCAATGTTTTCCTAGATTAATTTCATTTCAACAATTTAGATTAGATTACTTCTACTTCAATCCTGCATATATAGTGCATGTGCTTTGTAATCCTATGAACCTCGGATTGACAAATTAAATAGTTGGGTAAATAATACAACGGAATTAAACGACAATATTTTGGCCTAACATTTTGGCACCGTTGTCGGGGAAGCATGATGGATTGAGGTTTAGTTTGATCTTCTGCAAGTGTGTCTTCATGTGTTGGTAAGGGGTCATAGAAGCTACTTGAGTGGAGACGACTCATGTCCTCCCTACCAGCGCTAGAGTGTGAATTTCAATTTATGAAAATTTAATTTTTTCGTAACTGTGAATTTCAATTGTAGCAAGTGTGTTTTCCGCAACTGTGGAGAGTATGTGTTTCAACAAGTATGATTTTCATTTTTTTTTTTTTTTATTTGGGTGATGTAAGAACCCCTTTTTCAATATGTTGTAACAATGAGTGCCATCTTGGAACTACTCACTCAGATCCTCGTGAAAGTTGGGATCTCCTCTTCTCAGGAAGAGGAGATCTTGACAGCAATTAAAGATTCAAATACTCCTCTAGCAACAAATGAGGATTCAAGATATGAAGACTCCTACGCATTAGATGACGAACAAACATTCGAGCAAGATATTGAGGAAGATGAAGAGGAGTTACAGCAAGATCTGAGCGAGGAAAAATGCACCTATGAAAGAATTATCGAGAAATGGTTCCAGGTAAGCACTCGATTAGATAAATTTTATTTCTTAGTTAGTTTTTCGTTACAGCAAAAAAATTTGTTTATTCAGGCAAATTTCTATTTTTCATTTGAAAAATTGCACATGAACATATTTGTGTTATTGTTGCGTGCTTGGCTCCACTGGAAATTTGCCTACACGTAACCAATTTTTAATTCTAATTAGTATAGAGTAGGTAGGCTAATGAATAAAACAACTTTTTTGCTCTAAATTTTTGTTTAGAATAAGTATGCTCTCCTCCATGCTTCGAGCGATCGTGAGGATCAGAAAATAGGGATGATTTGGATTTCAAGAATGAATGTTTTTGAAAAACATGCTTAACAGTAAATCACAATAAAACCATTTTAACATGTTATTATAGCATGTTGATGCAACATAATTTTTTTAGGTTGTTGTAGCATGCTGATACAGCGAAAATTTTCGTTGTTACAGCATGCTGAAACAGTGAAATTTTTACATGTTGTTACAGCATGCTGAAATAGTGAAATTTTTGCATGCTAAGACAATCGCTATTACATAATTTTTTTATATGTTGAAACAATGACATTTTTTTTTTAATAGTGATTGAATAAATTTACAGATCTGCAAACAATAAAACTATGAACATTTTTTGCCTACAATTTTCAATAAACTTGTCTCCATTTGCTTGAAATTTCATTTAAATTCTTCTTAAAACTTCTTGCTTTCATTTAATAAAATAAAATGAAAATAAAAATCTTTGTTGCGCATCCATCCTCAACCTACAAAATAAAAACAATACACATTAGGTGAATAAAAACAAACTACATTTTTCATGCTAAAAACAATGCTAAACTATGGTCGATCGAATTCCATTTAAACTGTGCAAAAAAAAATCGTTTCCTGCTGCAATAGTTTCTGGTTTGAATGGCAGCAATGTCATCTTTTTTCTGCATCCTTCCACTGAAAATGTGTGTGTCTCATTTTCTCTCGATTGAGTTGCACTACCCATGTAAAACCTGCAGTAATTATATGAAACTCTTGATCCATACATTTGACCAGCTGCAAACACCCTCAAATGATTCAAAACCGCTCAATCAAGATCTTGTCTCTCTCTACGATCATTAAAAAGAAAACAATTGCAACACAACAACAACAAAATAGTTTTGTTTTAGAGATCTATCTCTAGATTTGTGATAATAAGCAAACTACCCTAGTCTCCCAATGAATGAGGATCCCAATGCAATTCATGTGATAGTTCTTATCTTTTCCAATAATTAAGAAGCTATGATTTGCTTCCCCGATTTCCATGTTTAAATTTGAGCTTCATATTGGGAATTATAATTGGGTTGTTGACCGAAAAATCAGAACCAAATCATGATCATGCAACTATTCTTTCTCTGCCTTACCTAATTATTGTTGCGTAAAATCAAAAGCATGATTCAGCTGCAAGATCTTTGCAACAATATACCCTCTTTACCATGGTTTTTATCTACCGAAAATCTTTGCGATGGTTGGTGGCAGGATTGTGATTATCCATATCCACAAGTTGATATCAATAATATGTCGGCAACATTAATTAACATTCAGTCAAGATCCTAAAGAAATCGAGAATTAGACCATTAAATGATTAAAATCAATGCTATTAATAAATAGAAATCTACTGAGCCTATTTCTCTTCACTTTTTCTTTCGATTTCTTTGTTTTGTTGATATTATCAAATATTTACAATCATAACCAATTGGTGTAATTTATTATCCACTCATGAGAAACCATGAAGATGCATCCATACATTCCAAGAATTATTTATTAGCTCTTTCTGGACGAATAATAAGATTTGTGATTGCTCTAAAAAATTGTCCGACAATTGACGTCCATTTGTAGACAAGTTTCAAGCAAACAATGATGAATTTCAAAAATCTGGCACACAGGTTTTGTGCAGAAGGGTCTCATTTAGCTGAATCGCAAGCAGTTTTTGAAAATTATTCTTGGTTTGAGACCAGTTCTAATTTTTCGTAACATGCAGAAGTCAAATGTCAGGATGGCCAACTTTTCAACGGAGGCCTAGATCTTTGGATTTTGATGTATCTTGGATGTTAAAATTGGTTACTATGATAGTCTACCAGTGATATACAATGAGAAGGATCGAACAATTGTTGCAAAGGAAGCCATTCAGGAAGTCTGTCGATTACAACTTGATAAAGAAATGGTGGAGATGTGGTGATAATGGAGCTAGTAGTGATGAGAACGATGATATGTGGACGGATCTGGCTGAAGACATTGCTTATAATTTTTGACAGAAAAAATAAAAGTAAATATGATAATCAGTTGACTATCCCTTTTTCTCACGAGCAAGATACAAGAACAATGATAATCTCTCTTAATAATATTCGATTTCGCATTATTTTTTTTATTTTGCTTATGATTGTTTAGAAAAA
>JZKD02S1833115.1:0-31915 GCA_000966675.3 Picea glauca
GACTTGAGGTATGGATCCAAAAATAATGTGACGATCGCAAGCCAAAACATTGTGTGACCATAAGAACTTTTTGAATGGAATGAAAAAGTATGATGACACTCTTCGAATGGGTTAAAGGAGTATAATGAATCATGGAATTGGTATGACTCAGAGACATATCAGTTCCATGTAGATAGGTGCCATGTTTAAGGTGTTGATTTGGTACCTGAGGAGGTGTTCCCCATGTGTTATCCATTCTTAGCACATGAGGGAAATTCATTTGGCTTTTGTCCTATGTACTTTATGTTCTATTTTGTACTTGACTTTGGTTAAAGTGCAAAATGTCACTTTTTGATAAAGTGAACATTAAATCACATTTTTGGTGATTTTGAGGGGACATAAAGTGACTTAGGCAACTTATCCAAAAGTGGGTTATGAGGTCACATTTATTTGGAGTGATCTCAACCTTATATTAGGGATGATCTCATCCCTTGGATCTTAGGTTGGACTTTTGGTGCCTAAAGGGGGCAAATGGCCAAAGGAGGGGCGCATTCTTCATGAGAGAATTTTGCTTGGGAGAGGAGGAGTTCTTGGAGGATTGAGTTGGGGTTTGATGCATGAGAAGGATAGAGAGGGGCCGCAATAAGGGTGTCCACTAATTAATTCTTCTATATGCACAAAGCCTTCATAAGCAAGATGAAATTACTCTGCCTCTGTTGCAGAAGAAATTTTGGATACAAATTCAAGAGTCGAATGCCTTTGATGACCTCATTGAACATGGATTCTTGTCCCTGAACTTTCTCTTCATGAATTTCTACCTGTAAATTGGTTAGTACCTCATGTGGCACTTACTACACCACATGCTCATGCTCTTGGATTTCTAGTTCTAGTCGTGCATCAATATGCATCTAACTAATAGGAAAAACTTTGTGTATGAGATATTGCAAAGAGGAAAAATGACTATTCCTACAATGAAAATATATTTACCATGTTTTATCTATTCTAACTGAATGAAAAAATGTTCAAAGTCTTTTGACACCTCCCTAGCAGGGCATCTAGTCTACTAGTGCACTTAATTGTCAACACAGGGCTTGTAAGCTCGTGAGATGTCATGCAAAATATAGGAAAGGATTAGGGTTTAATGATCTAGTTGGAAATTTCTTATCATGTTGTTAACAACTATCTAGAAACCCAATTATATTTAACTAGAAAGCAGGAAATTGTAGTAGCAAAAACATGGTTGATGATTTATATTCATAGGTTCTGTAGCATGAAACCTATAGAAATGTATCCTTAATTGATAACTAAATCAATGCTTGTTTTAACACACACACACACACACACACATTAAATTATAAATAGATCTCAAGAAAGAAATTTAACTTAACAAACATTTAAGAAATCAAATGCAAAACATAAATATACAGTATAAAAATATAAACATAATGGAGAAACAACAATAAGTTCAATCAAAACAAGTCCTTTCTTTGTGGAGAGATGTACTAGAGAATCCTTACAGTTGTAAATATTCTTCTTCAACCAAACTATGATACACAATACCGAGGAAATGTGCTTGTATTAAGAAAATATAACATTTACAACAAAAACTTTATTTTTGTCTATGTTTCTACAATCTCCTCCCCCTCTGAAAATTTACCTTTTTTTCCTATCTAAGGGGAAATTATTCCTTTCTAGTTTCAATGTTTAACAAAATCATTGAATAGAAATAATGAGCCACTCACTTGATTAATCGGTGACTCTTCAAGTAGTTGCTAACATCTGTCATAATCATTTAATCAAAATAGATAATCTTATTCAATTACACAATTACAATAGTAATAAAACTAAGCATCTAACAGACCTAAGCAATTACATCAGTCACTAGAATATAACATAGTCATAATTCTTGTGGAGATGCTTCATAACTGCACTCAAATATATCTATGCATTCATAGTAGTAGTAGTAAATTGCTCGAACATCATAGAAACTTTTGTTGTTGGTCCATGGTTCCATAGAAACTAAATAACAACAGTGTGATCTTTGAAAATTACTAACAGACAACAAGTGACATGCTCGTTGTCATAGCTTCATGGCATTGAATCTGATGAATGGAGCTCATAGAAATGGTGTTATTGATTGGGATTTGTAGTAGTATGAAATATGCATGGATCCATAGAAAATGGTGAACCTTACAAATTTGCAGCAAATGAGACTTCATTATTAGGAAAGGATATATAGAAATCGAGGTTCTATAGCACTATTTCTCTTCCACAACACACCATTCCTTTGATTCTTGTAGCATGCATCCGATCTATAGAAGATCTATCTATAGGTGAAGCACAAAAGACTCCACTTTTACCAAATGTACTACAAAATTCATTAAACTACCAATAAAATAGAGCAAGGTATACCTGAATGATATCTGAGCCAAAATGGTTATCATTATAGATATAAAGAGGTGAAAACGGAAAAACAAAGTGTGAAAACAAAATGAAAAAAATGATATAAACATGCCAAAACATGGTCCCATCAAGGATGTTAAGGATTACAGGGACCTTGAAAACATTGTGATTACAAAATGATGTTGATGTAAATTGTGCATAAGTAGTAGGGATTTCTTTAAGCATGATTCTTTGGAATAATAATTCCAATTAGTTAAGCATGTCCTCTCAATTCCTTTGAAGTGCATCTTTCATCATGGATTTGATAGTCTAGAATATTGATCCAACAAATTTGTTGGAGTTAAGTATTTTGGACATGTTGGGTAGTGTTGAGTATGGAAGAAGGTTTGAGGGGGGAAGTAGGATCAACCCTATGTTTTGTTTCTCGCGATTGTGTCCATGTTTACATCCAACCATTGGATTGCTTCAAATGGTGTACGAGTGACTAAATGGAAATTAGTGTTTATTATTTGATACCAATTATTTGGGAAGAACAACCCATGCTTCTTATGTCCATATTGTGTTTATGTTTTCATCCAACCACTAACTTGCTTTAAATGGTACTTGCTATCGCGCAGTTTGTATTTTAGGTTACAAGGCTATAGGATAAGGGTCAAACTGGTGTAACAAGAACCACCCCACCCAATGTCACCTCGATGGGGGGCTCTTTCTGTTTAGGGTGGATAAGCCCAAGGGAGACGTCCCTGGCAATCTGGGGTTTGAAAGGAAAAGGCTCAAAGGATTAAGGCTAGTTTCCCCTTTGCAAATTACCGCCCAGAAGATAGTCAAATAAAGAATAACCACAGAAAATGCACCTTCTTGCGAGACAAGACAACAATGAAACTAGTACATGCAATAATGTTTAATACTTCATAAATCAATGACTGCCAAAAGTTTAATCTATATGAGCATATACAACAGTAAATATTGACGAATTCAATGTTTGCAATAATGACAATGGAAATATAATGTTACTTGTCAATAAACACTAGAATAATATAGCATCTAATGAAAATGATCAATCCTTGAATTAAATCAATGCATTAAATATCATTAGTTGCTCATATACAATAGATTGTTGCGTCAATATCCTAGGGATGGCATCAGCTTCCTTTAGGGTTAGTATGATCTTGTTTAATAAGCAATATGATAGACAAAGAAGGTCAATGTTTTGCTAATTAGTCAATAAAATCATCAATTCATCAATATCTATCACAATATGACCAAGACAATAGTATTTTCTATCAACAATAGCTCAATAAAGGCATGACGTCATCATTTATTGCTGAGTTATAAGGGTTGTTGCATCAAGTGTGACGTCAGCCCTAATTAGTGGCATTAGGGTTAGTTAGGGTTTCAATATTTGAAAGTTTGAAATATGAATTTGAACACTTCAAGGTCAACGTTGGAAAGAATACCAGTGCCTTAGGGTAAATGGATTCAAAGTAATGGAAAAATATCTCAGGAGGATTAAAATTTAAAGACTAGAAGGTTAGGTTCTATGGTGCTGCAATGGCAGGGCCCTAGAATCAAAACCCTATGGGAAGGAGGCTCATTCTAGTGTTGCTTAAGCAAGGCCTCATGCTCCTTCCTCTTTCTATAAATACACTTGGAAAAATGTCTAGCTTCAAAGTATATATCTAAAGGAGAAAAGTGTTGCAGGAGCAAGGCTTTTCAAACCCTAGAAGGTTAAAACCCTAGGTGTAGAATTAACTAGGCCTAGGATGTATCATCTCTTCAACCTATACTTTAATGCTAACTCAGAAAAAGGGAGATAAGTGTAGCAATGGATAGGCTATATCTTCCTTTATCAATGGCTAAAACAAATTTCTCAAGCATGGGGACATATAGAAATGACCTACTAGTGTGCTTGCTACCTAGGGTTTCAAGATTTAGCAATATAATAGCAAATGTAAGAAATTAAGCCTACAACCATTCATTTAAGAAGTTTTTCATGAGAAATTCACTTACATATCAAGAAGAATGCATAATCAAACCCTAGTTCTAAACCTTCCATGAGAGAAACACCATATATGCCAAGAAGAATCCTCCAAGAAGAGTTGCACCTCACTTAGAACACCAAAAATACCAAGCAAAAGGCTAAATAATAGTCTCTCACAAGAGAGTGAGTTGTGTTATGTCAAAATGAGGAAAAATGTCCTATTTATACCAATCCATGACCTTTGAATTAAAATTTAGGTCATTAAAACAGCCGACAAGGCTGAATATAAAATTTACATTGTTTTTACATTAACTATTAGAAAAATGTCATAATATGAGCAAAAAGAGGGACGTCAAGCCCTTCTGAGGGAGACGTTGGCCCTTTTTGGGAAAATCAAGCATCCAGAAGCCAGACGTTGGCCCTTCCAGGGCTCCTCCAAGCTTCCAAACGTGCCAAATAGCTCCATCACACTGCCACATGCTCAGGATAACGTCCTGCTCTGTTGGGTGACGTCCTGTCCATCAAAGGAAAACATTCCATCTGCAGTGGGTGATTCTCCCTAGGTCGGGCTCTACCAAAGTGTCCTAGTAGAATGTCCTTTTGTCTTCTCGTGCTAAGGCTCATCATAACATTGTCCTGTCTCTTCCATCCCAACAACCATCTGATGGGCTCTCCAACCCCATGGAAGTCCGAGCTAGTCATATCCCCATGTGTACCGGTCCACTGGTACCTGTCCGTCGGGTATGGTCCTGCACATCAAAAACTTCGCCCTCCATGGGCTCATCAGTTCTCGGGATCATAGAAATGTCAATCATATTTCATCATTAAATTTATCAAATACATGCATAAAACCCCTAGCATATCCTCTAAGAGCTCAAAGACATTACACTGATCTACTATACAAAGTCGAAGAAATAGACAGAACAACCTATTGAGCCAATATCAATAAGAAAAGGAAAGTTTCCATACAAGATCATTCAAGCCATGTATATGAAGTGATATGGTCTAAGGAGTGTCTAGTTATAGTGAAGACCAGGGGTAAGTGTTGTCCATGGGTGCCTTTGTAGGAGGTGAGTTGTACCCGTCATGGATGCACTTTTTCCAAGCCCCTTTATTGCCTTTATTCTTTATTTATTGCTTTTTCTTTCTTTTTACTTCAAGGTCTGACCAGAGGACACTGCCTTGGCATGGTGACCAGAGCTGACAATGTTACCCACTGATATTTTCGCAGAAATGATAAGTTTGGCTCGTGATGAGACCCCCTTTCCCTTGGCCATGCAACCAAAGGTCATTTCCCTGGCGTGGCGACCAGATAATGGAAATGTCATACTGCTAGATACCTGTGAACATAATGGGTCGACTCGTGATGAGACCTCCCATCCTCTTGGTTAGGTATTGTTTTTTGTTATTTTCTTCAGGTCCCTTTTGCTTCTTATCGAGAGGCCTTTTATTGCCTTCTCGGGGATCCCTGGGCGAAGCATCTATAGGTTTTATTTTCTATGGATTTTATATTTTACCAACTTCTTTTACCCCCTGGGCCTTTAGCCCCTTCTTCCCACAGGACAAAGTGTAACCCTCAAAGGTCATCCTAATGGCCAGACTAGGGGAATGGGATGGATGTATGGGATATAGGATGTAAAGTGATAGTATGGTGGGAGTGGACGATGGCTCTACAAATCTTTCCTAGTGGCTAACCAAAACCCATGGATATCAACTTGCTAGGGCATCCCGTTAATTCCCCCAACAATGGTCAAGTGGGTTAGTGTAAGATCCAAGCAGTTATTAGAAATGTAAGGAACCTAAAGCATATATAAGAAAGTTATAATGATCAAACATGACACATACCATGATACTTGAACCAAATACCTCATGAAGCAAGAGTCTTCTCTGATGCAAGTCCAAGCCGGTGGTGATGGATGTTGTTGTTGCTGACAGGACAAGTCCAGCAAAGAAGAAGCAGGATGGTCCCTCCAGAGCCATGCTCAAGTCAATCCTACTCTCGGTACTCCATGTCTAGGACTTGTGGGCCTCGAGACATGATCTCCTAGTTATCCCTAGAAATCGGGGATAACAGTACCAACAACTAGACAAAAACTAACAATTTTTATGCTCGAATAATAAGATTTTTTGTTGAAAGGGGGTCGATATTTCATTGTTCCACCCCATACAATAGACAACTCTAAAGGAAAACCATAGTGAATATAAAAGTTCAACATGACAAAGTGGAGGTTTAACAAATATAATAAATATTTCATAAGTGATATTATATAATCATGCAAATAAGAATGTTGCACATAATATATTACTAATTCTCACATCCTATTGAGTAGATATGCTATATAATAGTAAAATAGATTAATGTGCATGTTTTTCATAAGAAAATGCACTCTTACTTTGAAGGAACACTTGGATATTCATTTTTATTTTTTAAGTAATTTACACAATAACAAACCAAAGTTCGTCCATAAACATCCTAAATAAATCCATGACATGTGAGAGATATATGCCTGCATAATTCTACACTATTGTCATTATAAGTGCTAGAAAACTAAGCATAGCCACTATGTTATGGTGATGTTACAAACAAAATTTGATATGGTATCTATACAAGAGCATAATGATCATTACTTTATTCAAGGTAGTTCAATTAACCTTGAGCATTGTGTGAAGGTTAATCTTGTTTGTTCATAATCTATCACCATGGTAGGTGTTGGTTCATTGATGGCATAATCTTGGATGACCAAGTGTGTCTTTTAGGGATTTATTGGTGTTAACATGGTATGCTAAGTTTTTATAGTGGAATAAAGTGTTATTGGTTGATGTAAACATAGAACTAACACCATCATAAGTGTATATAGAATAAAAGTGATCATGCAAATCATTTTTTTGGTCTTTTGTGCAACTTCATTCTTGGCATTTCCATAGTGACATCAGCATCACATAAGGGGAATGGAACATTTGAATTCTCATCCATTTTTTAATTTAGAATTGTTTTAACAAGTAACCATATAATTAAAAAAATTGATAAATAATACTTGCAAATCATATTTTTGGTATTTTGTGCAACTTTAATATTGAAATTTCCACAATCACATCAACTCTACATAAGGGGAATGAAACATTTCAGTTCTCATCCATTTTTTAATATAGAGTTTTTTTAACAAATAACCATATAATAAATTTTTTGAGAAATAATAAATGTTAGTCACATGCTTCCAAATTTTGTTGAAAGGAAGAGCACCTTATTTCCTAAAAGAACAAAATACCAAAAATACACTAATAAAAGTAATGTACATATATTCAAACAATTAATATGTGTAATTTAACATTAAATGTTAATACTTATATTATATTAAATTAGTGTTAATTAATTGAACAATTTGTGAAACATTAATATTTATCAATATCATATTTACAAAATTATCATTAATTAGTTAAATATAAGAATTGACAACTTCCACAAAATTATGTATGTAACTATATCTTCATTTACCTAACCCTTGTTTCCCACCACCCTACTAAAAATAAATTAAAGCAATTCATTCATTCTAGTTGATAATCTGTAAGATTTTTGTGTTTTCATATAATCAATCAACCACTATATTCCAATTAATAAAACATTGGTTAATATTCCAATTAAAAAATACATATCCAAATTTCAAAAAAAACAAATTTTAATGTACTCCATATAAACATATAAAATAGTAATTTGGTCTTTAAATTTTGTCCTCATAATGAGATAAAAAAACCGACGTATTAAATAATATTAAAAAAAAACTAACAAACACTTGAAAACACAGCTTATTAAACAATATTAGAAAAAAACTAAAAAACACTTGAATTGAACGGTATAGTGAATAGTAATTTAGTAATTTAATAATATAGTTTTTCTAATAAAAAGAATATTATAATAAATAGTACTTTAATAATATAATGTTTATAGTAAAAATAATATTGAAATAGATGAACAAACAAACACTTAATTTTATAGTGAATAGTACTCTAATAACATAAATTTTCTAGTAAAGAGAATAGAAAAGTTAAAAAGTTAAACAAACACTTCAACATCTTTGAATTGCAAATAAACAACAACACTTTTGATGATGTTGAATTTTCAAATAAACAACAACAACAACACTTTTTATAGTGGAGTGCTACATTCCTTACATTCCTTAAGGTGGTAGGAAACAACTCCAACTTTTGAGCATATGTGGTATAGTTATAATTTTTGTAAAGGACATCGAAATAAAACAAGAAATTATATAGGTTTTTGATTTGAAAATGGGCGAGTATTTACTCTACACAAGTTTTTAATCAAGAATCATTTTCTAACGAAGTATTTTCATCAAGATTAAAAGGCATATGAATTCATGAGTAACCATGCTTTTAAACAATAATACATAACCCACATAAACTCAAAATGGAATAAGCATATGAAAAGATAAGAGAGAGACAACCAATGTTCGTAACGGAGTTCACCCCTCTTGGGATACGTCTCTGGACCCGCTTCAATTGGAATACGGATCATTTTCATTCCTTCTTCAAAAGATGTTGGGACCTTCTCATAAGTGATTACATAAGAGATGTCTTCTCCTTCAGTGAGGATTCAAGAAGACTACTCACACTCACATCTCTCCATACATCAAGAAGTATAATTCCTTACATGAATAAGTCTCTCAATGCTTAGGAGTAGTAGAACTATGGCTCTCTAACTCCACTCATTAATTCCTCATTACTCTCCC
The DNA here is from genome assembly GCA_000966675.3 of Picea glauca. Classification (NCBI taxonomy): domain Eukaryota; kingdom Viridiplantae; phylum Streptophyta; class Pinopsida; order Pinales; family Pinaceae; genus Picea; species Picea glauca. The sequence goes on from JZKD02S1833115.1 coordinate 9,106, forward strand.
CTTTCAAAGGGCTCACATAAGGCATTATATAGTTTTCCTCACTCTCTCTTAAGAAAGAGCATTAATTCCTAGATCCACAATAATAGGATCTGATTACAAAAGAGGAAAGACAAGATCCATGAATGTAGGATCTCAAACTATCTTCAAGCACACAATGGGAAAAGTCTAAAAACCATCCAAAGACTCTTCATCCATGTCCTTGATTCTCTAAACCTATAATTGAGAATAATGGAAAATTGGTGTGAGGTGGTTTCTCACATAAAAACCAATTTCCAAATTATAATTTAATGAAAAATACGCGAGTCTAATTTCCCTCACAAGTGTTAATCATTTTACATCAATAATGTATGAGTTTTTGCAAAATCTCATAAAGCATAATTAAATGCATGAACATCTTATAAAAGCATAACAATGCATGAGACCTTTTCCTCACAAAGCATTAATAAAATGCATGAGAAAATAAAACTCAAAACATACAAATTCACCACCTTCACCACTCTGCAAATCAACTTGGTGAACACAGTAAAGTCCTTCCATGTGTGGAAATCCATCCGGATCACGCCTCCCCACAAAGAACCTTTTGTTATCCAAAAGTATCACCTGTATCTCTATGCAAATGTCAAAAGGCACATTTCTTCAAGACTCTTCACCCACATACTTCGGAATCAGAACATAAATCCAACACCTACAACTGTTGCAAAGAAAATATCTGGAAAAAGGCACATCCCTTGTCTCCTTCACCTCTTTTCTTCAGAGCATGAAATGCAAATCCCACATCTGCATAAACCTACAACCTATAGTTGATATACCTAGATTACAAATTTGGAATACCTTACTTTCCAAGAGTTTATAAACACTTGTTGGTGTTGGCCCTTGACCAAGTTTTGGGAGATCCTTGGTCATGATGACCTATTTTGGGACTTCGATAGTCTCTTGAAGACGAAGTTCAAGATGAAGCAGAGATTGTGGGATCTAGACCCCTTTTGGGGCCCTTTTGGGGATTTGGGAATATGTAACGAGAATGGGATGTTGGCCCATGGGTTTACCCATGTTTAGGCCTATTTTGTATGTATAAATATAAGGCTAGGCAATGTAAGAAGTAGTGGAATAGTGCGCAAGTCTTGTGCAAGTTGGATAAGTGCTAAGAGTGGGATATGTGTGATCAAGAAGTGTAAGGCTTTGTGCATACTGTGTGATACTTGCAGAGCCAAGTGCAAGCTATTGTAAGAGACTGTGGAGGGATTTGTGTTGTAACACAAGGAAGGAGGATCTAGCGAGCTGCACAGATCTCATGTATTATGTGGAGTAAGGTTATTTTGCTCTGTGCATGTACATGATTGATTGAATATAATAAAGAAGAATATTCGGTGGACGTAGCCCCAGGGTGGGGGTGAACCATGTAAATATTGCATTACTCTGCCCTGTGTGATGTTCTGATGTGTTTATGTGTTATGCACTAAGTTATTTGATATATATAGATATATTTGTTTATGCTTTGTGCGTGTAGTGAATCTGGATGCTAGATCTAACATATGCAAACTTGCTTAGTGCTTGAATCTACTAGATTTGATATAATTCCTTTGCTAAGTTTTTATATACATTAGATCACGGTGAATGTTGTGATGCACTATTTTCTTTGCGGAGTAGATATTGGTTAGATAATGATTAACTAACTGTGCTAATTGCTCTATTAAGTGTTATAATCACATATATGTGTCCCAGCTAAGGTTGCAGACACCTGAGTCCTGCAACCACCCCTGCCTCTACCTCAGATGAGATTTCATCTGCTTCACAGGTGTTTCCGAAAGGGTCGGTAGTTAGGGTTTTGACGGTGCACTATTGTAGCATTGAAACCTAGGTCTGCCCCTGTGCCAACAAATGGTTCCATTGCCAAGACCTGAAACTGTGATTGCTAGGAATTGAGGAAGAATAAAATTTGTGCAAAGATTTGACCTGAAATTGTGAAAGGTATGTGCGTAGATCTCTTGCTCTAGTGCGCAGTAATCTACTAGTTTGGCAAGTTCTGTGCTAAAGAAAGAAGTCTGATCTAAAAGAAAAGAGGTAAGATATGAAAGCTTTGTGCTTTGATAAAGGTAAGAATAGTGAAAAAGTTCTAGATCTGAAAGCTTTTTGCTTTGTAGAAGTAAGATTAGTGGAAGTTTTTGTTTCAAAAGTATGGATCTAGGTATGTTTGATAGATTATGTCCTAGCTTGAAAACTAGGGTATTAATAGATGAAAGAAGATTCGATATGAGTAGATCTGATAAGAATGGTGAAAAATATGTTCCACCTATGCATAGAAAGGATATTTGGACTAATAAGTGTATGCACGATACTAGAAAGAAATGTTTGCAAGTTAGCTACCATGATCCTAGTGCATAGTATAGGGAAGGATGGGGATCATTTAAAATAAAGAGAGGATTAACCCTCTGTTACAATTGCAGAAGACCTGGGCATCTTGCTAAGGAATTCCCTGGGAGAAGACCTAGTTGTCTTTGTTGTAAATCTATGGACCATGAAGTATTGGATTGTCCTAGAATGATTGATAAGATTGAAGGAATGAAAATGAGACAAGAAAACCCTAAGGAAGATCCAGAAACTAAGATTATGACAGAATCCCGGAAAGAATCAGAGACTATATTACTGCAAATAAAAGAAACCCTGAATGACCACCGACATGTCAACTTATTAGAGATCTTCACAAAAAAAGAATGCCTTGAAGCAATAATAGGAGACTTTGACATTGACTTTGTTCTTGATGAGGAAACACATGCAAATATCATGACATAGAGAATGTGGGAAGCTATAGGGAAGCCTGCTATGATTCCTTCACTAGGAGGAATAGGGCTATTCAAAGGAAAGGTTATAAACCTATGTGGAAACCTCACTCGGATACCTATGAATGCCAATGGAACATCGACAGAGGAAGATTTTTAGATTATTAAATTTATCGAGAACAGTTCCCCATTTAGCATGCTGCGAGGAAAACCTTGGATTAAAAGAGATCAAACCAGAAGGCAAGAACAAGAGGAAATTTTAGAATAGAAGAAGAAAGAGTTAAAAGAATTCATGACTAGAAGGATCGCACACTTGATTGAAGAAAAGAAGAACAGATCAAAGCCATTTAACACCAGAGACCCGTATGTCGAAGTTGCAAGAACACCAGAAGAACCACCGAATATTGAAGTACATATTCTGGATAAAGAAGTAGGATCACCCATGAATATTAGGAAAGGATCTCAACAGTGCGAAGTCACTATGTCAAAAGAAGATAAGAATCAAAACGGAAAAAGGCATAATGAGAAGAAGCTCACTGGGAAGAAGGCTAGAAATCTAAGTAAGAAGCGAGCTAAGATTAATAAGTTGCAGAAGATTCCAGAGGAAACCTCGCAGAAGAAAAATTTGCAAAATTAGAGCTTCACCAGGATATCAGAACAGCAACGCATGGCACTTTGCCATGACGAAACAATATAGACATTGGGGACATTATAACTATTAGATCAATGTTCTGAGCAGAAAGAAAGCCATTTATGGACAGACAACTCGTCATCCGATTGTTGGGACTGTGCCATAATGGATAAAACAGAGTTAATGAAGGCTTCATACCCATTGCAAGAGACCCGTTGCCGAGTTACCTATTTATCCCGTCGCTCCATTCACCAAGAACGCGTTTTCTAGCTGAGAATTTGAGCTCGCAGACTAAGTTTCTTTTATACAGTGATCATCATACTCTTGTTGTCTATCCTATTACAGTGTTTAGGTTACCCCCTAAACCTGATATTGTTAACCCCGAGCGTGTATGTCGAACGAGTTGAGCGCTACTGAGAAATTTTTTGAAGAATTTTTGATCGACCTCATGACTTAAAAAGTCATGTAAATGTCTACAGTTATACAAGCATCATCCACAAGAGGACTGCCAACTTCTCTGTCCATTGCTCACGAAGTCGGACCATCCCGACCATCTGATGAAAAGCAAACCAAGCACAAGGATGATCTAGCTAATGCTAAATTGATCATGACCGTATTACCCACATATATACCACCTCTGAGTGGTGCAATAAATCGAGACAGTGTACCTAGATATTTTGAATACGCTTTGGTCACTGTGTACTTCCCAAAGGAGATATGCGCAGTTCGAGCAGACCAATATAATATTGCAGCGTTGAAGTTTAGAGACTTCAACCTTGAAGATCGCAAATTTTACAAAATTCTCACCCCACATAAGTACCTTACCCAGACCAAGGGGAAGAATTTGAAGATAATCTCCCAATCATGGACCCATAACCTCACGTAGTCCACCATGCTCAATGTTATGAAGAATCCTCACTTCGGATGACACCAGGAGGTGAATGCATGTGTCAAGCTATTGTTTCCTTGTTACCATGGAGGTTATTTGTGGCTAAACTATCGTATAATAGTTTATCCAACGTTGATAAACTAGATCACGGGGTTGAGTATGCAAGGAGCAAATCCACAGGAGTGTTACCCTGGAAAAGCCATGGATTGCGCTCTAGCACAGTGGATCAAGGACACTTATGGAGATGTCGAGAAGAGCATGTGAGGTTACAAAGTAGCTTCTATTTAGAGTGGCGTAGTGCACCTCGCCTGTCATTTGATCACAAGGAAGTTAGTATGGAAGAACCAACCTACCCAAGTCATCGGTTTTGTAGTCAACCTCGCAGGGAAGTGCACAGAAGGACTTCAAATGAACTGGGTGAAGTACTTGGTGAACCAATTAGAACTCGACTGAAGAAAAGGCCAAGAATAAGGGTACGAATTTCATTTTAGCTAGCTATTGATCCTGATCGCTTTTATTGCCTAGGAGATGCCGGAAGGTGCGACCTTCCTAGACATCGAGCCTTTCAAACCATTGGCCGCGAAGTTCAATACATTATGGTACTCCAACGATATGAATAAACAGTGGCAGTCCAATGTTGTTTTTCATACCTATTACAACCAACTGAAGACAACCATCCATTCTAAGCCTCGCATCATTTTGAACACTCTACACCAGTTCAGGCCCTTGATGAAGTTCAATGCAGACCGACATTTTATTTACATCACAATGCGTGCTGATGAACACAAGCAACAAATTCAGTCCTACTATAAGCTAACGGAGGAGGACCTGGAGGAGATCCCCAAGGACTGGTCCGTGAACCTCCTCATTCCAGCAGACCCTGCAGAGATATCTGACATTGACAACCCAACAACTGCACAAGATACACCTGGACCTAGTAGGACAAAGAAGACTGAAGAGGTTTAGGATTTAGACAGTGCATCTGTGAAGACTGCTTCCATCTCACCAGAGCAAGGAGGTGATGGTGAAGCATTGAATGATAGAGAGGTTGAACAGCAGCAGGGTGACGAGGTTGATCCCCTAAAGAAGAGGCAAGTTTCTCCTATGAAACTTTCCTCCCTAAATAAATCGAAGGCCACCATGACCAAGATGTAGACTGTCCTCACCTCTGATGACTTCAACTTACTCATAGCAGCCCTGAACGATGCTTCACTGAAAATAGTAGAGAAACAAGAAGCAAAGAAAGAGGATATGTATGATCAAATCGAGACTGAAGTTTGAGGGGTACAGCAGGCCCTACAATCCAGTCGTGCAGTCTCCACTACGCTAGGGGAACCAGAATTAGGAGATGAGCCAGCTCAAGTCCACCGCCTAGTTGATACAGTCGAAGCTTGTCTTCGACGAGTGCAAGAAGAAATAGAGCAAGCCACCTAGGCTTTGGCACAAGCACAATGAGTCCTTATAGATCAACGCAGTTCTACAGAATGGGAAAATCTTTCTCTCCAAGTGAAGTTTGATGAAGAAAAATCCCAACTACAAAAAGAAAAGGAACAGTTTCTCACAGATCAACTCGAAGTAAAGGAAATGGTCAACATAGCACTTCTCTCTGTGACATTCATAGAAGTAAAGGCTGAAGAGCGAGTTCCACAGCAAGTACTGCAACTTGAAGAACTGATCCAGCAGCTACAACAACGCATAGCAGATTTGGAGCTACGCGTAGTACCCGAGACCCCTCAAGATGTAAGAGACCAAAGGGAAGCAACCGCCAGGAGTGTGGTTGAACGGCTCAAGGATATTACCCTGGAATATAAGCATCTCACTAATCGCAGTGCCCTGACATATGAATGACTTGCTGAGAGTCCTGAATTAAGAGAACTGGAGTCACAACTCCAAGAGGCGAAGTACCAAGCCAAAAAGATATAGGCACAGCTGAAGTCCCTGTCATATGTGGAAAGAATGAAGCGCTCCCAAGAGAAACGCACTGCACAGAAGCAAATCCATACTATCCAGAGAAGATTTATGGAGATAACTGAGAAACTCCAACCCGTACAAGATAAGGCCTATCAATTATTTACAGAGGTAGAAGGCCAAGGAGAAGAGCTAAAGAAGGTTGTCACTACAGCAGAACAACGTCTAGAGGGACCTATCAATGATGCAATCATCCATGAATTTCATTGAAAATGAGTCCATAGCACAATAGCAAGTTGAAGTAGCTTGATCCAAGCTCAAGGCGTTCGAAGCTGAACTAGTCAGACCAGAGTGACTCGGGATGAGTCACGGGTGAGTGTTGGGGGTTTGTTGGCCCTTGACCAAGTTTTGGGAGATCCTTGGTCATGATGACCTATTTTGGGACTTCGACAGCCTGTCGAAGAAGAATCACAAGACGAAGCAGAGATCGCAGGATCTCGGCCCCTTTTTGGGTCTTTTTTGGGATTTGGGAATATGTAACGGGAATGGGATGTTGGCCCATGGGTTTATCCATGTTTAGGCCTATTTTGTATGTATAAATAGAAGGCTAGGAAATGTAATAATTAGTGGAATAGTGCACAAGTGTTGTGCAAGTTGGCTAAGTGCTAAGAGTGGGATATGTGTGATCAATAAGTGTAAGTCTTTTTGGATACTGTGTGATACTTGCAGATCCAAGTGCAAGTTATTGTAAGAGACTGTGGAGGGCTTTGTGTTGTAACGCAAGGAAGGAGGATCTAGCGAGCTGCACATATCTCCTGTCTTATGCAGAGTAAGGGTTTTTGGCTCTGTGCATGTAGATTACTGATTGAAGCTAATAAAGAAGAAGAGTTGGTGGGCGTAGCCCCAGGGTGGGGGTGAACCACATAAATACTGTGTTATTCTTCTCTGTGCGATGTTCTGATGTGTTTATGTGTTATGTGCTAAGTGATTTGATATAGATAGATAGATATGTTTATGCTTTGTGCTTGTAGTGAATCTGGATTCCAGATCTGACATCTGTGAACTTGCTTAGTGCTTGAATCTGCTAGATATGATTTGATTCCTTTGCTAAGTGTTTATATACATTAGATCAGGGTGAATGTTGCAATGCTCTATTTTCTCTGCGGAGTAGATATTGGTTAGATAATGATGAAATAACGATGCTAAGTGATCTATTAAGTGTTATAATCAGAGATCTGTGTCCCATCTAAGGTTGCATACACTTGAGTCCTACAAACACCCTTGCCTCTACATTGAGTGAGACTTCATCTGCTTCGCAGGTATTGATGAAAGTGTCGTTAGTTAGGGTTTTGTTGGTGCATTTTTGTAGCATTGAACCCTGGATCTGCCCCTGTGCCCACTACCAAGAGTTGTTCAAGTTTACAATGAATCACCAAAATGGCTTAGGCAAATTTCCCCATTCAACTAATTACATGATGATTACAAAGAAGCCAAGTAAGGCATAAAGAGAAAAATAATGACTCTCACTCTCCTCACTCAAGAGTGGCTAAACAACCATTACAATGCTTCATAATAATTTTACATCAAGAACATTTTTTCCATGAGTTCATAAAACACTCATAAACAAGTTTTACAAAGATTACCAAAATGGTCTTAAGCAAGGCGATTCCTCTTACAAAGAAGTGGCTACAATACCCATTACACATTTGGTAACATAAATAAATGCACTAGTGATAGACTATATGGTATCCAAATCCACTACGAAGAATGTGCACTTAATGACTATCCAAAAATGGGAAATAAACCCACCAAAAGTACTAGAGGATGTCCTCCAAAGAAACATTACACAACCTTCTCCACCCTTAAATGCTAAGATAAACTGTCAAAAGTTTCTGTAAAATCAAATGAACAAGATTTTTAATGTTGCATCAATCTATATTACGCAAATAATTTTGTCAAAGATATTCCTTGGCATACTTCTTCATGGTATGGGTAATTGCCAAGATTTTCGTTCAATTTCTTGTAAACATTGGTCACGTCTACCTGTAAAATAAAGATACATGAGCATTGAAAGTAATTGTTTCTTCTAGAGACTATTTTGCATGGTCCCAACAATACCCTTTCTAGCTATCGTACTAAGCTTCAATTCTTGTCCATGTCGAATTTTCACAATGATTATGCCCCTTATTTAGAGGCATCAAAGACATTCATATTGGCAGCATGGTCCACCTCACATAGCCCAAAGCTTAGAGACTATGTCTTGATGTATAATAGCAGTAAACATCTACAGATAATGACTAGCAGATGAATGCGACGACAACTTGCCTTTGACAGTAACCTTGGTAAATGAATTAGACACCTTTCCAAAGCACACGCCTGACGACTTCCTGAGAACTAGCTAGAGAGCCATTTGGAGAGTATTGCTTCAACCAAATTCAATGTTAGAAACTTTAGAGCCAATAGTGCCATCACAAAATCCCAAAGAACTAGTGTTTTTGATACATCCTCGAAATTCTTCAGATACCATAGCACATTTGACTCCCAACAAACAACATCCTTCTCTGAATATACACCATACATTTCAGTCTTACAGTCTGATAATTTTCCTAAACATGATTTCATTTGTTTCCCGCCCATCCAAAATAATTGTGAAGTTTCCTTCTGGGACCTTGATTGATACATGGGATCCACTAAATCAGTATCAATGCTCCATATAATAGTAAGAACCAATACAAACCTGCATAGAAACTACACAACGCTGGAGTTTGTGATTTTGGCTACAAAATTACAATGCCCATCTTGACAATAGGCAATTTCAGGAGATTTAAATTACACAGATGCATTGAAAAAGGTACAACGCTCTAAGGAAACATATTCACTAATGTAGGAAACTCTCTTTCTCCCAAGTTCTCAAATTTGTCCTGCAAGTTGCTTAAGAGGGTCGGGTACTTTGGAAGTATTCAAAGAAACCCATTTCTCCATTTGTGGAGATCCTATTAGCACCCAAGTTGTTTTGCGTAGCTGACAAATTGGTTGCAAAGAAGAATAATAGCATGATATAGCTGACAGAGTAAATTATACAAGCCTTTCTCTAATCTCGTGCTCACTGCTCTGCAATAACTTGGTCCAAGCTTTCAATTTCTCATGCCTATCAACAATTTATTTCTTGTCTAAGAAACTCTGGCCAAAATAGCACACTATGCTCCGAAGCATTTTTTTGTTGTTGTCACATGCAGTAAAAAATCTGTCAAAGTTGAGCAGTTATGACATCCCCACAAATACCAACGTGGAGTTCCACACTATGAGGATGGGTAAAAACCCGTGCCATTGGAGCAAATCGTTCGATTTTTTACCTTGACGCTTATCCATCTCTTTGCTGTGAATTGGAAATGCCCTGTCCAGAAGAACATGAGGGATATTTGGGTTCAACCCAAAAACAATTGGCAAATAAATTCCAAGCACATGAGATTTTGATTGTTGAGCCTCAAAATGATGAGACCAATGGATTCTCCATAATAAAAAGTGCAGTTAAGTACTCTAGGAAACTTCTCCATGCACGAAAATTACTCTTGATCTGCATGTCAAAGACTGCTCTGAGCTATGGATTATTAGTTGGTGTTGTGAGTGGGAAATCCCTCTATGGACTGGCACTTAGGGTTTTATCATCCATTCAGAAAAGACCTAAAGATTCCTACTTTTTACCGTCATCCCAGACCTAATCCCCATTATTCTTAAGCAAATACACAATTAACAAGATCAAGTGAACATACCTTATTTCCAGTGTTTGATATCAATCCTTCTTCACGCTTGGTTTCTCTTTGACTGCAACTCTCCTCCCAAGGCTCACCTACATTCACAAAAGAGAAACAAATAACTCCACATCCATTTGATCTATGGATTAATGGGTTAGAGATTTAATCAACATGTACGCAATAAAAAATGAAAACCTCATATGGTGGGATGGGAAAAGTATTTCTTTATTATTAACTTCACTAAAGAAACTTACAATGATGAAGCCGACCACTACTCCATGAAACTGGTCCTGGGCTCCTCTTCAACTATCCTCCAACTGCTTTTCTCTATACTTCTCTTTGCATAAAGATGGCTAAAGGTTGGGACAAGGAGAATGATCAATTGGGTATAGTCTCTTTACTATGATTTTCCACCTTTCAAATGGGACCCTTACCCCTTATTTTATAGGCTAGAAGGAGCTAGGTATTTGGTCGAATGACTAGCCATGCATGGCTGAAAGGTTTAGTTAACTTGCCCAAAGTTGTGTGTTCCGTCAGCAACTTTCCTTTTTCCATGCTTTTGTAAGTACACACGGGTTGTATTGGAGTAGCTAACGTGTACATGCTTGCAGTAATGGAGCAGGGCGTGTGGGCCTTTATAAAGAGGGTTTTTTAACCATAGTTGTTTAGTACTGGCTTGGAAAAGAAGGCATATGGGATGGCCTAATGTCAGGTAAGTATGTTTGGTGCAAATTAGGGTTATAACAGATTTCCCTTAATGTGTGAGGCCAGAAGAGCATCTGATGGACTAAATACATTACCAATCTTTATCAACGTACTAAACCAGTGAGCCCAGGGACTAGAATTCGGGAGGTGCCATCTACAAAATAAAAATTGTCTCATCGAGGCAGGCATACCCATGCTCGGAATGAAATAAAATCATGGCTACCAATCAAATAAATTGTAAATCAATGTCATGTAACTATATAAAGTGTAGCTGGGAGAAATACACAACGGATCTACATCTCAAAATCAAAAAGATATACATGTATAGTATCCATTTTCTAGAAGTTGATAAGGCCTGATGGTTGGAGATGAGGTCTTCAGAGCTCGAGCAACAAATTCAAAATATTCAAAACTCGGGTAGGAGTGTAATATGAGTGTACGAATTCACTACCCAGAGGTCTTCGACAGCTCATCGATCATGGACTAGAGAATCTTGATGATCAGACTGAAGGCTTGACTGATTTTGAACAAAGACTAGACTGGACTTTCAGGATGGCCTAGCATGAGGGCAAGAGACACTGTAGAGGGGCTGACTCAGTCTTGGAAAAAATTCCCTTGGACAATAGCACTACAAATGATGAGACTTAGGCGGCATGGCATTAACATAAGTTCATGAGGCAGGAGGCAACACAAACTCTCCATATGTTTGGAAGAATAACCAAACAGAGGAGGACATAGCTCAATGTAGCGATAATAGCTTCCTAAGGTAATATTAAATCCCAGGGCTTGACGAAAAAACGAAAGGATGTGCTTTATCCAAGGGAGAATCATTGTGCTGCCAATACAAACAAAATACTTTTCCCTTCCTCATTTTGGGGTATATTTGATTTTTTTTGGTCTTTTTCATTAATTTTGGAAAAATAATAAAAGAATGTTACATTACGAAGGAGGGATGAGTGTCGCAAACATACGAGTTCAAGGTGCAAGGACAATACTAATGTTCAAAGTAAGGACACTCGGGAAAAATCCCTCCTAGGGCCAAAGGTGTCAAGACGCAAAGGCAAAGCGCTACAAGGCTTGCATATAAGGCATGCTTTAGATGGTTCAGTTGAGAGAAACATGGAGTTAGCATTAGACCAAAAACATAGGTATGAAAACGCGGTTAACAAAACACACAATGGTAACGTCCTTCGATGTAAGTTTAACAAGCCCAAAGAAGGTAAGCTCGGTGGTTTTTCATATTTAGAGAGTCTGAAAAATGTAAAAGGAGACTCCAATGGGGTACCTTTTTCGAAGGTAGTCTAGTTGGTTCGCAAAAGGGGTAAACTAGCACTGACAAGACGTCTATTCAAAACCATTTTAACGAGTGTGATAAAGACAAGATCACTCAACGATTTTTTCATTTTTAAGGAGTCTGAAAAAATCTTAACTACGGACTCCGTCAGGAATGTTCTTCTGGACCATTTTAACGAGTGTGAAAGAATAAGGTCACTCGGTGATCTTTTCAATTTTAGGGAGTCTGAAAAGAGATTAACTATGGACTCTGTAGGGGTTCCTTTTTAGTAAATTTAGTCCCTCAGGCCCGAAAAAGGGTTAAAATTATACCTGAGAATATTCTTCTAGAGATTCGAAGCCTCTAGAGTATACCTTTGTCTGTATAGTTGACCGTCCGGACCAAAAAAGGGGTAAACTACCGTCAGATAGACGTGACTTCAAATTTCAGTTTAACGAGCGTGAAAGGCCACGATATCGCTCGACAATCTTTTCATGTTTAGAGGGTCTGAAAAGGGCTTAAAAGAAGACCCATTATATTTTGGGAGTCCTGAGGGTGAGGTCAATAGTGATAAGGAATCACGCAAATGAGGCTCAAACTCATAATCAAGGGAAAAGCTATAGAGGACTCGCGATCCTATAGTCGTTAGTGACAGCATGGACATCGTCATGCAACCAAGATCTACCTAGGGCATCCATGTTATGGTAGGCTCTACCACCAAATTACGACACTTCTAAAGCAGTGATGAGGGTTCTGTGTCGCAACTTAGTGGGATCGATCCTATGGAAAAGCAGAAAAGACATCGAGATGTAGAAAAGTGGAGGTGGGATCCTGACTTAAATGCAACGAGTCGGAGAAAATGATTTTCTACCAAAGGACCTTCAAAACGCCCCAACTCAAAAAAAATTCCAAATACCCAAAGTAATATTTCCCATGACCATCCTGAGAAAACTCCTGAACCATCTTAAATGAGATTCAGTTTAGAAAAAATGACAAAAGGGACCGAAAATTGACAAAAAAAGGGCAAAAAACCTCCATAAATAGAATCTAGTAGCTCATTATCACCATTGTTAATTCAGAAATTGACAAAAAACCAAAACTTCCCCTTTGTGAAAAGAATTGATTCTGGGAGCTTCAGTGGACGAAACGACCATCTGTTTGGACCAAGTAAGTATAAAATCTCTCCTCTTTTAAATTAAATCTTTCTCTATGCATTTAATTTCATGTTTTGGGGGGGCGTCGACCCTCAAATGGTCAGCCCTAGGTCCACGCGGGCTATCCAATGACAGGTTGTGTGTACACTCGGGCAGAGTAAAAATTGCACGCATGTACATGTGACTATCATCATTACAGTCCACGTGGACCTTTTATTTAATGGAAAAAAATTTAAAAAGGAAGGGTTAACCCTCCTGAACTTGGTTTTTTTCAAGATGTATGTTCACTGGAGGGAAAGAGAGCATGAGGAGATTAGTGTGTTTATCAGGAAAACCCTAATGTTGTTGCTTCCTTAATGCAATGTGGGCTGCTAAAATTATTCCTATGTCCTTTTATACGAGCACAACCTAGGATATTGAATGGCTTGGTTGATTATTGGCATCCCGACGCAGAGGCCTTTATGATGGAGGGGTAGTCATTGGTTCCAATGACCGAGGAAATATACTTTTTGATTGGCCTCTCTCGGTGAGGGGAACCAGTCAACTTCCATACGTTTTTCTTGAGGCCGCATAACATATCAGAGTTGATTGGACTCTACTATGAGCTAGGTACAGAAAGGACGAGCTCGCAAGTGCCTATAAGTAAGATCTATAACTTAGCAGTATAGGCTATAGTGTTTCTTATCGGGCAGATTACAGGGTCTACCACTTTTTATCAGGCTTCCCGTTCACAGATGAACTACGCAATTCAGTGCCTGAATGCATAGATTTTTTATTGGAGCAACACATTGTTGGATTGTATGAAGAGACAGTTGATAGACTATCTTTCATGAACTCAGAGGAACTTTGGGTTTGAAACCATTCTTTGCTCTTTCTTCTTTGAAAGAGTTCCCAGTTTTAGTCCTTGAGAGGTGGTATGGGGACATCAGGCTTCTCTTCCTGCGATATGTAGATGGGCAATGTTACTGCCACGATAGGGGGGAGGAAGGACCAATGAGTTCTTTGATGATAACTTTTTTTCTTGGTTGTCATGACAAATCCTAGTCATAGAGGATTACCCTTATGCTGGGATTAATTTCTTGAGAGACCCTAAGATACGGGTATTTCCTGGAGAGGAGCAAGGAGAGATGGGTAAGTTTGCATCGGTTTTTTTTGTGAAACATATGTAATTTTTATGTTGTTTTTTATATATATCATTTTTTTGTACCAGATTATTTGAAATATATGTGTATATTATGTGCAGATGTGGGACTAGTGTGACCTATGGACTATGCGAGAAAAAGACGTTCTCCTCGGCGAGGGCCCACACCCACTGTTGCAGGGGGACCAACAATAGCAGGAGAGCTTCCAGTCGGTGAGGATGAGAGGGTTCTGAGATGAGTTGAGAGAAATTTTACCTCACTCGCACAGTCCCCATGGCAGATATTGAGGATCTGCCACCATCTATGTAGCCTCATGTAGTGGGGGCACCACAGACATGGGTCCGACTGTTTCGGTGCTTGGAAAATGTTGTTGATCATTACAATAGGGCCCACAGGCCTTGACCTTAGTTAGTCTAGACATTTCACATGCCAAGAGCACTACTTGTATATATGTTTTGAGGGAATAAGCCCCATGACTGATTACTGGTTATATTTTTTAGGCGCTTGCATCCGCCTATGTACTCTGATGATTAATATATGTATTTCTATGTCTTTTTATGTCTTATGGATCATATTTTCCTTTAAAAAGGTATTTACATGTTCATGTGTATGTCTTTTTATATGTGTGCGAGATGTCGGTCTAAGATTTGATTAGCTAGAGTATCTATAACTTGGTTTATTCTCCTAGGAACATTAAAATATGTAATATAATCAAAGCTTTGTTCTAAGAGACGTACCCTAAGGAATCGTCGGTGTAAAGTCAGATCATGAATAGGGTAGACTCTATTTAATTGAGACACAATTAGTTGAGCGTCTAAATAGACCTGTAGATGAGAGATACCAAAGGACAGGGCGTCACGAAGAAAATCAATAATTGCACTGTATTTGGTGGCATTGTTTGTGGTTTCGCCTAAACATATACCTCATGAAGATAATAACTGGCCCTGAGGTGTAAAAATTACCCAAGATGTAGAGGCAAGCCTCCAAGTGTGCTGGCTAGCGTCGTTTGTGTACCCAACGAAAACCTCTGATTCACTTGACATCTGCCACAGTGACAAAAGATAACATAAAAAATGACACGCCCATAAACCAAAAGAAACCAGAAAGTAATAGTACAAAGACTATACATATGTTACAAAAAGTTACCCAAGGTGACCTACCTATGAGTAATACTTCTTGAGGTAGAGCCCATTTCTAGGATCCACCAAAGAATTTCCCTCAAATTCTACCAGATGATAAGCGCCCTTTTTTAGAATCTCTTTTATGATGAAAGGTCTAAACCACATGGGTTTGAATTTGCTTTCCCCCAGGGAGTCCTTATCTTGGTCATAGACCAGGATAAGGTCACCTTCAGAGAAAACCCGAGGATGAATGGACCGATCATACTGACACTTGACTTTTTGTTTGTGAGCCTCATTGGCCAGGGCCGCATCACGACGTTGCTCATTGAGTCGCTCCAGGTATAATAATCGCTCTTCTATTGGAAAAGTGTCTGGAAGCAACTGTACTTCCAACTTTAGGGACGGGATCTGACATTCTATAGGCAACACTTCTTCCAACCGGTAAATGAGTTGAAAAGGTGAGAAACCGGTTGAAGTCTTAACAGATGTTCAGTAAGCCCATAATGTCGAGTATAACATCAAATGCCAATTTGAATTGGCCAAATTGATCGTTTGTTGTAGGATGGCCTTAAGATATTTACTTACCGCTTCCACCTGACCATTTTATTGGGGGTAGTAGGGTGACGAATGTTCTTGCTGCAACCCAAGTTTTGATGTTAATTCAGTCATCATTTGGTTCTAAAAGTGACTACCATGGTCAGTGACAATCTCTCTCAGGACACCGAACCTTGCAATTATCTGGTTGAACAAAACGAGAGTTGCATTCTCTCTGTCATATTTAAACGTTGGCATAGCTTCGACCCACTTTGTAACGTAGTCTACGGCTACAATGATATAATGGTGCCCCCTTCCTGAAGGAGGGTTGCATGTAGTGTAATCAATCCCCCACTTGGTGAAGTGACCAAGTATGATGACAGGAAACATGGGAGCGGGATGTGCCCTCATCTTCCAAGAGAAGACATGACATGGGTGGCACTTTTTGACCGATTCGATACAATCTTTGATTAGTGTCGGCCAGAAGTAATCGGCTCGTAAAATATTTTGCGTTGTTTCCAACCCAGATAAATGACTGCCACATGCTCCAGTATGGAAATTGTTAAGCACAATTTTCTCTTCTTCATGAGTGAGGCATCGACGAAGAACGCAATCTACACCTCGACGATAGAGAGTGTCCTCGAGGATGAGATAATTATTTCCCTGATGACATATACAGTGATGTTCATCATTAGAAGTAGAGGAGGGGAACTTCAAAGTCTGGAGATAGAAAATAATATCCCCATACCAGGGGTCTAAAGATGCTATCATAAACATATCTCCTCGAATAGGTGATTCTTTAGGCACAACATCACCTGACTCGACCAGAAGTTCTGAAATAAGTTCTGCAAAGACTAGTGAATTTTTGGATTTTGCCAAAATGAAATCTAAGTCAAATTCCTAGAGGATGACTATCCATCTACTGATCTTTCCGTTGATTACCTGTCATGTCAACATGTATTAAAATGGATTCACAACAGCAATGACGGTGGTCTTGTGAAACAGAACATAATGACGGAACCATTGGACAGCATGGATTGCTGCTAATGCAAGTTTTTTCGATATGAGAATAATTGAGTTCCAGTCCGACGAGGCCTCGTCTCAGGTAATAGATCACATATTCTGAGAGAAAATCATCTTTCTGAACTAAGACCATGTCGATGGTTGACTCTACTACAACCAAGTATAATAAGAAATCTTTGTTATAATTGGGTGGCCGAAGCAGATGGGTAGTTGTGAGGGCATGATTCAACGCTTTGAAGGAGCGTTGAGTAGCATCGTCCCAATGAAAAGGAACGTCTTTCTTCAGTAAGCGCATAAATCCATTTTTGATATCGCCATAGTTGGCGATGAAATGCCTCAAAAATTTTGCCTTTCCTTGTAGACTATGAAGTTGAAGGATTGTGTGTGGGGGACGCAATTGAACTATTGTCTCAACCTTGAGAGGATCGACCATGATCCCTGATGTTGAGACTATGAAACCTAACAAACATGCTAATGTTACGCAAAAGATGCATTTGTTTGGATTCAAGTGAATCTAGAGGTGTGTGGGATGATCCATTCTCTTGCGATATCAAGATGCCAAATCATCTAAATAGGCTTCAACTATATGCTTGATATCATGGAAAGAAAAAGACATGGCCCGCTGGAAGGTAGGTCCAGCATTTTTGAGACCAAAAGGAATCTTACGATATGAAAATGTACCCCATGGATAAATTAATGAAGTTTTATGTTTGTCTTCGGGTTTGATTTGTATCTGATTATATCCAAAAAAAACATCCATGAAAGAAAAGGCCTCGAAACCTGCACATTCATCAATTATCTGGTCAATGAATGGTGTGGGAAAATTATCTTTTGGACGGGCCTTGTTCAAATCACAAAAGTCCGTACATATGTGGATCGTTCCCTATTTCTTGTTGACTGGCATAGGATTTGACACCTATTGGGTCAAATGGATAAGATAGATAAAACCAGCTTTGAGCAGTTTCTCATCTTCAACCTTAATGGTTGCTGCTTTCCTGGGATTAACTGGACGAAGCTTCTGTCGAACTAGCTTGGCATCTAGATAAGTTGTGATTTCATGTTCAACTATTTTTGGATTAATGCCTGGCATTTCCTCATAATACCAAGCAAAAACATCGTGGAATTCTTTAAATAAGTCTGTGTAGATTTGAATCTCTTCGGGGGAACAGTCAGCTTCGACGAAAAAATTCTCCACGATGCTAGGGGTTCTGGAGATATTAATCGATATAGTTTTAGCGATAGTTTCAATATTAACCTTGGAATAAACCTCATGTGTAGCCAAGGGATTGATAGGGCAAGACCTATCTCTAGTCATAGTCAAGGTGAATTCCCTTGCTTCGATTCTTCTTAACTCTAGGAGGAAGTATGATCTGTGATAGAGATCATCCCAAGGTTTGTCCAGACTAGTCATTGCTTCAATGATTTCTTCGTCTAAGGGAAAGACTAAGTCTAACGAATCGGTACCAACAAGGAAACCTTGAGCCCAAATAGGCTCTGGGATCAGATCTAACTCTTATGTAGTAGTCAGACCGGTGTCAGCTGAAGATTGTTGGAATAAAGAGTACGCTTCCTCTGTCACAGACAAGGGCATGGACATACCATGGTGCCCTATCCATTCCATCATGGCTAATGGGGATGGAAGAAACCATGGATCATTGAAGTAAGTCGTGTGAAACGACGAAACTTGGAAAATCTCAACCTTATGGTGGTCTGATACAAACTTGGCATCGCCTTGAGGAGGCAGTTAATCGAAAGTACACATCAAATATGGGCACAAACCAACCCCTACGTTAACGATGCCCAGTTGGGGATTGTCAATCATCGGGACCATGGATGCCCCCAATGAAGGGTCAGGTCTGTAGAAGGATAATTGATCAATGGTCATGATCTGGCCTTCGTGTGGAAACAACAAGACCCAGAAAACTATAGCAACCACTGCTTGCATGGCATATGTCCAACTCCTACCTAACAACAGATTGTGGTTGAGGGATACGTCGACTACTTCTACTTTGACACACACGGTCTTCCCTCCTAACTACATGGGAAAAGAGGGGATGATGCCATGTGGTCAGAATGAATGACCATCAAAAGAGGTAAGAAGAGTAGGTGATGGAGACAAAACAGGTTGGCCAATGGCCTTCCAACATGCCAATGACATGACGCATGTCGAGGTGCCCTCATCAACCACCATGCAGAAAATGTTCTAAGTAAAATTTTTAATGGGGTAAGCCAATACTATCTGAAATGCTATGTGGTAAGGGAGATGAGCTTTCAAGTCAGTTGTATCCAACATGATTGTTCCCAGATTACAAGTATCAGCAGATCCTAAAGCGGATAACAAAGATTTCCTCTGGGAAGGGAAACTCTGAAGGACCTCCAAAGAGGACATCGCACAAGGGGTTTGAGATCAATCCTCCACCATAGAATAGTTCTGGGCGGCCCTTGCATTTGGGTTGTGAGAAGCTTTCTTGAATGCACATTTTGGGATCCGTGTCATTGTTTTGCCCAAAGTCTTCTCAATCTAGAGAGGAAGATATGGGATTTCAGCTTCTTTGCCTTTCTCAGAGGTTCTTGTCTTATTATAGTCATGGGATCTAGTCGATATAAAAGAATCACATTTTATCATATACACATTTGTGGATGCATGATTGTTTGAAGACAGAGACGGTTCTTGACTGCCCCCTTCCGCGCTTGTAGAGGCTTGGGTTAGGTTTTGCCCATGTTGGAATGGATTCGTTAACACATCAGGTTGTTGCTGTGTCACAAAATTTTGGGCCTCTGCAAGCTGAGGGAACTAGTGGGTCAGGTGATCCTCCGCGCACAGGTTACACAGATACTTCGCCTTCCGTTTTTCAATTTTGACCCCCCCAGCATTATTAGTGGGTTTCTTATCCCCCTTACCCTTCTTTCGTTGTTTTTTCTTTCAATCAGGCTGTTGGTTGGCCTTTGGATTTGTCGATTGCACACTGTGTACATCTAATGTTTGGGTAGGGGGAGCAGCCGAAACAGTAGTTTGGTTGGCCGTTGTATGTTGTATAGACAATTGTTGCATTTGTTTTGTCAGTTTTTCAGTGGGCTTGGTTTGTGTTAAACCTATAATACCATCGGCATGTGGTCCGACTCTCTGTCTAGTTTTATAAATTATGGATCATGGTGCATCAGGAAAAACCTCATATAGTAAACCAGACTGAGAATAAATTGGCTCAATCTGTTGAGCTCTCATGATGGCATCTTCTTCGAAAAACACTCCCGACGTTCCGACGTCTTTGGATAGCCGTGGGACCAAAGACTTAAAGAACCACTCAAGTAGGAATGCAGGTGGGAATGGTACCTTAATCAAACTCTTCTGGCATCTCCACCCTCAGATGTGGTCAAAGATATGGTCTTCTTTTGTCTGTTCAAAATTGGCCAACAATTATGTGTTGGCATCATATCTCATAGGTAATTGGAAATGGTCTAGGAATGCCACTGCCAATTCGTCGAATGAATAATATCTCGAGTGGTCGAGCTCGATGTACCATTTTGTAGCACTCCCGATGAGAGTGCATTGAAACAATCACAATTGTACGGAGTCATATTTCAATGAATTAGACGAGAACCAAAGATGGAATATGGTCACATGATCCCCTAGATCTTCATTAGGCTTGACCTCAAACTTTGGTATGTCTGAAGGCAATTTCATTGACATAGGAGGCCAACGTGGATCATGACAGATGGCGTCGTTCAACAATCTTGTCAAGTTTGGAAAATGTAAGGTTGCGAAGAAAGGTAGCTTTGGCTGGTGTTGTTGATAACCATGGAAAAAGGGGCCTGGAGTTTGGCTAGCATCAGGTTGCCAGGAAAAGTTGGGTTGCTGGCCGGGGTTCTGGTAAAAACCATGGCCATGACCAGTGTACATATTTTGCGTGTGAGGAGACATCATCAGTTGATTCCCGAAATAGGACGTAGATGGTTTGGCGTGCATTACTTTCAGAGGACTTTGTGAAGGGTTGCCCCATGTCGATCCCATGGGAATAGGCATAGCACCTTGTCCGGGGTTCCATTGGTTGTGAAACTAATTGCCCCAGATCGTCATTCCTGATGAGGGAACTGATCCTTGCCAAGAATTCCAAGGTCCTAATTTAGAAGAAGTTCCTAGGTTTTTCCCCTGTGTAGGAATAGTACCCTGCATAGGATTAAGTTGGCCATAACCGGGGTTTCCCCCGATTGGGAAAGCAGATGATGAGAAAGCATTGTTACCAAACATACCAAGCAAAGAAAATGGCCTCGACCCTACCGGCATATTATGAGAAGGTGTTCCTTGAATCCCTACTCCAATTGAACTATGGTCTGTGTTTGGCCCAGCGGATTGCTTGTGGGTACCACCGAGTGAAGGGGATGAAGGAGGTATATGACCTCCTCCATAAGGGAAAGCATTAAAAGGAGTGGAAGTGGCCCCCATGGGTCCTTGTAGAGGAGTGTTAGAGATCCCTGCCCCCAAACCTAAAGTCTATAAAGTGGAGTAAGATAGTACAGGGCTGGTACATGTGCTAGGCATCCCGTATGAGAATGGAGGGCTTGTCCCATTCTGTTTGAAAGGAGTTGTATACGTCACTAAAGACAAGATCGGGCCACTACTCAAGGTAGAGGTTGTCAAGACCGTGGTGGCTCGGACTGGCGACGGTGGGGTAGGAGGTGGAACACCCCCTTGACGACAACCGTGACGGGAATATCAGGATTCCTAGAAGAAGAGATAGGATTTGCCTCCATTACCATCCACTTTAAAGGTGTCGAAAGGTCCTTTAATAGAGGTTGGTTAGGTGTGATTTTTGGTGACCCATTCGCTTCAAAAGACCCTTGTTGGTCTAGCTTTCGCCTTAGCGGTGGCGGGGGTGGCTCCAATGTAATCGGTGTTAGGCCAAGAAACCTTCATGACCAGCGGAGCTCATGATCCTCCACTGTGTGAGAAGAACAAAGACACACTAGGGATTTCTATTCATTCAAAAACAACACACACTAGAAAATTCCCTACGATATAAAACAAGCAAACACTAAACTAGTTGGAAGAACAATTACAACAACCAACACTAGAGAAACTTACCAATGCAAGTGAAACTCGAACATGGAATAACCCTTCTGCTATACTCTACAAAGTGTGGCCCAATGTCTATCCTAGGTACGACAGTATACCCCCACAGTCACCTGTGTATGTCCCTAACAAAGATAACAAAGATAGGCAACTAGGTTGCCAGCGCGTGAACAGTCACCAAGCAGGTACAGTCAACGATCAGGTAGACCACAATGAGAAGGGTATCGAATTCGAAACCTATCAAGGGTATCGAAAGAAAGTGGTCTGAAAGAGAACTAAGGACCTTGAACAGATTCGAGACCCACAAAGCTCCGTGGGAAATGGAATCGACGGAATCCCAAGACAAGCCCTCTATATGTGTTATCCACTACGATTGGTACGGCTTTGGAGGGGTTATCTCTGCTACCTTTCCGTACACGACCTCATGTTTATCCCCTGTGTTAGAGGGGGGTCCTGGATAACTTTCACGACACTGGAGTTTTAACACTCCCTAGCTCAGACTCAAATGTTTGATTTAATGGCCTTGAAGAGTTTCCTCTCCAACCTAATTCAAGGCCCTAACCCTAAACTAGTTGGTTGACCCTACAAACATAAAAAGTCTAGTTATTTTTAGATTTAGCGTTAATTTTTATGGTTTGTATTAAGTCAAAGGCTATGAAAGTGAAACTAGTGATGTTTGAAAGACGAAAGAAAAATAAACAGAAAGATGGAAACAAAATAACTTCTTCTTGACTCAAATCTTAATCAACTTTTCAAACTAAAGATTTCTAATATCTTTGAACAACAGACTCAAAATAGGATTTCACTCGACTATGAGGTACTTATCATCTAAT
>JZKD02S1833115.1:58781-80513 GCA_000966675.3 Picea glauca
AAGAGACTAAGGATATACTAGAGCACCAGAAAGAATCATAGACTATATTATTACAGATGAAAGAAACACTGAATGATCACAGAGACATCAATTTACCAAAGATCTTAAAAGAGAACGAGTGCATAGAAACAAGAATAGGAGACCTCGACATAGACTATGTATTGGACGAAGAAACACAGGTGGATATCATGCTAGAAAGAACTTGGGAAATTTAGGGCAAGCCTTCTATGATTCGTTCATTAGGAGGGATAGGATTGTTTAAAGGAAAGATGATAACCCTATGTGGAAGAATTACTCATGTACCTATGACTGCCCATGGATCATCGGTTGAAGAAGAATTTGAGGTCATTAAGTTTGTTGGGAACAACGCTCCTTTTGAACTTTTGTTAGGAAAGACCTGGATTGAGAAAGATTAGATCTGAAGGAAAGAAGAAGAGGAAACCATAGAACAAAAAAAGAAAGAATTTGGGACTTCATAGCCAGAAAAATAGAGCAACTAATAGAAGAGCAAGAGGATAAGTCAAAGAAACTAAGGGCTAGAGACTTAGTCGTCGAAGTTGAAAGAACGCAAGAAGGATTAACGAACCTATCCATGCAGGAGATAAAAGCACCTACACCAGAAATAGTAAGATAAGAAGTATCACATTTGAACCCTTTAAAAGACCCTCAGCAATGCAAAGTTACTATGCTAAGAGAAGATAAGAATAAGAATGGGAAGAGGAACCCAGAGACTCAGATCACAGGAAAAAGGGAAAGAAAGCTGAGTAAGTAGAACGAAAAGTTAGAAAGACTGCATGAAGTTCCAGAGAAGACTTCGTAGAAGGCAGGCTTGCAGAACTTGAACCTCACTGGAATAGCAGAACAACGCAGACTAGCACTTTGCCACAGTGAAGCTATATGACTATTGGAGGTGTCTCGACCATTAGAATGACGCTCCATAATGACTAGAAATGCAGTTATTTCCGAAAATACCGCCATTGGACCGTTGGGACCAGGCCATAATGGATGGATTCGTATTAACTAAGGTATTTCGACCTGTTGAAGGAATCTGTTACGACATTGCTTATTTAATCCGTCAAATGCCTTACCAGGGCCACTTTTGAAAAATGAGATATTTGAGCCCACAAAGAATTAATCACATACCGTGTTGTACTATCTAGACCTCGTCATCCATTAAACTACCTTGCGTTTCCCTTTGCCTACATGAGTTATTTGATCATGAGCATGTATGTTGGGTGACCTTAGCATAGTAAAGAAATCGGTGGAATAAATATCGATTGACCTTATGGCTGAGAAAGTCATGTTTGAAGGAATATAGGCCTTGTCGACGGGAGGAGTGCAAGCATCCCGCTCGAATGCACCTTGATCTTGTCGAGAATGAACTGAGAAAAGAAGCAAGCATCGTGACAATCTGGCGAATGAAAATCAAATCCTGTCAGTCTTTCCCTACTACATCCCTCCCTTGGTTGGCACGGTTAGTCGTGACATCATCCCGAGGGATTCCAACTACACACTCATCACTGCGTACCTCCCGAAGGGGATACGCAGAGTCAAACCATAGCTAGGGTTGATCCCAAATCTCAAGATAAGTGACTTTAACCTAGGATATAGGAAGAATTATGTGATTCTTGCACTGCATCTATACCTGACAAAGACAATTGGGAAGAAGCCTAAGATAGTTCCCCAACCATGGATCAAGTAGATTGCGAGGTCTACCATTTTAAGCATCATGAAGATCCCCCACTTCAGCAGACATCAGGAGGTTAATGTGTGTGTTAAACTCCTCCTGTCATGCTACCATGGAGGTTATATCTGGTTGGATAGACACATGACTATGGATCCAGGTTTGATCCACCCGATCACCCGATTGAGCATGCAAGGACCAGACCCTCACCAGTTCTATCCAGGGAAGGTTGTAGATCGCTCACTGGCATAGTGTATAAAGGAAAACTATGGCGATGTGTTGAAGGGGAAGCGAGGCTACAAGGTAGCCTCCATCCAAGATCGAAAAGTACACCTAGCTTGTCAACTAATCATTGGCAATATCATCAGGAAGAATCGTCCAACGCAGGTTACAAGGTTCATCATTGACCTCGCAGGGAAGTGTGTCAAGGACATGTAGATGAACTGGATGAGATACCTCATCAATGAGTTGGAGAAGGATTATTGCAAAGCATAGGACCAAGGCTAAGAGTTTCACTTTAGTTGGTTGTTGATATTAATATCATTTGTCTCTTGGGAGATGTCGGAGGGAGAGACATTCCCTAAAGTTGATCCATCAGAACCACTAGTCACGAGGTTCACCAGCTTGTGGTATACAAGTGACATGGCTAAGCAATGGAAATAAAATGTGGTGTTCCACACTTACTACCTACATCTCACACGCTTCATTGAGTCATTCCCTCGAATGACCCCGAACACATTTCATACTTACATGCCACTAGCGAAGTTCCACGCAGACCGCCACTTCATCTACATCATTTCGCGTAGTGATGAAAGCAAGGAGGAGCTGTAGTCTTATTACAAATTTACTGATGAAGACATGGAGAAGATAACCAAGGAATGGTTGGATGAATTCCTTGTACCAGTCAAGCAGACAAAGCTCTCTAACCCCGACATCATCAGAAGTCCCTTGGTCACCCGGACGGAGTGTGATGGACCAAGCAGTGCTAAGAAAAAGAAGAAGAAGGAAGAAGTGTAGGACATAAACAATGCATTGGAGGAAACTGCATCTGATTCACCTGGAGGAGGAGGAGGAGGAGGCGATGAAGTAAACCAAGAAGAGGAAGGGGAAGAAGACAAGCAGGAAAAGGTAAAAGTGACACCACCAAAGGATCCCCTAACAGAGGCTGAGATGTCAAAGAAATAGAAGGTTTCTCTGAAGAAACCCTCAGCATGAAAGAAATCTCAAGCCAATAGGACTCAATTGTAGAATTTACTCATAGTAGATGATGTTGAACTCATCATCGCAGTTGTAGAAGATGATTCAGAGGGTATCTTGCAGTGACATGAAGCAAAGAAGAAAATGATGTATGACAGAATCGAAGTGGAGCTTAAGGGGGTACAACAAGCTATCTATTCGAGCCACGCAGTGTCTACTTCACCATCGTCATAAGAAGATGTATAATTGGGGGATGAGCCCACCCAAATATGAAGGATAGCATATGCGACAGAGGCTCACCTTCGTTGAGTAAAGAAATAAAAAGAACAGACCACAAAGGCCTTGAAATAAGCAAAGGAGGAAGCCCTATAGAAACTTTGGGTTGAGCAGCAAGAGGAAGATGACATTAGAGTGAAGTTTGAGGAGGACAGAGAGAAAATACAGAAAGAGAAAGACCAGCTTCTCATGAAGCAGATGGGGGTTAGAGAGGTAGTGACTAGAGAACTTTTCTATGTGTTGGGATTGGCTCATATAGAAGAAGAGACAACCGAGAGATAAGTGGGGAAGCTCACTGAGGCCATTTAGCAGCTTCAAGCATGAGTAGTAGAGCTATAACTTCAAGCAGTGCCAAGCACTCTATAAGAAGTGAGAGACCAGAGGGAAGAATCATTTAGGAGCGTAGTAGAAAGAATTAGGGTGTTGGATTCAGAATGTAAGAAACTCAGTAACCAAAGTACGCAGACCTATGAGTGCCTTGTAGAAGACCCGGAGCTGAGGAGATTGGAGGCACAACTCCAGGAGGCGAAGTAGCAGGCATCGACTGTGTAAGCACAGCTAAAGCATCTTACGGTCGTTGAGAATATGAAGAGATCGCAAGAGAAGCACGTAGTTCAGTAGCAGGTCACTGCCATCCAAAGTAGAGTGATGGAGGTGACACATTGACTCTAACTAGTGCAGGACAAAGCCTACACCCTCTTTGAAGAGATCGAGGGACATGGATCACAAATGGAAAAGGTGGTCACAACAGTGGAAAAATTCCTGGAGGGACTTGTCACCAAGCAAGCCATCCAAGAGTTCGTCGAGTATGAAGCTATGGCAAAGAAGCAAGTCGAGGCAACTCGAGCTAATCTCGAGGCCTTCGAAGCAATGATGCTCGGCTCAGAGTGACTTGGGACAGGTTACAAGTGAGTGTTGGGGGCCTATTGGCCCTCTACCAAGTTTTTTGGAAACGTTGGTCATGCTTGACCATTTTTTGGGACTTCGACAGGCTGGTCAAAGACAAAGCACCCAGGCAAAGCAGAGATCATAGTATCTTACTCATTTTGTGGGATTTTTGGGGCTTTTAGGGTTTATGTAACGGGTATGGGATGTCGGCCCATGGGTTCACCCATGTTTAGGCCCCTTTTGTAATGTATAAATAAGTAGATAGGACTTAGAGCGAAGTATAGAGTATGAAGTGGTACTTGTCTTAG
The DNA here is from genome assembly GCA_000966675.3 of Picea glauca. Classification (NCBI taxonomy): domain Eukaryota; kingdom Viridiplantae; phylum Streptophyta; class Pinopsida; order Pinales; family Pinaceae; genus Picea; species Picea glauca. The sequence continues at coordinate 63,135 of JZKD02S1833115.1, forward strand.
TGAATGAATAGTTGGCTTTGTGCACGAATGTGTTAAGGCTTGCAGAGCTAAGTACAAGTGTTTTGTAGTGCTTTGTGCACAAACTGTGTAAGGCTTTGTTCTTTGACCTAATTTGGGGAAGGAGGATCTAGTGAGGTGCACACAGATCGCATGTCCTTTGTGGATTTGGATCCGTGGCTTGGTGCATGTAAGGAGATCGAAGAAGACTAATAAACAAGAAGAATATTTGGTGGGCGTAGCCCCACACTGGGATGAACCATGTATATCCTGTGTTATTATTCTTTGTGCAATGTTATTTATGGTGTTTATGCATTTATTTTCTTAACCTATATGCATGATAGGTATATCCAATGATGCTTAGATATTTATATATGAATGAATATTATATCTTCTCTGATGTTATGTGCTAAATAGTTATATGTGCTTAAGCTTGATTAATGTTGTGTTGATCTATAATAAGGGTTTAACCTGCAATGTGAATAAGGGTTGAAGACTAATAAATTTTAATTGCTAATTGCTCTATTTAGTGTGTAATCACAGATCTGTTTCCCATTTAGGTTGTAGACACTTGAGTCCTACAACCCCCCCTACCTCTACCTCGGGTGAGACTTCATATGCTTCGCAAGTGTTGCTAAAAGGGTTGATAGTTAGGGTATTTTTGGTGTGATTTTGAAGTGTTGAACCCTGGGTCTACCACTGTGCCAACACTTACCCAACCAACACAAAACACTTTCATCTTGTAATAGTGTTTTTCGAATGGTGGATGGAGCCTCCTTCTTCACAGTTTTTTAATCAATCTTCCAGTTGCTTGGTTTATGGAGAATTTCAGGATGTAAATTCCAACACTTCTTCTCCCAATGGCCATTGATTTTGTAGTAACTACTAAAGTTCATTTTCTTTCCATTTAACAAAATCTCCTTGTCACGAGGACATGAAAGGGGTTCCTTTTGTATTGTCTCACTTTCAATGGGCATGCTCACCTTCTCTATCCAAACATCCTTCTTGTGATCCTTGGCTACATCACGATTACAAGGTCGAGTGAAAGAGTGCATTTTGCAGGAATCATGCTTCTTAAAATCAAAGAAAGGATTTGAATGAACATGACCCTTATACCTTACAGGCTTATCCTTGTTGTAGATATGACAAGGATTAGGACTAGATGATTTGACTCCGCTCTTGGAATCTAATAATGTAGAGATGGTTTTTGAAGTGGCTCTTCCTTCAGTACACTTTGATCACTCTCCAATCTCCTCGTGACCATATCCCAAACATTAAAATTGTGGTCTTTGTACCACCTCTAATGGTTGAGTTATTACTTGGCCATGAATGCCAAGACCACCTCCTATGTATCCCATCTTCATGAGGAGCTTCATTCCCACATTAGTTTCATTCTAAGAAAACATTAAACATGAAGAAACATCATATACCTCAGTTTGAGGTTTTTCATCCACAGTAGAAGGCTCTTTGTCTTCCATTCATTCACCATGTTCCAACTTAGCTAAGATATAATCCTTGGTTTTCAATTCAAGCTGCAATTCTTCAATAATTTCATTGAGGACTTCTCCATGAAGATGAGATCTCTCTTGAAGCTCTTGTTTCTCTTCTTCTCCAACCTGCAAAAGTCTCCTCAACTCTGACTTTTTAGCTTGAATGTTGTGAATTATCTCTTCTAATTCTTGAAGTCTTTCTACTAGCTTCTCTCCTTTTCTCATCCTACAAGTAGTCACCCTAGCTCTGATACCACATGATCTAAAAACGGGCGAGTACTTACTCTACACAAGTTTTCAATCGAGAATCATTTTCTGACAAAGTGTTTTCATAAGGATTAAAGGGCATATGAATACATGAGTAACCATTCTTTTAAACAATAATACATAACACACATGAACTCAAAATGGAATAATCATATGAAAAGACAAGAGAGAGAAAACCAATGTTGGTAACGGAGTTCACCCCTCCTGGGCTACGTCTCCAGACCCACTTCAATTGGAATACAGATCGCTTTCATTCCTTCTTCAAAAGATGTTGGGACCTTCTCATAAGTGATTACATAAGAGGTGCCTTCTCCTTGAGTGATGATTCAAGAAGACTACTCACACTCACATCTCCCCATACATCAAGAAGGATAATTCCTTACATGAATAAGTCTCTCAATTCTTAGGAGTAGTATCACTATGGATCTCTAACTCCACTCATTAATTCCTCATTACTCTCCCCTTTCAAAGGGCTCACATAAGGAATTATATAGTTTTTCCTCACTCTCTCTTCAGAAAGAGTATTAATTCCTAGATCCACAATAATAGGATCTAATTACAAAAGAGGAAAGACAAGATACATGAATGTAGGATCTCAAACTATCTTCAAGCACACAATGGGAAAAGTCTCAAAACTACCCAAAGACTCTTCATCAATGTCCTTTATTCTCTCAACCTATAATTGAGAATAATGGAAAATTTGTGTGAGGTGGTTTCTCACATAAAAACCAATTTCCAAATTATAAGTTAATGATAAATACGTGACCCTAATTTCCCTCACAAGTATTAATCACTTTACATCAATAATATACGAGTTTTTGCAAAATCTCATAAATCATAATTAAATGCATGAGCATCTCATAAAACCATAACAATGAATGAGACCTTTTCCTCACAAAGCATTAATAAAATGCATGAGAAAATAAAACTCAAAACATATAAGTTCACCACCTTCACCACTCTGCAAATCAACTTGGTAAAGACAATAAATTCCTTCCATGTGTGGAAATCCATCCAGATCAGGTCTTCACTGGATAGTGCACTAACATCTGGTAGAGTTTATGGATAAATATTCTTCATCGGAGCATCATTTTCAAGATTTCGGATTGGAAGCTCAAAAGTGATGGTTTCACCCTAGTTGGAACCAACCTCTTCTTGTTTTTCCATGATAATGAGAAAATGGTGTATAAACGATGGTGTTTCCGATGCTCTTAACTCTTAAGAAGAAATTTATTCTATTTAATATGCTAGTTCGTGAACTAAATTATGTTGAGAGTCTGAATCTAAATAAGGGTGTCCACTAATTAGTTGTTTTGTATGCACAATTCCTTCGTAGGGAGGATGAAAATTTGCCTCTACTGCAAAATAAATTTTTGGTATAGATTCAAGAGTCGACTGCCTCCTATGACCTCATTGAATATGGAGTCATGTACCTGGACTTCCTCTTCATGAATTTCTACCTGCAAATTTGGTTAGTACCTTGGGTGGCTCTTACTGCACCATGTGCTCATGTTATTATATTTATACTTATATTCATGCATCTATATTCTTCTATCTAATATGAAAAACTTTGCATATGAGATCTTGCAAAGAGGAACATCGATAATTTCTACAATGAATTCCCTTTACCATGTTTTTTATATTCTCACTAAATAAAAAAATGTCTGGAGTCTTTTGAAACCTCCCTAGTAACAACATGAAAAATGGTAGGTCTAGTATATTGATCCAGAAATATCCAGGAATGCTCATAGAGGTCCAAGAGGATCTGAAATGCTCATAGAGGTCTAGAAGGGTTCATAAATTCTCAAACTTTGATTATCTCAAAATTTCTCAAAAATTACATCAATTAATAGAGCTCAGTGATAGTTTTCCAATGGCACAAAAATCACCTCAAATGGAGTTCATATGCAAAAGATATGGTTGGTCAAAGTTCAGGTCAAACTAGTAAAAAGTCAAATGTCAACAAGGTCAAAAGTGACACATGTCATGACTGCAAGGGTGACATGTGGCATGACCATAAAGGCAATTGGTGATGTGGCATGTCAACTTGGAAAGCTATGTTTCATACCGTACATACAAGTGGACCAATTGTGTATTGACACATGGAAAAGATAGACCAATGAGAGGTTGTCACATGGAAAATTGAACTCGGGTCTCCCGCCCACAAAACCAATGGCCTAACCATTGCACCATCACATTTCTCCTTAATCGTATATGACACCACATAAACTTAAGTTTGTGTATTGTAATAGTTGGTGAAAAAAGGGTCGAGGGCCTAAACCCCCGGCCCATGGTTTATCAAAAATCCATGTAATCAAGTCCCTACATTTGTGAGGCTATAACTATATGACATCACATATATATACACATGCCATATATATAACTCCAAAACTATATAAAAACCATTGCATATGGTTATAAAAAATGTTATATATAGTGTGGTCGACGGGGTTTGACCCTGTGACCCACTATATAATGTTCAAATTTTTTAACCAATTGCACCAAGGGTGCATTTTGTTATGGAAATCACCAAACAAACATTTAAAGTGTGCCATGGAATTCAGACAGGAGGTTAGGGCATGTGCCCTATTTAATGGGTGTGTGGACCGAGACAAAGGACATATAGTCACTGCAGAGTACAAATAGTCTCATGGATCATGCCATAGGTATCAAGACCTTGAGATCACACTGTAGTGCATGTCATGAGGTTTTGTCATGGAATTGTATGAGCTTTATACTCATTTTATTTAAATTTCTCAAGGAATTCAATGGTGCACAATGTCTCTGAGTCTGAGCAATGTGTAAAAAAGATCATTGTAAAACACAACTTTTGAGCATTAATAAAGAGGTCTCTATTGGAAGTGGACCTGGAGACATATCCCAAATTGGGTAAACTCCATTATCAAATTTGTCTATGTGATTTCAATATTTTTTTTCTATTTTTCTAAGTTATTTTCAACTAGTTTATCATTAAAGTGTATTGGATAGATAAGTTAATTCACATGTATTTTGCAACCATTCACGTGATCATTATTATTTCCAAGATCAGGTAGATGTTTATATGTATTAAAGAATAATCAGCATCTAAGTATTTTTCGGATCAAGTTGGTATCAAAGCAATTTTGACAGGTGTTGCAAGTGAATGCTTACAAGAGTGAAACTCAAACTTGGTAAAGGAGAGCTTGCAAGTTATAATTCTGATATTGAAAGGAGACTTTGTAACCATAATATGACTTCTGAAGGAAGGGAAGGAGAATATCCTTCCATGAATCCTGAAGAGGTAATGGCTACACTTCACTCGATGAGAGAGATAATAGATGATTTTCAATGAAGAATTCAAATGCCCCAAGCGGAGAATATTTAGTAAAAGGGGAATGAGGAGGTGAAGGTGGCGGACCTTCATATCCTTCTTCACAATATTCCTATGAGGAAAGTGAACATTCTACTCATCAGGAGAATCCCTCTGGAAGTATTCTCATAATCATAATTTGTCTTTATTAAAGTTGGATGTTAAGTTCCAATTTTCGATCTATGATGGAGAATTGAATGCAGAAAGGTTGGAGAATTGAATGCACAAAGGTTGGACAATTGGGTCAAGAAAATAGAGGTATATTGCAGGGTACAAAAGATCATGGATGACACTATAAAGATGAAATTAGTTTCTCTTTGACTAAGTGGAAAAACCTTGATATGGTGGGAGAGTAAGATGCAAGTTGATCTTGTTCAAAAGGGTAAATAAATATATTCTTGGGATAAATTTTCTAAGGCCATAAGAAAACAATTTTATCCACTAGCTTATATGTAAACAAAAATTATAAAATGGAAACATCTAAGGAAAGGTAAAGTCCAAAATATTCAAGCATATACATAGGAATTCAAAAATAAGTCACTATCCTTAGGAATTCCATTGTATAATCATGAAAATATTCTAAATTATATTGGTGGCATGGACTCATATCTTCGACACACTATTTTAATGTTTAACCCTACTGACATTGATAAATTGTCAGTACAAGCTATGCAACTAGAGGCTAGTAAAGGAAAGAATGTGATTAAAGATAAGAATTCATACAAGTTCAAAAAGAAACTGAAAGGAAATTGGAAGAGTAATAAGTCATCTATAGTAAAGCAAGTTGAAGAAAGACATGCATGTTCCCACTACAAAAGAAAGGTGCATGAGGAAGCACAATGTTGGAAGATGCATCCAGAATTATGACCAAAGAAGTTCCAGGATAAAGAGAAGTAGAAGATTGTTGCATCATCTCAACAAGATCTAGGATCATATTCAGGAGATGAATCTAAGATCATGGAAATAGGAAGAAAAGGTATATCTATTATCAATTCTAATTCTTTAGTTCAATCTACTAAATTGGAAATTGTTACTGATCAAGAGAAAATAAGCAAGCTTTTTCATGTCAAGGTTATAGTCAAGAATACAAAGGCATATAATTTGTTTGATAGTGGATATCAAGTTAAATTAATATCTAAAGAAATTGTTAAGAAGTTGGGTTTAAAGACGACGCCTCATAAAAATCCATATCCATTAGGTTTGGTGTGTGAAAATGCTAAGTTACAAGTGAATAAACAGTGTAAGATCCAATTTGCAATTACAGCTAAGTTTTTTGATGAGGTTGAGTTAAATGTTGTGCCTATTGAAATATGTGGCATTGTCTTGGGTAGTTCATATCTATGTGACAGAAAATATATATTCTACTATGAAGAGAATAAATATCACCTTTTCAAATATGGGGTTGAATTTATTGTCAGAGCTCATCATATCAAAACTAATGTTTCTTTACTGAGCATAGGGAAAATGAAGATACTCATAAGTGCAAGAAAATGTTTTGTTCTTGCGATAGTGAAATAGAAATAAGAAGAGATATGTTGGCCCTTGACCAAGTTTTGGGAGATTCTTGGTCATGTTGACCTATTTTGGGACTTTGACAGCATGTCGAAGGAGGAGCGGAAGACAAAGCGGAGATCACAGAATCTCAACCCCTTTTTGGATCCTTTTTGTGTTTTTGGGATTATGTAATGGGATTGGGATGTCGGCCCATGGGTTTACCCATGTTTAGGCCTATTTTGTATATATAAATAGACTCTTAAGATAGATAGAAGAGGTGGTGCATCTATGTGATGTGAATGTATGTTAAGTGAAAGTAGAGTCTGTAAGTGCTTTGTGCCTACTGTCAGAGACTTGCAGAGATAAGTGCAAGTGGTTGTAATAGACTGTGGAAGGCTTACTGTTGTGATGCAAGGAAGAAGGATCTAGCGAGCTGCGCAGATCTCTATCCTATGCAGAGTAGGGTTTTGAGGCTCTGTGTTTGTAATTAATTGACTGAAGACAATAAAGAATAAGAGTTGGTGGGCGTAGCCCTGGGGTGGGGGTGAACCACGTAAATATTGTGTTATGATGCTTCGTGCTTTGTATTGATGTGTTCACATGTTATTTTCTAAGTAATTTGATGTATTTAGATAGATATACTTATGCTTTGTGCTTATTATATGTAAGAATGTTAGATCTGATCTATATGGTTATGCTTAGTGCTTGATCTGCTCGATATGATCTATTTACTTATGATAAGTACTTAAATACATTAGATTAGTGTGGATGTTGCAAAGCCCTGTTTTATCAGCGAAGTGGATATTGATTGCATATTGAGGAACTGATAGTGCTAAGTGCTTTATTAAGTAGTACAATCACAGATCTGTGTCACAGCTAAGGTTGCAGACACCTGAGTCTTGCAACCACCCCTGCCTCTACCTTGCGTGAGACTTCATCTTCTTCGCAGGTGTTTCCAAAAGGGTCGGTAGTTAGGGCTTTATTGGTGCATTGTTGTAGCGTTGAACCCTGGGTCTACCCCTATGCCAACAAATGGTTCTACTTACGGGACGTGAAACTGTAACAATACTTTCATTGACGTGAAACTTCGACATTGACTGTATTATGGATGAAGAAACACAGGTGAATATCATAATAGAAAGAACTTGGGAAGCCATAGGGAAGCATGCTATGATCCCTTCATTAGGAGGAATACGACTATTCAGAGGAAAGATGATAAATATATGTGGGAAGCTTGCTCGCATACCTATGCACGCTAATGGAACTTCGACAGAAGAATATTTTGAGATTATTAAATTTATTGAAGACAGCGTCACGTTTACCATGTTACTAGGAAAACCTTTGATTTATAGAGATCAAACCAGATGAAAGGAAGAAGAAGAAGTTTTGGAGTAGAAGAAACAAGAGTTAAAATATTGCATGACCAAAAGGATCGCACACTTAATTGAAGAAAATGACAGCAGATAGAAGCTATTTAACACTAGCAACCCAGATGTTGAAGATGCAAGAACGTTAGAAAACCCACACAAGACCGAAGTACCTACCCCGGACAAATATGAAGTATTATCCAGGTACCCTAGGGAAGAATATCAACAGTGCAAAGTGACTATGACCAAAGAAGATAAGAATCAGAATGGAAAAAGCAATATCGAGACAAAGCTCACTGGAAAAAAGGACAGAAAGTTAAGTAAGAAGAGAGCTAAGATCGAAAAGTTGCAGAAGGTTCCAGAGGGAACTTCGCAGACAGAAAAATTGCAAAATTGGAGCTTCGTCGGATATCAGAATAGCGACACATGGCACTTCACCATGACGAAGCAATATAGTCATTGGGGACATTATAACCGTTTGATCGATGCTATGAATGGGCATAAAGGCAATTATGGTTCTTCATCGGACCATTGGACCATGCCATAATGGACCAAACAAGAGTTAATGGAGGCTCATACCCATTGCAAGTGAATCGTTGTCAAGTTTCTTATTTATCCCGCCATGCCACGCATCGAGAACACTTTTTCCAATTGAGAATTAGAGCCCATAGACTAAGCCGAGTTTATATAGTGATCATCACACTCTTTCTCTCTATCTCAGTACTGTGTCTAAGTTGTTCCCTGAACCCACAATTTTTCACCCCGAGTGCATATGTCGGAAGAATTGAGCCCCACAAAGAAAGTTGTTGAAGAATTTTTGATCGACCTCATGACTAAAAGATTCATGTCAAAGAGAGGATTATTCACAGGTGTATAAGCATCATCCATGAGAGGACTGCCAACCTCTCCGTCAACTGCTTGAGCCGGACCATCCCGGCCAACCGATGAGAAGCGAACCAAGAACAGAGATGATCTCAGGAATGCTAAGTTGATTTAGAGCATTTTACCCACCTATCTACCACCTCTAAGTGATGCAATCAATCGATATAGTGTGCCCAGAGAATTTGAGTACACTTTGGTCACTTCTCACCTCCCGAAGGGGATACACACAGTTTGCGGAGATCAAGAAAAGATTGCAGCATTGAAGTTTAGCAACTTCAACCTTGGCAACAAGAAGGTCTACAACATGCTCTCCCCACATAAGTACCTAACTAGAACAAAGGGAAATAATTTAAATATATTTCCCCAGTCATGGACTATAAACCTCGCACAGTCCACGATGCTCAATGTCATGAAGATTCCTCACTTCGAAAGGCACCAAGAAGTGAATGCATGCATCAAGTTGTTGTTGTCTTGTTACCATGGCAGATACTTGTGCTTAAACCATCGTATAATAGTGGATATGATGTTGATAAATCGGATCATCAAGATTAGAATGCAAGGACCCGGCCCAAGGGATTTCTATCTTGGAAAATCCATGGACTGCGCTCTCGCACAAAGGATCAAGGACACTTACGGAGATGTCGAGAAGGGAACGTGAGGCTACAAGGTAGCTTCCATCAAGAGTGGCCCAGTGCACCTAGCCTATCAATTGATCACAGGAAATTTAGTCCGCAAGAACCGACCCACCCAACTGACTAGTTTTGTAGTTGACCTTGCAGTAAAGTGTGTGGAGGGCCTACAAATGAATTGGGAGAAGTACCTGGTGAACCAGTTGGAACTGTACTACATGAAGTGTAATATAAAGGATATGAGTTCCACTTTAGTTGGCTTCTAATCCTGATCACTTTCATCACATGGGAGATGCCAGAAGGTGCAACCTTCCCAGACATCGAGCCCTTTGAACCTCTAGCTGCTAAGTTTAGTACGTTGTGGTATTCGAGTGACATGAACAAGAAATGGAATTCAAATGTCGTGTTCCATACCTATTAAAACCAGTTGAAGATAGCCATCCAGTCTGAACCTCGCATCACGCAAAATACTCTCCATAGGTTTCATCCTTTAATGAAATTCAGCGCAGACCAACATTTCATTTATATTACAATGGGCACTAACGAGCATAAGAAGCAACTTTAGTCTTAATACAAGCTGACAGAGGAGGACTTAGAAGAGATTACTAAATACTGGTTAGAAGACCTCCTCATTCTAGTAGATCCTGCAGAGATGTCTGACATTGACAGTCCAGAAGCAGCGCATGATACACCTGGACCCAGCAAGACAAAGAAAAGTGAAGAAGCCCAAGACATAAGCAGTACCTCAGCAAAGACTACTTCCATATCACCTGAGCAAGGAGTAGATGGCGGAGAGATAGATGGTGCATAAGTTGAACAAAAGAAAGTTGAGGTTACACTACCTAGAGATGAAAAGGATCCCTCGAAGAAAAGGAATGTTTCCCCCCCAAAGCCTTCTTCTCGAAAGAAATCAAAGGCCTCTATGACCAAAATGCATACTATCCTCACCTCAGATGACTTTGATTTCATTTTAGCAGCCTTAAACGATGATTCATTGGAGATAGCAAAGAATCAAGAGGCTAAGCAGGAGGATATATACAATCGAATTAAGGTTGAACTTCAAGGGGTGCAGCAAGCACTACACTCTATCCGCGCAATTTCCACTGCACTTTTTCCATTGGAAACACTAGAACTGGGATATGAGTCACCTCAACTCCACTAAATTTTTGATACAGTTGAATCTCGCCTTCAACGAGCATAGGAGGAAACAGTGCAAGCCACCCAAGCTTTATCACAAGTACAAGAAGACCTTCTAGAGAAACGCAGTGCTGCAGAATAGGAAAATCTTGCTCTCCAAGCAAAGTGGGATGAAGAAAGAGCACAACTGCAGCAAATCAAGGAACAGTTGCTCATAGAGCAACTCAAAGTAAAGGAAAGGGTCAACAGAGCACTTCACTCTGTAACAGTTATAGAAGTAAAGGCCGAAGAAAGAGTCCCATAGTAGGTTGCACAACTTGAAGAAGTAATTCAACAACGAAAGCAATGCATAGCATATTTGGAGCTACGCGTAGTGCCCGGGACCTCGCAAGATGTAAGAGACCAAAGGGAAGCAACCGCCAGGACCGCAGTTGACAGACTAAAATCTCTTTCCCTAGAATGCAAGAAGCTAAGTAATCATAGAGCCCAAATGTATGAGAAGCTCGCTAAGAATATGGAATTGCAGGCACTGAAGTCATAGCACCAAGAAGCGAAGCAGCACACAGACACACTACAGGTGTAGCTGAAGGCACTGTCAGTTGTAGACAAAATGAAGAGATCTCAAGAGCAATGCACCTCCCAGCAGTAGATCCATACAATCCAGAGAAAATTTATGGAAGTAACTCAACAACTCCAACCTGTGCAAGATAAGGCATGCCAATTGTTCACAGAGGTTGAAAGATGAGGAGCGGAGCTAGAATAGGATGTCACTACAGTAGAAAAATGCCTAGAAGATCCAGTTAATGACGCAGTGATCCAGGAGTTCATCGAGCAAGAGACCATAGCAAAGCAGCAAGTTGAAGCAGCTCGAACCAAACTTGAGGCATTCAAAGAAGAACTGGTCAGACCAAAGTGACTCGAGACGAGTCATAAGTGAGTGTTGGGGGTTTGTTGTCCCTTGACCAAGTTTTGGGAGATTCTTGGTCATGTTGACCTATTTTGGGACTTCGATAGCCTATCGAAGGAGGAGTGGAAGATGAAATGGATATCACGGGATCTCGGCCCCTTTTTGGGTCCTTTTTGGGTTTTGGGGATTATGTAATGGGATTGGGATGTTGACCCATGGGTTTACCCATGTCTAGGCCTATTTTGTATATGTAAATAGACGCTTAGGCTAGATAGAAGAGGTGGTGCATCTATGTGATGTGAATGTATGCTAAGTGCAAGTAGAGTCTATAATTTCTTTGTGCCTACTGTGAGAGACTTGCAGAGCTAAGTGCAAGTGGTTGTAACAGACTGTGGTAGGAATAGTGTTGTAACGCAAGGAAGAAGGATCTAGCGAGCTGCAAAGATATTTATCCTATGTGGAGTAGGGTTTTAAGGCTCTGTTCTTGTAACCGATTGACTGAAGACAATAAATAAGAAGAGTTGGTGGACATAGCCCCAGGGTGGGGGTGAACCACATAAATACTGTGTTATGTTGCTTTGTGCTTTGTATTGATGTGTTCACATGTTATTATCTAAGTAATTTGATGTATTTAGATAGATCTACTTATTATTTATTCTTATTATATGTGAGAATGTTAGATTTGATCTATATGGTTATGCTTAGTGCTTGATATTCTCGATCTGATCTATTTACTTATGCTAAGTGCTTAAATACATTAGATTGGTGTGGATGCTGGGAAGCCCTATTTTATCAACTAAGTGGATATTGATTGCATATTGAGGAACTGACGGTGCTAAGTTCTTTATTAAGTAGTATAATCACAGATCTATGTCCCAGCTAAGGTTGCAGACACCTGAGTCTTGCAACCACCCCTACCTCTACCTCGGGTGAGACTTCATCTGCTTCGCAGGTGTTGCCGAAAGGGCTGATAGTTAGTTCTTTGTTGGTGCGTTGTTGTAGCGTTGAAACTTGGGTCTACCCCTATGCCAACAAGATACACGATGCTTTATCAGGTTGTGTTCCATATCATAAATAGAAGTTGGTAAAAATCATATCTAATTATGATGTATTATTTTAGGAACCTACAGGTTTGCCTCCTAAGATGGAGGTTGAACATGAAATCTATTTGCAGTTGTTATAGGAAGATTCCCCTACAGACAAGTGAATTTTCTCTTGGATCCTAGACCCCTATTACCAAGACAAAAAGATGCTAACATTGAACACTAACATTCCTTTAAATGTAGTTAAACTAATCAAAGAGAAAAGAGGAAGAAAGTATGATATACCTTTTTCTGAAGCTTGTCCTCGCTTAGTCCAGGATGAACTTGATCTTCAAGCTCCTTAATGATATCTGCAATCCAATAGACAACACAAACTTCCTATTCTACCAATATTAGTTTAAACTATATTTATCAATAAAAGATAAGTATATGCAACCATACACAAACTTTAAAGAAATAGGCCAAGAATGTATTAATGAGAACATTACAAAGAACTTACAATTTGTAGATGCATTTGCAACAACCTCTCTAAGTCCTCCTTCTCCAACCCCTTGCTCAAAATATCCATGATCATAATGACAATACTTTTTTATGATTATTCTCCTCCTCTTCACCATGAGAATGCCTCCTTTTATAGGCTTTGAGAGGCTCAACCACCTTAGTTATCCTTGGAATAAGTTGAGGATATGAGTCCATCAGTTGTGGCATGTCCCTTAGATGCAGCCTAAAGCTTGTATTCAAGCCAAACCAACTCATATCATCTCTAGTTGTCTTTAGAGATAAAGGGGATTTATTCCCATGATTATCTCAACCAATCGGCGCTCCCTCAACATTGGCAATAGAGCGTTGCAATGCTCCCTGCTATATAGACATGGAGTGTTGATCTTCCAAAATTTCGTTAAGATGACCATTTCTCAAAGCAAAAAAAAAAAATAGCTTGTCAAATGATGTGGTTTCCCCTTCCAAGAAGTCTTAGAGGATGTATCAAGTGTTTCCATGGTGTCGTTAGCAATGTGACATATGTAGAATGAAAATGTGACATTTACGACACATGCAACAAAAGTGTGACACTTGAAAAAATTGCGACAATGATAATGTGACTATCGAAGTGAGGAATTTTGATGTGTAACAGATTGGCCCCCAAAGTGAGAAGTCAAAAGACGGAAAATGATGACTGGAGCACTTTATAGATTTTCGAAGCAAGGGTATGGAATCGGAGAACCTGGTAGAATTTGCAAACAACCATCAAACAGATGTTATCATGTGTTTCAAACCCAAGGCAGGCATACCTATGCTTAAGTAACAAAGAACTTAAGGTATGGCCTCCAACAAATAAATTGTGGATCCATGATGGTACTGACTAAGGTTATAGCCACCAAGGATACAATGTGGATCTATACCTCCATGACATGAAATGATCGTAGCCACGAGAAATACACAGTGGAGCCACGAGATGATAAAACATAGACATGGACCAATACAATCTGGATCTATGTGATAGTATATATATATCAGCATGCTCAAAATATCTCCTTTGTATCCTGGGGAAAGCAGATAAAAGAGTGAATTCTCAACCCAGGGTCTTCTTCCCAATCCCGATGTGGTATGAATATAGTCATGTGAATAGATGTTTTGAGTTCGAACATGGTAGAAACCCCTTGATTACCGGTCATTGAGGTAAACCGTTAACAAGTGCGAGGAAAATCACCAATGATTTCAATGACTCCCAAGGTACCCTAGTACAATCCAACGAATGTGAATAAATGAGATAAAGTCAAACATTCGTGGAATCATCTAATCAGAGGTCAATGATGTAAACCTACTATTGGAGGCAAGGAGACCTTCCATTGAGGCATGCAGGTCCCAAGGTACTAATTGGTTTCTAATTCTAATTCTTGAATGATGTGTTGAAGTCAACAGGAAAAGACTCGTCGAAGTAGTTCATTGATGTATCCCCCATCATCGACATGAAACTGAAATAGGAAAGAGGTATAAGATGGTGAATCAAATGAGTATGGACTAAAACAGGTATTGAAACTAGAAATTTGTGATGGTTAACTCTCGAGGCGGATACTTCCTTTGAACACTGAGGCAAAACATGACTTGGCAGCATAAACATAACGTGGACCAAATCATAATGCAGCAGACATTGTGACATTCACCGGGTGACCCAAAGGAACAAAAATACTCGTAGAATTGGTTTAGTGCAGACCTTTAGTGGATTATCCAAGTGTTCAAAAATGTAGGTGGAAACAAGTGTCATGTTCAAGGGAGACTGCAAGAGTGATCTATAACAATTCTAAAAGATAACTTGACTTATTTCCTTCAATTTTTTCGCCCATCCAGATAGACGAGTACCTCTTTTTTTTTACGAGCTCGAGGAGGATAACATATGCTCAATATAACCCACCTTCACTAAGTCCCTCTTCCTTTCTTTAAAAAACTAGAAGAATTAAGGGTTCAGTCCCATATGCGTTCTTCAATGTGTGATTTTAGCGAGTCCAGAGAAGGAAAAATTGGTGGTTTTCCATGTTTAGAGAGTTTTAAAAGAACTTAAAGGAGACTCTAGGGTTTTCCTTTTTCATAATTTCAGTCTCCGAAGTGTGAAAAAAGAGATAAAATTATACTCGAGAGACACCCTTTCAAGACCCTTTTTAACGAGCGTGAAAAGAAGCAAGATCACTCGATGATCTTTTCATATTTAGAGAGTCTGAAAAGAGATTAAAGATGACTCCAAGGGGTTCCTTTTTTGTGTAACCATTACGAGTCCATAAAATTGATAAAAGTATACTCGGTTACATTCTCATGTTTGTTTTAGCACGAGAAAGAACAAATATTATCCTCATCAATGTCACAAGGTCGTCGAAAAGATATTGTTTAAAAACTTGCAAATATAGACAGTTCTGGGTCCAAAGCATTAGTAACTCCTCAAAAAATATTAAAAAAAACCCCAAAAAACTTTATATTAGTGAGAAATAGCAAAAATCAACCCTATCAAATAGTAAAATAGGTTAATAATTTCATTTACCAATTGATTTTTACCAAATTTTTCTAGATTTGGAGTTTTCCACCTTTGGAGAGCGATTTTTGAACTGTGAGTACGGGAGTTGCGGTCAACCATTTTCAGTTCCATCTGGACTAGGTTGGTCACCTTTCCTTTCCAAACATTTTTTATGGTTTAATTTTGTGTTTTAGTTTATATTTAGGGTGTTTTGGGATCCTCGGGAATCCCTAGGTGACAAACCAGATCGATGCTCCCTCAAAGGGATGAGGGGAGCATCGATCAAGATATCAGAGCCCTGGTGCACATGCCTAGGGAGCACTAGCACTCTGTGGGAAGACTTAAAGGAGCATTGGCGCAAAACCAATTTTTTTTTTGCATTTTGGGATAAAAAGTCATAATTTTTTCCCATAAAAAGTTGACTAAAGATGTTTAATTGGTTGTATTTGTAGATTACATTCATCATATAGCCATGATAGAGTGGAAAGATTGAAAACATGAGTTCAATGACATTTCCACTTTACAAAGGCCTCAAGAAAGGGTAGCTTTGCGGAATTGTGGTCTACTCAAGTACTTTAAACTCCAGAATACGAGGAAAGAGGTACTATTACTCATTGGATGAGGTACTATTACGAGATGTTTGATGTTTAAAGTACTTGAGTAATGAGAATACGAGATGATGATGTCAAACAAGTATTTCTCATTGGTCCACACATGCTCGAGATTGATCTGGATGATGTGTACTTTTTGATGGGCCTCTCAAGGAGAGGGGATCCTATCCTTTTGTCTGTACATCAGGCAACTCCTCAGTCAACTGAGGAATATGTTGTTGAGAACTATATACCAGGATCTCAATTGATAGGTGGGCGAATCATGATCAAAGATGTGAGGGATTTGGCACTTATATCGATTCTATTCACCGTCACCAAATTGGAGGGTAGTACCAATTCTCATCTAGCTTCAAAATCCCATGTGTCAAATGCTTTACAATGTGTAGAGCCCAAGTTGTTTAACTGGAGCACAGGGTTCCTTTGAAATATGAAGGAACAGATCTTGAAGTGAAGGACAGGTAGGCAAAAGCAGTTTGGATATGGCTCTTGCATAGTTTCTTTCTTCTTGGAGTGAGTCCCCCAGATGCAGCCACAAGTTGCGTTGATAACACATCCTGCGACCAAGCCACAGATGGAGAGATGGACCATTTTATCCCCGAGATTGGGGAACGAGCCCTCAACATTTAGATTTATAGTTGATTTATTTTCTTGGTGGATGAGACAACTAGTTATCATTAAGGATTTTCCTTATGTTGGAGTGGAATTTTGGGGTAGTGTAGACATGCTGATCCCCGAGGGAATTCGGTGGGATGCGTCAGGTACGAAACTAAACCTTGTCATGTATTTTTGTTTTTATATTTTATATTTTATATTTATTTGTACAATGAGGTATATAAATATTTTTGTGTTTCATCATGCAGACAGAGACACATCACGTCCAGTGGAGATGTCGGCACTGGAGCATCGTGGAGACGCACAGGTAGAAGTGGAGCACGAGGTTGTTGTGGGAGGACTTCGAGAGGTTGGGAGAAACCTCTGAGGTTTGACCATGGGTGTCCCACCTCTCAGGAGGTGAGACGTGCCTCTCCATTTGTAGAGACATAAAGTTGGAGTTCCTGAGAGTATGAACCACTTACTTCTACGAGTGGCTCATGCAGTAGTGTGCTTCACGGAGCACAACGTGATAGAGGAGGATGACTAGGATCCTCATCATATTTTGTAGTCTTTGATGATGATCTCATGGGCATGAAGTCCCGGATATATAT
>JZKD02S1833126.1:18728-68732 GCA_000966675.3 Picea glauca
GGTTTATAGGTTTTTGAATATGACACTATTCATATCTTGTAGGAAGACCAATGATGCAACTTATTATATGTATAATTTTTCTTCAAGGATGTATTGTTCTTGCATGCGTTGTTAACTGTCATTACATTATATTGAGATACAAGTTTCCTTAGACTCTTAGACAATTGTGGAATTTTTTTTTGAAGGATATATGCACAAATTATAGTTCAATGTAACAACCGTAAAAAATTGGCTAAACCAAAGTTGTTGAAGGACATTAGTAAATATATTGATGTTTTTCGCTGAAGATATGAAAAAACATTAGGATTTAGTTTTGTCACAAGTTGATTTGAAATACAATAGTTTTATCAATAGATCAACAAGATGCTAACCATTTAATATTTCATGGGCATTACATTATATTGAGATACAAGTTTCCTTAGACTCTTAGACAATTGTGGAATTTTTTTTTGAAAGATATATGCACAAATTATAGTTCAATGTAACAACCGTAAAAAAATGGCTAAACCAAAGTTGTTGAAGGACATTAGGAAATATATTGATGTTTTTCGCTGAAGATATGAAAAAACATTAGGATTTAGTTTTGTCACAAGTTGATTTGAAATACAATAGTTTTATCAATAGATCAACAAGATGCTAACCATTTAATATTTCATGGGATTAATCTAAAAGTACTAGTGGATTTATTTGAATTTCCAATACAAATATATAGAAGTATTGCTCTTGATTAATTTGTGTAATAGATGAGAGACATATATACATAATTATATGGGATATTCAATAAGATCAAGTGTAGATATAACAAGCATATGGATGTACACTAAATATTTAAGTCTATTTAAGTTGGTGATGGAGTTGCGATACATATAAGGAATGAATGATATCCAAAGGGTGGGTGCATGGACCAAATTAAATTTAAAGAAGATTGGATCATGTAAAATTAAATGAAAATTTGGAGAAAATGGATACCATGTGTATTTTCATGAAGAATTTGACACACATTTTCTATTTAATGCCTTTGATTTGTATAATTTTAAAGACACAAGATGACGATGTAGGAAAAAAGAATGCAATAATTTATTGGTGTAGCGATTATATGCCCAAGAAGAAAGAAGAGGAAATGAAATAAGTGTCGGATGAAAAAGGTTTTTAAAATGCATGTGATTTAAGATATACGTGATACTTAATAAAAGGGTAGATCATAGATAGAGGAAAAGACTTTAAATTCTAAAAATGAGTATCAAATGTTTTGTAAGGGGAAGGAAAAAGTAGATGAAGAAAAATGCTCAAGAGTTGCAAAACTATGGATAATATTTTTATTCATAAGGGGAATTCGATATA
Source organism: Picea glauca (assembly GCA_000966675.3). Classification (NCBI taxonomy): domain Eukaryota; kingdom Viridiplantae; phylum Streptophyta; class Pinopsida; order Pinales; family Pinaceae; genus Picea; species Picea glauca. The sequence continues at coordinate 20,070 of JZKD02S1833126.1, forward strand.
AGAGCATATAAACATTTAACTGAGGAATTGAAATAGATCGATGCAGTGGAAGTGAATGAATACTAGATGTAGTGGAAGTGAATGAATACTAGTTGAAAATATAGGAAAGTTCACATGAGATAAAGGTCTATCTATAGAGATATTTGTGCAAAGAGTAGTTGAGTGCATTCTAGAGTGTTGGAGAAAGACACAATAATCTTAAAAAGATAATTTGTTATAGAAATATGCATAGTAAAGGGAATTAACTTGTAAAAAAGTTGGATCATGGAATAATAAACCACTACAACCAACTTGCATGCATATCAATTGTATGATATATCAAGAGATCCTTTGAGCGTGATGACCCCAAATAAGATAAAATCGGTTGGTTAAATTAATGAGTTACATGGCACAGAGGTATATCTTCTCATAATATTGAAGAAGAAAATATGAAGGTAATCAAAGGAATATCATGAAATACGAATAAGTTTGGTTTGAGGGAATTGAATGATATATGTGAAATAGTTGCAATGGCTAAGAGATGATAATAATGCATTGACACACATTTGACTTATATGAAAATATTCCTTTGACTAATGAGAATATTTGTTTCTTTCTATTGTTTAATGTTCGATGATTTCATTCTTTACTTCATTCCACCATATGTATTTTTGATTTATTCTTGAAAATTCTATAGCATAGTAGTATGCCCTATAAAGTGCGAAGGCTCAAAGAGAAAGTTTTCACTGTGCATCTCCAATTCTATAGGGGATTCTCTCTCTCTCTCTCTCTCTATATATATATATATATATATAAATATATATATATATATATATATATATATATATATATATATATAAACAACATAATTATCACATATCATTAACCAAAGAGAATAATAATTAACTTGATGCTCATTGACATATATACAATGATTCTCATGATTTTAGACAAGTATTGCAATCTTAATTGAAGAAAATGCCAAAAAAATGAAAATAATAATATCAAATAAATAAATGCCACTAAGGATAAACATGTCCCATGTCAAGAGATTCAAAATAAATTGTCGATGAAGACATTGCCAATAATCTAAGAATGATTTCATAAGGTGATCACTATAATAAGTAGAAGAGTAGTTTCTTTAACAATGTAAAATATATGTATGTGTAAAAGCTAGTAACCTTGTCTAATTTAATTTCTAGAAAATATGAATTGTTAAGAAACATGCATAAAATATATTTTTTCAAATTGTTATCCTAGACTCATTTGGATTAAGCTTAGATTACTGTAAAATGTTAGTTCAATAATTTCTCAAATGTGTCTAAAATAAATCCCTAACCTCTAATAGAAGAATAATTACTAATTTTCTTTCATGTGGTGTAGAAACACCTTCAAGGCTTGTAAATGGGCCTACTACTGATATTATGGAAGAAAATCAACGACGGGAAAAAATTGCAATGATAGGAATAAACCATAATACCTACCCTTGTTTATTACAATTATCAACTACCATTAAGTTACATTTCAATTCGTGAAAATAACATTCCTCGTGAGGATTCCTTAATCGAATACCATGGTGAAACCTAAATAGAATAGGGATCAAGCCTAGACACTACCCCCACTAAGCAATTTGAGCTACATTCCCATTCACAATGAACATACTTAATATTACAATTTAGAAGTGTGGATTGATATATTCAAACACTCCACTACCTCAACCACTCATTATTCTTTATGAGCAATAGATAGGTAGTTTACAACTTAGTAACATGCCCATTCAGAGTAGCCTTAATAATTAGATTTACAAGTGTGTATTGCTACCTTGAATTCCCCACTACCTCAACCACACTATGATACCATGTTGAAAACCATATAAATTAGGAATCAAACCAAGGGCCATCCCACCAACAAACTACTTTGCAATGCTTATTCATGAAAATGACTCTAAATAGTGGGAAATAAAAGTGCATTCTTACACCCTTAATGATGCAGGTGCATAGACCCCAATTCAAATATAATCATGAACCTTCTAGAAGAAGGACATGGACGTGATGTGGCCAAGAGGAAAATATTTCCTATAATTTTGCATAAAACAATAGGGTTATTGTGTATTTGTTATGATCTTGAGTGATCTTAGCGATCTAATGTAGGAGCATCACCAACACATCAAGCGAGCCAACGCGGAAGCAGAGGACAGCTGGACAAGCCAACACAAATTTTGAAAACACTTTGGAATTGTTGCGCGAATCTTAAATGAGCCATTAAGATGAGGCGCACTTGTATATTGTAAATGGACCTTGAGAGGATAGATCTTGTCCTTAGTAGGTAGACAACATTTAAAGTAGTTAATGTAAGTAGATAGAACATTTAATTCTAGATTTGATAGTTTTAGAGCGCAAGAGGAAAATGGGATATAGACACCCTCATTTGTGCATTTGTATCATCATAGGAAGGGCATAGGAGAAGCAGAGATCTGTGTATGAATAACACCCATGTACAGACATTTGAATTAATAGAAGAAGCTTTGATTCAAATTCATGGTTATGTGTCTGATTCTCTGTGTATTGTTGATATGCTCATGAATGGTTGTTTCCTATTATACATTTGCTTTTATATGTTGTGTATATCATTTCAGGGTTGAGTTGAAGTTAGAGAGGAAGAAGGAATGAGTTTCAATTGTTTCTCTAATTGAGCTAGAGGATTCCTGCAAGGAGTGTAGTCGAATCGTCCACAAGGAGTGTGTTGACCGAGGGGTTCAGATAGAGATAAATTTTGTTCTCATTCATCCCAGAAGGTGCAGTTGGGCACAAGAGCCGTGCAAGGAGTGCGCAGGCCAAGTAAGAGTCTCAGGGTTGCGAACCTGAGTGAAGTATTTGATAGACTGTTGCTGCAGGTGTGCGCAGAATCAAGGGACTTCAACACTTAGACGTTGTTGAAGGTTTGCCACAAGGAGTGCGTGCAAGAGGGTTTTCTTTTTAAAGACTCAAGTTGTGGGAAAATCTCAGGAAGGATAAGCCTTTGAGTTTGTCGAAGGACAGCGTAGGGGAATTGTGCCTTGAGGATTGGCAAAGAAGCGTCGTAAGTCTGTGCGCAGGTGAACAAGTCTTCGTGGAGGAAGTACTTGATTCATTTCGTAGAATTTCACCAGGAGAAACGGACGGTCGAAATCCTCCGAGGAGATTTCGTGAAGTTACGAGGGCCGTTAGATCTTAGAAAGGTGCGGAGAAGATACGGTGACATATTTCCAAAAGGGTTCCAAGCTTAGGAAGGATAGAGCCGTTGATCAGGGTCACTAGGTCCATTGGATTCACACGCATATCGTGAATTGGGGTTTCATAAGTCGAAGCTTCAAATTATCACAGCATGAATTGGGATATCGCGATCCACGATATCCCGACAGATCAGAACCATCCATTAGTGGGGACGTGTGTCAGAAGGTCTGACGAAGTCGGAGTTCGGCATATCAGAGGTCTTGAGGACAGGATACTCAGACAGGTTGAAATTGCGAGACATGATATTCCGACGGGAGAGTTGTGTGGGACCACAAGAGTCAGAATGGAGGACAGGTGGTACGTGCATCAGAGTTCAGGAAAAGAAAAGTCCCGAAACACTTGACATTAGGATTCGCGATCCTACGAACCCTGAAATCCTGATAGAAGTGACGGGGAGTGGAAAAGTCAACTCACACGTGTGCATCTGAGTTTTGATGTATCGGGTATCGAGAGTCGGTAAGACAAGCTTCTTGGTATCGTGAGTACCGAAATCACGATAGGGAAATTTTTTATAGAGGAAGGAGAAAGTCAGCTTTGACTGGGCATCGGGTCTCGGAGATTCGGGAGCCTAGTGATCGACCATTGGACTTGCGAAGTTGCGAGTTCTGATTCCCCAATAAGTAAAGAGAGGGGCATTGCGTGAAGAGATCTGTGGGAGCAGATTTCCCGATAGGGAAATAGAAGAACAGGTCAGTGTTCTTCGGGCCGAGGAAAGAGAGAGATCCTGTGAGCGGGCATGCCTGCGGGTGCGACAACGTCAGTTTGGTATCAGAGCATGGAAGGATTCTTTTCTTTCTGTAGCAGAGAAGAGAAGTCACAATGCCGCCAAGGAGAGAAAGGCAATCACCTGATCCAGAGGATAGGGAGGTGTGAAGAAGAGGCAGGCAGATAAAAAATCCAGAAATGGAGAGACAAATGCGTGATCTCCGAGCAAGACTTGAAGATATGGAGACAACGCAAAGACGCACAACTAGTGCAGGGGATATGAGTGATTCTGAGAGTGAGATTGAGGCTGAACGTGAGAAGGAAATTGTAGCCGAAGATGCATCAAATGAATGTTTGATCAAAGCTATTGCCAGGATGGGTGCAAGAGCGAAAATGGACATTCCAGTTTATGAGGGAAACTTGGATGCAGAGGATCTTCTAGATTGGATTAGAGATTTAGATACATACTTCGATTATGAAGATGTCGAAGAGGATAAGAAGGTCAAGCATGTTGTTACACGCTTGAAAGGACATGCATCATTGTGGTGGGATGAGCTACAAGCTGACAGACGCTGCAAGGGCAAGCAAAAGATAAAGAGCTGGGACATAATGATCGCAAAGATGAAGGTGAAATTCATCCCGAGAGACTATCAAATTACTCTATTCAGGAGGATGCAGAACCTGAGACAGAAGCTGATGACAGTGAAAGAATACACTGAGGAATTCTACAGGCTGAACATCAGGGTAGGTCATCGGGAGAGCGATGATGAGAAGATTTCCAGATATCTGAATGGTCTGAGATTTGACATTCAGGATGAATTGATCATGCTAATCATCCGAACGGTGGAAGATGATTACCAATTGGCTCTGAAAGCAGAGGAGAAGCTGAGCCGAAAGAAGTTCAAAGAGGCCGAGGCAGAAGCCAACCCAGAGGAAAATCTATTGCCCAGGATAAATTCTAGAAGCCCAAGGAAGACTGGAAGAAACCTCAACCTCGAATTGAGAGAGGTGGAACCTCACAGCGAGGACAAAAATATGCTGAGCAGAGAGGACAACATAATGAGCAGGGGGGAAATTATGTTGATTGCTATACTTTTCCTCGTACTAGAGGTCGAGGCAGAGGAAGAGGTGGAGTAATTACATGCTTCACATGTGGAAAGAATGGGCACAATTCTTACGTGTGTCCAGAGAAAAAGAAGTACATTGGGGAAGCTCACATCACCGAGGCGCAGAGGCAAGATGTTGAAGCAGAAGACGCTGAAGGCGGAAGATCGCTTATGATGCGAAAAGTCCTTTTGACACCCGAGAAGGAGGTGGAAAGCTCAGTCCAAAGGACCAGACTCTTTAGGACTGCTTGCAAAACCAAGGACAAGGTGTGCAAGGTCATCGTAGACAGTGGTAGCACGGATAATTTCGTATCCACAGAGATGGTAGAGAAGTTGGAGCTGGAGACGACTAATCATCCAAGCCCATACAAAGTTCCGTGGATACAAAAGGGACACCAGGTAACTGTTACTAAACAATGCTTGGTTGAATTCAAGATAGGTAGATATAATGATAGGATACTATGTGTTGTTATTCCCATGGATGTTTGTCATCTATTGCTGGGTAGACCATGAAAATATGACAGGAATGTGATTCATGATGGGCGAATGAACATATACACCCTAAAGAAGAATGGGAGAACACACATGTTGCTTTCGATAAAAGATAAGGAGGTGAAGCCGGAAGTAAGCAACACAGTACTTCTCATGAGTGGGAAGGAACTTCTTACAGAGGTTAAGAAGAAAGAAGATCCACAATTCTTTGTGGTCTGGAAACCGTGGATTGTTTAGACTAGCACGAGAGTGGATGATTTACCGAATGAGATTCAGGAACTGCTAGAAGAGTTTGCTGACATCATAGTGGATGAATTACCTCGTTCGTTGCCACTGATGAGGAGTGTGAGTCATCATATTGATCTCATACTAGGAGCCAGTTTTCCAAATAAAGCCGCGTACAGATTGACACCGTAGGAGAATGAGGAGGTTAAAAGGCAAGTCCAGGAGTTGTTGGACAAAGGATTGGTCAGGGAAAGCTTTAGTCCATGTGTTGTTCCAATAGTACTCAGTCCGAAGAAAGACGAAGGTTGGAGGATGTGTACCGACTCAAGGGAGATCAACAAGATAACTATCGGGTACAGGTTTGCATTGTCGAGGATGGATGATCTAATGGATTGCTTGAGTGGAGAAAAATATTTTTCAAAGATAGATCTGAAAAGAGGATATCATCAGATTCGCATGAGAGAAGGCGATGAGTGGAAGACAACCTTCAAAACAAACGAGGGTTTGTATGAATGGCTTGTCATGCCGTTTGGCTTAACGAATGCGCTAAGTACCTTTATGAGGTTGATGAACGAAGTCCTGAGGGAGTTCATTGGGAAATTTGTCATTGTGTATTTGGATGACATACTGATTTACAGTAAATCAGTGGCAGAGCACTTGAAGCATTTGGCTACAGTGATGCAAAAACTACAGCAAGAGAAGCTGTTGATTAATATGAAAAAGTCCTCATTCATGAAGACATAACTCATTTATTTGGGGTTTGTTATTTCGGCAAATGAGTTGAGGATGGATCCAGATAAGGTGGAAGTCATCAAGAATTGGCCATCACCGAGGAATGTATTCGAGGTGAGAATTTTTCATGGTTTGGCTAGTTTCTACCGAAAATTCATTAGGAATTTCAGTGGAATTAGTGCAACGATGATGGATACAGTGAAGAAGCGGCATAAGTCTTTTCACTGGACGGCAGAGGCCGAAAAGAGTTTCAACTTGTTGAAGCAGAAGATTACAGAACAACCGGTTTTGGTGTTTCCGGATTTCCAAAAGACGTTTCAGGTAAAGTGTGATGCAAGCAGGTTTTCCATCGGGGCAGTCTTGAGTCAAGAAGACAGGCTGATTGCGTACTTTAGCAAGAAGCTGAATGAAGCAAAATTGAAATACTCCACATACGACAAGGAATTTTACGCTATCATTCAGGCACTGAAGAAGTGGAGACATTACTTGATCCCGAAATAATTTGTTCTGTACAGTGATAATCAGACATTCCAGTTTGTGACTCAACAGGAGAAGTTGAATCAGAAACATGCCAAATGGGTTGAGTATATGCAGAATTTCACTTTTGTGATTAATCATATTTCTGGTACTGCTAACAAAGTTGTTGATGCTTTGAGCAGGAAATGTTTGTTGTTGTAGGAGTTCCGAGTCAAAACATTGGGTTTTGATGATCTCAGGGACATGTACGCAGTAGATCTAGATTTTGGAGAGGCATATGAAGCAGCTGAGAATCCAGTTCTCAGAGATAGAAGCCCTTGGATAGACTATATGATCCAGGAAGGATTTTTGTTCAGAGGCAATCAACTGTGTATTTCGAAATGCTCCATGAGGGAGAATCTGTTGAAGGAGAAACACAGTGGAGGATTGGCAGGACATTTTGGTCATGACAAAACATTCACGAAGCTGAATGAGGCATATTTTTGGCCGGGAATGCAAGCATATGTCAAGAAGTTTGTAGACATGTGTAGAATTTTCTAGCATTCGAAGGGAAGGAAGAAGAATGCGGGTTTTTATCAACCATTGCCCATACCAGAGAGACCATGGGATGCAATAAGCATGGATTTTGTATTGGGGTTGTCGAGAACACAAAGAGGTGTTGATTCAATATTTGTGGTGGTGGATAGATTTTCCAAGATGACACACTTCATCCCATTCCAGAAGACTAGTGATGCGACACACATCGCAAACTTGTTTTTCAAGGAGGTCATTCGACTTCATGGGTTGCCGAAAAGCATAGTTTCAGACAGAGACACAAAATTCATAGGGAATTTTTGGAGGACCTTATGGAAAAAGATGGGAACTAACTTGTCGTTTAGTTCAACGTATCATCCTTAGACGAATGGACAGACAGAAGTGGTCAACAGAAGTCTCGGAGACTTACTGAGAAGCTTGGTGACAGAGCATCACAACAGTTGGGACAATATATTGCCATAGGCAGAGTTTGCATATAATGACTTAGTGAACAGGAGCACAAGCAAAAGTCCATTTTAGATTGTATATGGTATGCAGCCGAGAGGAGTTTATGAACTACGAGATTCAGAACAGATGGCGACTAGGAGCATAAGTGTCGAAGAGTTCTCTAAGGTGATGAAAGAACTTCACAGCCAAGTGAAGCAGCGGTTGCAGAGTTCAAGTCAGGAATACAAACGCAAAGCAGATCAGCGGAAGATACAACTTCAGTTCGAAGTTGGTGACTTGGTTCTGCCACATATGAGGAAAGAAAGGTTCTCGAGAGGAACATACAATAAGCTGAAGATGAAGAAAATTGGACCATGCAAGGTCTCGAGAAAATTCGGGAAAATGCTTATGAGATTGAATTACCAGATGGGATCGGAATATCTACGATATTCAACATCGTAGACTTATACCCATACAGGGCTGGAAAAGTAAAGACTGGAGCTAAGAAACCAGTGATCCAATGGGTAAAAAAATTGCCAGTTGCAGAGAATCCATGGATGGAATGCATACTGGACAAGAGAGTCAACAAGAGGACCAGGCGAAAGCAATACTTTGAGTATCTGGTCAAGTGGAAGAACCATCCAGTTGAAGATGCCAGCTAGGATATTGAAGCTGAGATACAGAAGCATGGACAGACCGTGCAGGAGCTCATGGACAGGATCCCATGAAAGTTTTCAAGCGGGGAAGTATGATGCAAGAGCATCGCCAACACATCAAGCGAGCCAGTGCGGAAGCAGAGGACAGCTGGACAAGCCAGCACAAATTTTGAAAACACTTTGGAATTGTTGCGCAAATCTTAAATGAGCCATTAAGATGAGGCGCATTTGTATATTGTAAATGGACCTTGAGTGGATAGCTCTCATCCTTAGTAGGTAGACATCATTTAAAGTAGTTAATGTAAGTATATAGAACATTTAATTCCAGATTTGATAGTTTTAGAGCGCAAGAGGGAAACGAGATATAGACACCCTCATTTGTGCATTTGTATCATCAAAGGAAGGGCATAGGAGAAGCAGAGAGTTGTGTATGAAGAACACCCATGTACAGACATTTGAATTAATAGAAGAATATTTGATTCAAATTCATGGTTATGTGTCTGATTCTCTGTGTATTGTTGATATGCTCATGAATGGTTGTTCCCTGTTATACATTTGCTTTTATATGATGTGTATATGATTTCAGGGTTGAGTTGAAGTTAGAGAGGAATAAGGAATGAGTTTCAATTGTTTCTCTAATTGAGCCAGAGGATTCCTACAAGGAGTGCAGTCGAATCGTCCGCAAGGAGTGCGTTGACCGAGGGGTTCAGATAGAGATAACTTTTGTTCTCATTCATCCCAGAAGGTGCAGTTGGGCACAGGATCCATGCAAGGACTGCGCAAGCCAAGTAAGAGTCTCAGGGTTGTGAACCTGAGTGAAGTATTTGACAGACTGCTGCTGCATGTGTGCGCAGAATCGAGGGACTTCAACACTTAGATGTTGTTGAAGGTTTTCCGCAAGGAGTGCGTGCAAGAGGGTTTTCTTTCTAAAGACTCAAGTTGTGGGAAAATCTCAGGAAGGATAAGCCTTTGAGTTTGTCGAAGGACAGCGCAGGGGATTTGTGCCTTGAGGATTGGCAAAGATGTGTTGTAAGTCTACGCGTAGGTGAACAAGTCTTCATGGAGGAAGTACTTGATTCATTTCGCAGAATTTCACCAGGAGAAATGGATGGTTGAAATCCTCCGAGGAGATTTCGTGAAGTTACGAGGGTCGTTAGATCTTGGAAAGGTGTGGGGAAGATACTGTGATGTATTTCCAAAAGGGTTCCAAGCTCAGGAGGGATGGAGACGTTCATCAGGGTCATGAGGGTCGTTGGATTCACACGCATATCGTGAATCGGGGTTTCATAAGTCGAAGCTTCAAATTATCGTAGCAGGAATTACGATATCGCGATCCATGATATCCCGACAGATCAGAACTATCCATCAGTGGGGACGCATGTCAGAAGGTCTGACGAAGTCGGAGTTCGGCATATCGGAGGTCTTGAGGACAGGATACTCAGACAATTTGACATCATGAGACACGATATTCTGACGGGAGAGTTGTGTGGGACCACAAGAGCCAGAGTGGAGGACAGGTGGTACACGCATCGGAGTTTGGGAAAATAAAATTCCTGAAACACTTGACATCAGGATTCACGATCCCGCAAACCCCGAAATATCGATAGAAGTGACGGGGAGTGGAAAAGTCAACTCCCACGTGTGCATCAGAGTTTCGATGTATCGAGTATCGAGAGTCGGTAAGACGAGTTGCTTGGTATCGCGAGTACCAAAATCGCGATAGGGAAATTTCCGATAGAGGAGGGAGAAAAGTCAGCTTTGACTGGCCATCGAGTCTCAGAGATTCAGGAGCCTAGTGATCGACCATTGGACTTGCGAAGTTGTGAGTTCTGATTCCCCGATAAGTAAAGAGAGGGGGATCGCGTGAAGAGATCTATGGGAGTAGATTTCCCGATAGGGAAATAGAAGAACAGGTCAGTGTTCTTCGGGATGAGGAAAGAGAGAGATCCTGTGAGTGGGCGTGACTGCGGGTGCGACATCGTCACGATCTTAAGAGAATCGATCAGATCATGATCCTCTTGTTGATTCTTATGTTTGTTTTCTATAAATTGTAAGCCTTTGGGCGTTGTGAGGGGGCTACACACAATGTAATTACACTGCGGCTAGGCCCAAAGAGGTTGTGTGTATGTAACAGTGATCGATCTAATAGAATTTGTGTATTTGTATGTATATTGTGTCTTTTTGTGTTACAGTGTGTGTAGAAAACCTGAATTATATGCTTGAGTGTATGCGAGAGGAGCGAGGAAAAAAACAAGTGTGTGTGTTATAGTTCAGAGCGAAGGTTGCATGTATAAATAGTGAATATATGTCATTTTCGAGATCATTTTGAAATACTAGACACAACATATAATAAACATTCATTATTTATTTTTGTTTTCCTTTAATTTTTTGTAGAGGAGTCCCTCAACGAGGAATGATTATTTCTTTTTTATTTTCAACTTCTTCTAACATAATGAAATTCTACACTAACTCCTAGATGATCCTTCAAGCATATTCAACACCTTTCCTTCAACAAAGTCCCTGAGCGAATTTCTTGTCTTAGCGGGAAAAATAGAAGGACACTAATTCTCTAGAATCCTAAGAGAACCTCGAGTGAACTTCGAATGAACATTTAATGAGAAGGAAACCTATAAAAACATATTGAGGAAATATTTCTATCAATTTCAGAAATGATTTATAGAGATTTTCAAACTTACAAACTCAAATTCATAGCTTTCGACCATAGCACATTATTTCAGGATACCTCAGACCTGAGTAGAATATAACTTGACCTTAGGAATTATCTGGAAACCCTTCAGCTTCTGGTGCTACTGGAAAAGTATTCAAATAGACTTGCGAGTTTTGACACTTTAGTTCACAGGCTCCCAACGGAATAGTTCCTACGCAGATGATCAAACTCACGAAAGAAAGACTTAGAGCTCAGATAGGAGGGAGCTCAGAAGACAAATACTAACCAAGAATCTAAGACTTGATGCCTCAAATGAGTTCCCCTAATATTTATTTATAGACTTCCTCTAGACTTTGGACTATTGAAATGTGCAAGAATCGTCCAGAATGGTCGACAAAATCTTTTAGTACAAACTGACAATCTTTGTTGTAAATTATTCACTTTCCAATAGATTCCTTAGAATGTGGGTCAAACCGCACCAAACGTCGGAGAATTCCTCCAAGTTCTAAGGATTTGTATGAAAATAAAATCATACGGAGAATATATTAGTCATGATCACAAAACATCCCCATATTATAATGTTGGGAATATTCTCCACCATTTCCCAAGATTTTGAGTAAAGCTTGCATACTATGATTGTTCTTCCTTGGAATGATTGTGCAGATATTCTTGTTTTTAAAATCCATTGGAGATGATGAGTTGCATACATTGACAATATGATGTCATCATTGATTCTGTCAGATTAAAATAGATTACGAATTTCTCTTAGTGGAATATATTTGGCTGTGGATTCTATATTTAACTATGCTGGGTCCATTGTGCTTTTGTTGATGCTGAAGTCTCTCCACCAATATGATAACAAAACAATATATAATCCCCTCATACTAGTATATACACTTCCAAATTTCAATAATGTGAAATATTTCTTATTCCTATTCTCTTTCCTAAGAAAAATCCGCCATGCCTTTTTGTATTCACTATAATTCAAGTATGTTTCGAAGAAATTATGTGTGGGATATTGATGTGGCCAAAGAGCATAGGAGCACGGTCTATCAAGTGAAAAATATTGATGACATAATCCTATATCATTATTATACTGTTTATGAATCAATTTTATATCTTTGAAGGTGTAGCATAAAGCTGAAGTAGCATCAACTGCAGCTCTTGTTGATTTGTCATAAAGCATGTATGGAATTATTCTAGCATAAAATGGGATCCTTCTGAGTTATGGAACATAATTTGGTATGAGATGAATTGGCTGCAAATTCATATTGGGAACTTCAGTTCTTCTGAGTTTCCATGTAGGTTTCCATAATTGGGCATATACTTCCCAATCTTCATTGTTTGGGATATTCCTTATTTATTCACCTCCATTTTCTATTTAGTAAAAATTACCAGAAAATGGGTTTCTACATTTGATCTTTCTTGTTTTGTAACCATGTTCACTTGTACTCACTCGCTTGTTCCCTCTCTTTCTTACACATGCTCGGTTGAAGGTTTTCTCTACTGAGAAAATCAGGGATAGAATTTTTAGAGCCTTTGATGTGTTCAATATCAAAATCAAAATTTGCAAATAGAGCTTGCCATCTTGTAAATTTTGCTTCACGTTCTTTAGTGATTTTCTTATGTAACACTTTGTTCATTACAACAACATTAGTTCTGAGCATAATTTTTTTATTGATGAGATATATTTCGAACTTATTGATTGCATTGAGGGTCGCCTTTATTTCTTTATCAATTGTTGCATAGTTATTTTCATTGTCAATCTAGGTCCCTGAAGCAAACTGTATGATTTCTTCATGTGGCTTTGATCTCCATGCCTTAAATTTTTTAAGAACTTCTTCCCATCGTTGGTCATTGGCATCAAAATCAATAATTTTAAAGAGTTCATCACTTGCAACATGTATTATTGGCAAGTGTCTGAATTCAGATTTTATTTTTCTCACAGCCTTAGTGTGTTCTCCAGTCCAAGGCATAGGATCCTTTTTGAGCCCGCCATTTAGATTTTTTATATCTTTAGGAAAATATTTATAAAAATGATTGACATAGTTCAAGCTTCCTAGAAAATACTGGAGTTGGTTCTTATCAGTTTATTTTTCTGGAACTTTTTCTGCAAATTCCATTGCATGGGTCAGAAGAGAAATTTATCCATTTGAAATTGTGTGACCTAGAAATTTGGTAGAGGTTTTAAAGAGATCCATTTTATTTTTAGAAAGAACTAGACCAGACTGTTTGATGACCTTTAAAAAAAACTCCAAATTCTTGAAATGTTGGTCTATGGAATATGAGAAGACTAATATATCATCTATGTAGACAATTAGCCAGTCAACATATGCCTTTAAATAATCCATATCCCTTTGAAATTTTTACAAAGCATTCTTAAGTTCAAATGGAATAACATTCCATTCATAGTTGATGCAGACAAGTTTCTATGTCCGCTCACAGGATCGTTCTATCTAGTTCATGAGCCGAAGCGACTCTTTCGATTCCCTACTGGAATCTTTGTTAAAATCCGATCCACATGTCCTTCCTTTTCCTTCATAGCCCGAATGTGACCATGAACATTTTCCCCACAGGAAATGTGAATTTTGGCTTCGGGGTTTCCTAATTCCCGATGACAAGAATCCTCTATCTTCTCGACCTCTCGAACACCGAATCTCTGAAATGCCAAAACGGCTTCAAGAACATTTAGCCCCCATGGCTATCTCCTAGTCCATGTGACCACTATTCCATATGACCGCAGTCCTATGTCTTTCGCGATTTCGGGCTTTCAAATGCCGAAATGCATGGACACTTTGTCCTCAGGATTCTCGATCCTCCGAATCTTGATTTCCTGAAATGGATTCCTTTCGAGATTTTCCCTGAAAGTCCAGATTGTTGCCACGTGTCCCCTCAAGATGGATGGTCCACATTCATTTCACGATTTTGGACTTCGCAGTTCCGAAATGCGCGGATCTCCTATCTTCAGGATTCACGAAATGTCGAACCTCGATATGCAGACGGACTTTCCTATCGGGATTTTTTTCCGAAGGCCTCGACTTCTGCCATGCATCCCTTCAAGATGGACGTTCCACATCCATTTCGCAATTTCACGAAATCAAATGCCAAAATGTCCTGGCATCTTGTCCCTTTGATCCCTGAAGTTCTGAACTCTGAAATGTTGACGGCTCTCGATCTCTGCCACGTGTCCCAAACGATGGACGGCTCAAATCTATTTCAGGGTTTTCATCTTGGATATTCCCAATCCCCTGTCCTCAGGACTTCCGATATCCCAATTTTTGAAATTCTGGTGACAAATCCTTGTCGGGACTTCACTCCCCTGTTCACGAAGGCTTAATTCCCTCGCAACTACGGTCAGATCCAACAGTTGATGGGTATTTGGATCAAGATCTGATGGTCCAGATCCATCCTCCATGTGTGCTCCTCCTGCTACTCCCTTGACATGAAACTCTCAATGGTCCAGATCCTTTCGACAGATCCGACGACAGCTGTTGCTCCTCCCGAGATTTGGCGCTTTCTTCCGATGCTTGGAAGATTTCTCCAAGAATAAAGGCCTCGACCTTTTCCTTTCCTTTGCGAGCTCCATGAATCCGAGTCCTCACCTGTGCTCTCAACGACGTTGTTCCTCCTGAGCTTATTTTCTCGAATCCTCAAAGGATTCTGACGTCTGCACTCCTGCAGAGTCTTCACGCACTAAAGTGTTATCTCTTTTGAGCTTCTCCAAATACTCAGACCCCTAATGGATTTTACTCTTCTTCCTTCTCCTGTAGATGGAGAAATATGATGCCCTCCTGGCACTCTTTTGCTCAAGCAACCTCTTGTTGAGTCTTTCAGGGTGTTCAACAACCCTGTGAAAGTCCCTTTCCTTGGACTCTTCTTCAAATTCATAACTCAAAGAGTTCTCTTCTTGTGCCTGTCTGCACACTGTCTCAATGCCCTCCTGGCAGAGTTATACAGAACTCACAACAAAGTTCTTCTATGGACTCTTTGCACCTGCTCAATGCCCACCTGGCAGAACTTCATAGAACTCCTCAGAGATTTTGTCTGCAACTATGTTCTTCTCCACAGCCTTTCCTCCTGAGGTATTCATCAACCTCACTGGTATTTCTTCCGAGTTGTTGATTTCAACTTCTATGCCCACCTGGAACGCCTCTGTCTGACTCCACAGAGTTCAGAAATGCACCCTCTGTGCACGACTATTAGAACCTGCAGCATTCTGTCACACCCTCCTCATGTGAACCCTCAAAGACCTCTCAATCTTGAATCCAAACAACTCCTGCAAATGCATAAACACAACATACATTCACAACACATAAAGAACACTCACAGACATTCATTTATCACAGAAATATGCAGGAAAAACTATTGTTCATATTAAAAATGGCAAATGCCTATTTGTACAAGGTGTTCCTGAGCATGGCCTATAACAAGGTCTCAGCACCTTCTCTTCTTCTCTCTACTTGCAAACTCTAACTCTTACCAACTCTCTCCCTCTCTATCATTCCACTAACTATCTCCCCTTCAAAGTGAGATCGAAATTGATCTTTTACATGAGGGGGTCTTTGAGCTCTTCCCTCCAATCTACCTACCCTATTCAATTACATTGAATGGGTTGTCTAGTCCACAAATTGGATCTAGATATCAGGCTTACAAGAATTAAGGCCTACCTACTCTAATGCCTGCACAAAGGCACGACTCCATGGCTCAACAACCTACAACATTAATTACATTCAAATTCAAAATTGGAGATGAGGGTTGCGCCTCTCTTCGGCCTTGAATGCATGCGCTGACGTGGCTGGTTGGCTGGCTGACTGGCATGGAGAGATGCTCCTGCATCATACTCCTCAGCTGCAAAATTCATGACCTCCTTCTCATGAGCTTCCCATATCAACTGTTGAAATCCTCCTGGATCCCAAACAAATTTTTGGAGCCTCCTTGCCCCATCTCTCTGCTGCTGCTGCTTCTTCTTCTGCTGCTACTTTTCTGCCCAGCTTCTCCTTGCTGATAATCTTTGCTGACTCTACCATCAACCTTCTGATGTCTTCTATCACCTCATCCAGCTGCTGCAATGGCTGGCCCTGTTCATGCAGTCTCCTCAGTTGCATTTTCTTTCTGCAGATGGGTAGATCATCATGATCTCCCATGTCATCCTCTTCATCTGCTTCCAACCTCACCTATTGGATGTGCATGCCCTACACTATTACCCTTCTCTCCAGGGCTTTGATATGTTCATATAGATCAACAAAGATAATGTTATCTACCTCTTCCTCTTCTTCTTCTGCAAACTCCCAGGTTGTAGTCTTTTCAGTCTCCTGGCTAAAAATATTGAGCCATTCCTCAGAATACTCATCATCCTCTTCTTCTTATTCTTGGGAAGTCTCAAATAATTACTCCAATTCTTCTTTGATAGTCTCAGCTAGCTTCCTTTCTTCTACTATTGTTGCATCTGCAACACAGATTTCTGCCTCCTCTTAGGAAAATGGTAGGAATATCTGAATTCCCCGAATCATTAGAAGATTTATCCGATCTTCCTCTTCTTTCAGCTACATCCACTGATCCAAACTCACCTCTGAGTTTATGAGACTCTCATATAGTCTCATCTATTCATCCCTTCCCACCTAGAAATATGGGATTTCTCTGCTGCCCCCCTGGAAGTCCATGGAATCAACTGATTCCATCTCTGTTCCCTTGCCCACATGGAAAACTGGAAACCTTTCTATGCCCTCCTAGCATTCTTTGAGATCCCATAGTGACCTCATTTCATTTCCCAGCTAGCAATGTGAAATTCCTTGGCTGTCCTCCTGACAGTCCGTGAGATCTTCAGCTGATCTCATTTCCTTCTCTTCACCAAAAAATTTCCCAGTCTTTGGTTCACATATCTAAACCATCTCCTCAGGTTTGTCGAGGTTTTCAGCATGCCTCAACCATCCTCTTAACAACCTACGCTGTCTTCTAGCCATCAACTTCTTGAATGGCCATTTTACCTTCAGCTTCCTCATGGGCCATTCATATACCCATCTGGACTTGGCTTTCTGCTGCATCCGTAGTTCAAGATCTTCCATTCTTTCCCTGATGTCGACAAGTTCTTTCCCCCTTTAGGCTATGCTCATCATCTTTGGGGTTTTCCTTCCAGTGTATCTTCAACCTTCAGTAGCCATATCATTTTCTCCGTCTGCTCTCTTGGAAAACCTGCCGCTCACTTGCAAGCCATCATTTACAGAGTCTCCAACACTCTATCTCCTTTTGTCTTCTCCCTCTATTTGAAATATACAAACAAAGTTCTCAATCTGATACCACTTGATGTGTGTATCAGAGTGCTCTCCTTCTCCGGCTTCCCTTTCTTGGAATATACAAGCAAGAATCAGGCTCTGATACCACTTGATGTGTATCAGAGTGCTCTTTCCCCTCCAGCTTCCCTTGCCTGAAATATACAGACAAAATTCAAGACTCTAATACCACTTGATGTGTGTATCAAAGTGCTCTCCTTCTCTGGCTTCCCTTGCCTGAAATATGCAAGCAAGAATCAGGCTCTGATAAAACTTGATGCAGACAAGTTTCTATGTCCGCTCATAGGATCGTTCTGTCTAGTTCGTGAGCCGAAATGGCTCTTTCGATTCCCTACTAGAATCTCTGTTAAAATTTGATCCACAGGTCCTTCCTTTTCCTTCAGGGCCCGAATGCGACCGTGAACATTTTCCCCACAGGAAATGTGATTTTGGGCTTCAAGGTTTCCTAATTCCCGATGACAAGAATCCTCTGTCTTCTCGACCTCTCGAACACCGAATCTCTAAAATGCCAAAACGACTTCAACAGTGTTTAGCCCCCATGGCTATCTCCTGGTCCATGTGACCACTATTCCATATGACCGCAGTCCTATGTCTTTCATGATTTCGGGCTTTCAAATGTCGAAATGCATGGACACTTTATTCTGAGGATTCCCGATCCTCCGAATCCTGATTTCCCAAAATGGCTTCCCTTTCGAGATTTTCCCTGAAAGTCTAGATTGTTTGCACGCATCCCCTCAAGATGGATGGTCCACATTCATTTCACGATTTCAGACTTTTCGGTTCTGAAATGCGTGGATCTCCTATCTTCAGAATTCACGAAATGCCAAACCCCGATATGCCGATGGACTTTCCTATCGGGATTTTCTGAAGGCCTCGACTTCTGCCATGCGTCCCTTCAATATGGACGTTCCAAATCCATTTCGCGATTTCACGAAATCAAATGCCGAAATGTCCCGGCATCTTATTCCTTTGATCCCCAAAGTTCTGAACTCCGAAATGTCGACACCTCCCGATCTTCGCCACGTGTCCCAACCGATGGATGACTCCAATCTGTTTCGGGGTTTTCAGCTTGGAGATTCCCAATCCCCTGTCCTCAGGACTTCCAATATCCCAATTTCTGAAATCATGATGACAAATTCCTGTCGGGACTTCACTCCCCTATTCAAGAAGGATTAACTCCATTGCAACTATGGTCAGATCCAACGACTGATGGGTATTTGGATCAAGATCCGATGGTCCAGATCTGTCCTCCTTGTGCGCTCCTCCTGCTACTCCCTAGACGTGAAACTCTCAACGGTCCAGATCCTTTCAACAGATCCGACGGCAGCTGTTGCTCCACCTGAGCTTTGGTGCTTTCTTCCGATGCTTGGAAGATTTCTCCAAGACTAAACTCCTCGACCTTTTCCTTTCCTCTGTGAGCTCCATGAATTTGAGTCCTCGCCTGTGCTCTCAATGATGTTGTTCCTCCTGAGCTTCTTTTCTCGAATCCTCAAAGGATTCTGACTTCTGCACTCCTGCAAAGTATTCACGCACTAAAGTGCTGTCTCTTCTGATCTTCTCCAAATACTCAGACCCTTAAGGGATTTTACTCTTCTTCCTTCTCCTGTAGATGGAGAAACCTGATGCCCTCCTGGCACTCCTTTGCTCAAGCAACCTCTTGCTGAGTCTTTTAGGGTTTTCAACAACCCTGTGAAGGTCCCTTTACTTCGACTCTTCTTCAAATTCAGAACTCAAAGAGTTCTCTTCTTGTTCCTGTCTGCACACTGTCTCAATGCCCTCCTGGCAGTGTTATACAGAACTCACAGCAGAGTTCTTCTATGCACTCTTTACACCTGCTCAATGCCCACCTGGCAGAACTTCATAGAACTCCTTAGAGATTCTGTCTACAAATGTGTTCTTCTCCACAGCCTTGCCTCATGAGGTATTCAACAACCTCACTGGTCTTTCTTCCGAGTTGTTGATTTCAACTTCTGTGCCCACCTGGCATGCCTCTGTCTGACTCTGCAGAGTTCAGAAATGCACCCTCTGTGCACGGCTATCAGAACCCGTAGCATTCTGTCACACCCTCCTGGTGTGAAGCCTCAAAGACCTCTCAAGATTGAAGCCAAACAACTCCTGCAAATGCATAAACACAACATACATTCACATCACATAAAGAACACTCATAGACATTCATTTAACACAGAAATATGCAGGAAAAACTGTTGTTCGTATTAAAAATGGCAAATGCCTTTTTGTACAAGGTGTTCCTGAGCACGGACTATAACAAGGTCTCAGCTCCTTCTCTTCTTCTCTCTACTCGCAGACTCTAACTCTTACCAACTCTCTCCCTCTTTATCATTCCACTAACTATCTCCCCTTCAAAATGAGATCGAAATTGATCTTTTTCATGAGGGGGCTCTTCGAGCTCTTCCCTCCAATATACCTACCCTATTCAATTACATTGAATGGGATGTCTAGTGCACAAATTGGATCTAGATCTTAGCCTAACAAGAATTAAGGCCTACCTAATCTAATGCATGCACAAAGGCACGGCTCCATGGCTCAACAACCTACAACATTAATTACATTCAATTTCCAAATTGAAGATGAGGGTTGTGCCTCTCTTCAGCCTTGAATGCATGCGCTGATGTGGCTGGTTGGCTGGCTGACTGGCGTGGAGAGATGCTCCTGCATCAATAATGATCTAGAAGAACACTAAATGCAGTTTTGAACTTTTCTTCCTCCTTTATATCCACTTGCCAAAATCCAAATTTTAAATCAAACTTTGAGAATATCTTTGCATTTTCTATTCTATTGACGAGACTGGATTTGTGGGGTGTAGTACAAGTATCATCAAATAGGACTGAATTTGAAGGAGTATAGTTTACTACCAATCTTGGGAATCCTCTAATGTGATCATAATGTTTATTAACATATAATCCATAGCAATTCCATGTGCTAATGGATTCTCTGATCAATCCTTTTTTCAATAATCCTTGGATTTCTTCATAACACAATTTCCGATATTTAACATTCATAGGTATTGCTATGATTTTACAAGGTTTTCCCTCATATCTATATTTGTATGGAAATTCAACAAAATGATTTTTTCTTTCCAAAAATGCAATTGGGAGTTCTGAGCAATCCTGATCTTCAAATATTTTTTGTAGTTGACTAATCTTGTCTTGAATCTTTAACTCCTTGAGTTGCTGTTCAATCCTCTGGTTTCTCTTCATTTGTTGGAGTTCTTGAATATTTTTCTCTTTCTCTATAAGATTCTGAGACATTTTAACCACTGTGGACAACTTAGGGACTCATACAAATGGGAGTACAATTTTTCTCCTTTATATTGTAATAAAATATCCAGATTTTCCATTTGATAATTTTTCAGAACCATGTGGTTCAACAACAATAAAAAATGGAGTACCTAAAAGACAAGGTATTGTAATTTATGCAACTGAAAACTTCATATTCAAGCAGTAAGGTCCAAAACATAACTTGATCCTTTCAACTTCATATTCGATATTTAGGGTTTGATTACCTATCCCAATGGTTGCATTGTTCTTTTTTAACCAATAACAAGAAGGATTAGAATATTTATTTAGGATGTTAAAATATGATCCTAAATTGATCAATTCTTTCAACTTAAAGATTTGACCTTGAATATTCATCTTAATCATCACATGATATTTCTGATGTTGGATGGCCATTATTCTCATAGAATTCAAACCTTCTACATATTTTTTTTCAAATGTACTAATGTTAGCATTTGCATTCTGAGGAATTTCTTCTAGGGAAGACATGAATTGTAGGGCCTTGATTCGTTGTTGTAACCCTCTTATTTCTTGTCTATCCCATGAATCAACTTTGTATCCATCCTAAATTTTCAATTCTTTTTCAATCTTTTCTAATCTTTTCTGTGACTTCCTTAAGAATATTTATTTCTTTTCCCAAATCATTTATAGTGAAAGGTCTCATATTATCATTCTGGTTTTTTCTAATAAATCACTTGGTATTCCTTTCAAAACAAACATCTATGAACATTGGCTTCTTACGTGAGTTTGTGGTTGTTGTTGGTTTTTGATCTTTTACCATGGCTTTTAGAAATGAATCTAAAAGTGCAGCCTTCATTTCTACTTTTAGAAATGATTTGATTTGTTCCAACATCTGAGCATCCCCATCAGACTGATTTTGAGCCATACAAATTTTAGGTTCTGGTTCATCTTCATCTTCTTCTTCTTATTCATCTTTGTTTCTTCATAACTTGAAGACTCTATCTAGAAAATACAAAACTTTGTATCTTTACATCTGCAATGATTTTCTATAAGTAACATTTATTCATCAGAAGATTCACTAGAGAAATATTCAAATTCATAAGTGTCAGTAGACTGGCAACATCCTTCCTGAAGCATATGAACTTCTTCCCTCTTAGGAATAGGATGATGTTGACATTGATTTGTATCATGGTGACTTGAGCCACATATGTTGCAGCGAATTGAAATTATTTTCCTAGAAGACTCAACATTTTGTTTTGCTCTTTGTTGTGAGTTTTTACCTTTATTCTTCTTGGATTGTTCTCCTTATGGACATCTATTAGCCAGGTGTCATGGTTGTCCACATAACCAACAAGTTAGGTTGGAATTACTTTGTTGTTTAGAATATTGCAATCTATTGTCTTCTTTGGAGTAATAATGAGAATTTGTGTATTTCTTATAATGACCTATTTTCCTCTTATCTTTTTGGTAAGACCTGGGCTTTCCCTTATCAAATTTTTCAAATCTTTGTCTCGTGGATGTTTTGCCCTTTTCTTTCTTCTAACTGGGTCATCTAGGGTCATACCATATTTTTTGTAGATAGATCTACTATTTGGTAATTTTGATAGTTTTTATATTGAATTTGTAACCTTCATGTTATCACACAATCCTAATAGGGAAAAGGTAATGATTATGTAAATTTATCACCAAGTATAAAGCTCATAAGGATGAACAAATGTTTTTTGTACTTTTAAATATTCAAAAAATTTGTTGGGGAGAGGAGAAATATATATTTGCTTCCGGAGAATCTTTTTTATATCTTTTACCTCATATATCCTTTGGGTCCATTCTCTCTGAAAATTATCATAATTCGACATTCTCTTACATTTCATTCCCATTAGAATTATGACATGTTTATGAGAGAGTTCATGTTCTGTTCCACACCAATGCTCAAGAATTAATGTAGTTAATGCACCTATCATATTATTTTATGCTCGACCATATTCTTTAAATACTATATCCACATTTTAATATTTAACTTGTTCCTTTTCCATTTTCTCAACTAGGGCAGGTGAAGACTCTATTTCCCACCATTTAGCCAAAGTTCCTCTAAAACATTATAAAATAGACTTACATGCTTCTATTTAATTTTTCCCTTTCATTCACATGACGTTGTAGGAAACATAAATTATGTCTATAACTTAACGGATTTGTCTTGTGGTCATCTATCTATGTTCCATTCTGCGAAATTTTCATCTGTAAATGTTTGTGCCTCTGAAAACTTTCCTTTTCCATAAAGGTCTAGATTTGGAACCCTAGTCATGTTCCAAAGAACTGGTTATTTAGTAGGGAGAATATGAGATTGTGTAACCAGAAGATGAGTAGAGGATGATTCTTCTTATTATGGGGGAAAATTGACTCGAAACCTTTTCTTCAAATCAGTTTCTCCAGGAATGTAGAGTGTAGAGTTTATTGAGACCTTTTGTGGAAATAAGTAAGAACTAGGAATTGGTTTGTTAGGAAGATTTCCATATTTTTCTAATACTTTAATAATCAATTCCCTTGTGCTATTAAAATATTCACCCAATCCTTCCATTGGTTATTCATGGTCTCTTTTTGAAGAGTATTTTTCACTTTCTAAAGTGTTTTTGATTTCAGAGACATAGGAATTGACAAAGTTTATAATGGCAGAAACATGATTTGTAGATACTTGAAGTTGATCTATTTGTTGATTTCTAACATAGTCATTGGTTACAAAAGTATGTGCTTTCATCCCTCTTAGGGAAGTATTTGTCCAATTTAACTATTCAGACACACTTTGGAGTCTTTTCTCTGAATTTGTTTGTTGAGATTCTTCCTTGTGAATCACGAGGGGGGTATCCTTAGTTTATTTTTCCTCTTCTCCTAGAATGATTCCCTTAAAAGGGGGAAAAGGAAAATGTGTCTCAGTTTTTTGTCCATATAAGGCTTTCCATTTTTGTTTGGCACCGAAACTTTCTTTGGAAGACATCATTTGAATTTCTTCCTTTTGGGAAAGTATGTACCATTCATAAAAGGATATCTACAAATCTTTTATTGACATATATGTTTTCCATGCTAAGATAATTCTTTCTTTAGTTCTGCAAAAGTAATGCCATTAAATTCTTTAGCTCGGGGATGAGTAAACAGATCCCAATTTAAAATTCTCTTAATCTAGTCTATGTTCACTCTTCTTCTAGGATATCCATTCATAAGGGAAAATAATTTTTGCATCTATGGGACTGATGGTTTTTGTAGTCCCATGGGTAATGGATTTTCAAATCTATGGAATTATTGCATCTGTTTGTTCAATATACCCTAATCCATATCTTGGATAACTCGGTGATCTACAATAGCTAAATATTTCTCTCATCCTAGGATCATATGTTTCTATCTCAGGAATATGATGCATCATTAATACATGGATTTCATGTGGAAAATCTATGTTTGTTGTGTCAAAACACTTTGGATGAGGACAACTTTCTTTTGAGATCGAGGCTGGAGGATAATAACTTCTAGGATTATTGATTTGGATTTTATGAGCAAAATGAAATGAATACAAATTACTAATAGGTGCTTAACAAAAAATAATAGAGATACAGTAAAACTGGTTTTCTATTCAATAATGAAATAAGCTAAAACTGTAAAATGTAGCAGAAACAAGCTTGCTGGAATGGTGGTGGCTTATCTCTGAGAAGAGATGTGACAACTACGTGCATTCGCAAGAAGAAGATTACCATGAGGCTCTGAGGATTTTTTACAATAAACAAGAATGAAAAAAACCCTAGACATCTAAAAAAATAACCCTAGGAGACGAAGCACCAAAAGTCATGTGGGCCCCGTTTGGGTAAGTTAGTACATCAACTTCCCGGGGTTGTAACTTTTGCATGTGATCTCTGTTTTAGGCGTGTGATAGCCTGTTGGAAAGGTATCATAGAGGAGATTCATTTTGGGGGATCAATCATGCCTTTGGATATAATTGAGGAACTCGATCTCGAAAAACCTTCATTTAGGCCAACAAAATGGCCCCTGAAGTTAAAACTGCTAAAAATAGTAAATTGCCAAAATTGTCAGAAAGCTGTTTTGAGCTAGTTGAAAAATGTGGGTGGCCACTGATATCCATGTGGATCAATCCTCCCTCAGGATTAAATGGTCTCCATTTCATTGAGGTCCCCATCATATGAGGAAATTTCTACTTAATTTGGCCTCGAGTGAACCACTTGCCTTGGTGCAAGAGCTACCCTACTTTGACAACTCGATAAAGCTAGATCCTTTGTTGTCGAGTGCCCTTGATTTGTGATCTGTTGGTGTCAGTTGTTCTGCTATTTTTGAGGTGTCCAATAATGGTGGGAAATAAGGGTGAAGGAGATCCACGCTAAACACTAGGTGTAGGCCAAGGAAGGGAGGAATGTTGAGCTCAAAAGCATTGTCCCCCATAGCCTTAGTGATGGTGTATGGCCCATAACGGAGTGGGTGAAGCTTCTGATGGGGTCCTATAAGGCATTCTTTCTGCAAGTGCAACCAAACTTTTTCTCCCACCTAAAACTTATGTGGCACCCGATGTTGATCATGGTGCTATTTGTACTTGTCATTAGACTTCTATAGGATATCTTGAACCTGTTGGTGGATGTGTTGGATTCACTCAATGAACCGGGTGGCTTTGTTAGCTTCAGTTGGAGCAGGAGATGAGTTGGTCGAGGTGACCGCAAGGGGAATTTCAACATCTATGGGACCCAATGGTTGGAATCCCAACCCCACCTGAAAGGGGCTATGGCTAGTTGAGCTATGCAGGGCTCGGTTGTAGCTATGGTGGACATAGGGAAGGCTCTCATCCCATGTGTAAGGGTGCTTTGAATTATACATGCAAAGGATATGGACAATCATTCAATTTACATCCTTGGTTTGGCCATCTGTCTGGGGGTGGAAGGTCGTGGATTTGGTGAGCTTGGTGTCCAACAGTGACCAGAGGCTCGACCAAAATGTGATGAGAAATCAACTATCCTGATCTAAGACAATGGTTTGTGGGATTTAAAAATGTACCCAGACTCGTTCAAAGAAGAGCGTGGTAGTGGCCTGTGTTGTTATGCTCTTCTTGTAGGCAACCAGAATTTCCATCTTAGAAAATCATTCAACAACTACAAAAAAACAGTCATTTCCCTACTTGGTGGATAGGAGGCCTAACATGTAGTCCATTGAGATGGATTCCCATGGCCTGTCAGGAGTAGGAAGAGGGGTGTGCATGCACTATTTCTTAGTGGTCAGTTTGGCAATAATGTAAGGATTGTAGGACCTGATATACTTGCTGACCTCCTATCGAAGTTTCGGCCAGTAGAAATGTTTCTGTAGCATCGCCACTGACTTTTAGACGCCGAAGTGTCCTGCCACAAGACTCTAGTGGGCTTCCCAGATTAGCTTCGCTCGCTCACTTGATAGAACACAGATATGGCCCTGACGACACAAAAACCCATCCTACAGATGGAAATTATCGACAACTGGGTTTGCACCCAACATTTGGTAGGTGGTGGAAAAGTCAGGGTCTGTCTCATAGAGTTGGGGCCATCCAAATGTCTCATGGCCATAAGAGTCTAGCACCGTGGTGAGTGTCACGACTGGCGGTCTGCTGAGGCAATCAACGACGCGATTGGTGCTTCCTGTTTTATACTTGATGTTGAGGTGGAATTGCTGCAAGTATGTGGACCACTTTTGATGGCGGTCATTCTGTAATTTTCCCCATGTCTACATGAACTGCAATGGATTATGATCAATTTGGATGATCGTCTCCTTCCCAAGAATGTAATGTCTCCATTGGTTGCAAGCTTGTACAATGGAATACATTTCCTTGTCATAAGTAGGGTACTTACAGAGAGTATCTGACAATGTCTCACTATGATAGGCCACGGGGTGGCTGTGCTGAGTGAGAATGGCACCCACAGCATAGTCTGAAGCATCTATCTCAATTTCAAAGGGATGTTGCAGGTCTGGTAGTGAAAGTACTGGGGCTGAGCACAAGCGTTTCTTCAAATCATCAAACGCTTATTGTTGGGACTGGCCCCACGCAAATTTTTCATTACCAACACCCTTGTTTATTTGGCTGAGGGCCCATGCAATATGGGAGAATCCCAACACGAACCTACAGTATAAATTGGCAAGGCCCAAGAAGCTCTGAAGCTCAGTGAGTGTGGTTGGGGATGGCCAGTCACGGATGACTTGGATATTTCCTGGATCCATATGTATGCCATGTTGATCAATGATGTATCCGAGGTAATGGACCTTGTCCATGCCGAAGGAGAATTTTTCCAAGTTCGCGTATAGCTTGTGTTGTCGCAGGGTGTGCAGAACCTGTTGAATATGCTGCAAGTGTTCAGCCCAAGTCTTGCTGTAAATTAGAATGTCATCTAGATACACAACTACAAAAGTATTGGTGAATGGTCATAGGATATCATCCATCATCCTCATGAAAGTGGTTGGAGCATTTGTCAAACTAAAGGGCATGAACAACCATTCAAAAAGGCCTTTTTTTGACTTGAAGGTAGTCTTCCATACATTTGCTTATTCTATCGGGACCTGGTGGTAGCCAGACTTTATATCAATCTTACTGAAGTATTTGGCCGCCGTGATTTGATCAAGGAGGTCACCGATTCAGGGAATCGGGTACCCATTTCTGACCGTGATTTTATTCAGAGCCTGGTAATCAATATAGAGTCGCCAGGTTCCATATTTCTTCTATACCAGCATGATTGGAATCCCGCAAGGTGATCAGTTGGGATGGATGTGCCCCTTGTGGAGAAATTCTTGGATCTGTCACTTGATCTCCTCATTCTCTAACAATGAGCGGCGATAGACTGGCTCATTGGGAAGAGGTGCATTGGGGGTCAGATCGATGGGGTGCTTGACCTGGCAGTGCAGAGGTACCCTTGTAGGTGAGGAGAAGATATCTAAGTATTATTCCACGACCTTATATACTTTCTTCTGTTGTGTGGAGAGGTCGGTCATAGAGACCCTCGATGTGGCTATGATCTTTATCTTATTCTAAGAGTCAATCACGAAGAAGACAAACTTCCCTGTCTGAGAGATGACCTTCCTGCATTGCTTAGCAGAGATCAAGGAAATAACACTAGGTGGGATTGCCTCGGGTATCCTGTACAATTTCTTGTTCAAAGTAATAATAACACTACAAGGCCTAGACTCATATGCAGCATGACGTTTCCATAAATAAGGTTGGCCCAAAAGAACATCACAAACGTTGAGAGGTGAAACATCACATAATACCTCATCTTTGAAGGGTTTGATGTCGTATGACAGTCGACACTATTGGTTGACGCAGAGATCACTTCCTTGGCGGAGACATCCAATGGTGTAGGGTTGTGGGTGCAGCGTTGTTGGCAGGGCAAGTTGCTTGATGACCTTTCCTGAGATGAGGTTCTTTTGGCTACCGTTATCAACGATGAAGTGCAACGGGGTGCCTTTTACCCACATCTGTGAATGGAAGAGACACTCTCATTCTTCTGGCTCGTCTGGTTCACCAGGCTGGAGCTTAGTGGTAGAAACAGTGGCATTGGGTTCCGCATCAAAGATATGTCTTCCCCTTTCTCGTTTTGGCTCAGAGTCAGAATCTGCATCTGATTCGGAGGCTTTCACTTCAGCCACCAACGACTTCTTTGAGCGACAGTCAACAGAGTTATGCCAAGGGCTCTATTGGAAGTCACACCACTTCTCGGTATCTTTCTTTGTCCTTCCGGTGTCCTTTGCTTGTGTCTTGGAATAGTTGTCCTGATACTATCCATATTTGCTCCATCCTTTTTTTTCTAGGTTGGGGCTACCCTTTCCCATCTTTTTTTGTGAGGGGTTAACAGGCCCAAATTGTCGCGTCTTTTGTTTGAGCTTCTGCTCGATTTTGACGACATATCGGTAGGCCACACCCAAGGATGAGATGTCCAGAAATTCCATTTTGGTCTGGATGTATCTATGCAGAGCACCACGTTTCTTGAGCACCATATGTTTCTTTGAATCTTTGATACCCAACATGGTGCACAAGGTATGGAAGATATTTGTGAAATCGGGCACTGCTTGGTCTCTTTCTTGCCGCAGTGTGGTCCATTTGGTATAAAAGTCATAATAACTTCCGACAGGGTAGTATTGTTCCTTAATAGCATGCCTGAAGGATTCCCAGGTGGTTGTGACTGAAAAAATTAAGGTTTCCTCTGTTTCCTTTTTCTCACAGAATGTTTCCCACCAATCTTTGACATGGGGAACAACTTTGAGGAGTGCAAAAGTAATATTTTCTCTATTCGAAAAGTTTTGGACAAAAAAATGTGCTTCTAGTATTATCAACCACTTGTCTACAACATCTACATCTATCTGACCTTCAAATATAGGAATATCAAAGTTTATTTGTACCTTGAAGGGGGCGACACCTCCATTTGAAGAAGATGTGTTGCCTGTTGGTAGCCGCCGAATGATTTGCGCGAAACTATCCATCATCTCGTTCCTCTGTTGCGTGAGGGATTCCTCAATCAAAATTTCGAAAGGATCTCCTATCCCATCATATTTTTTTTCTTCTGCCATGAGAGGTCGCTTTGGTGTGTGAGAGCTTCTATCCTCAAGAGAAACAAGCTCGAGACCCAACTCTTTGTACTTCGACCTCTTTGGGGACATGCATAAAGATGACAAGGCGCAGACCGCTCTGATACCACTGATCTATATTTTATGAGAAGAATGAAATGAATACATATTATTAACATGTGATTAACAGAAAATAAAAGAGATACAATAAAACTGGTTTTCTATTCAATAATGAAATAAGATGAAACTGTAAAATGCAGCGGAAACAAGCTTGCTGGAATGGTGGCAGTTTATCTCTGAGAAGAGCTTTGACGGCTATGCACATTCACAAGAAGAATATTATAATGAGGCTCTGAAGGAATTTTTACAATAAAAAAGAATTCCAAGAGATATACACATCCAAAAACCTAACCCTAGGAGATGAAGCACCAAAAGTCATGTGGGCCCCTTTTGGGTAAGTTAGTACATCAACTTCCCGGGGTCGTAACTTTTGCATGCGATCTTCATTTTAGGCGTGTGATAGCCCATTGGAAAGGTATCATAAAGGAGATTTATTTTTGGGGCTCAATCATGCCTTTGGAAATCATTTAGGAACTTGATCTTGAAAAACCTTCATTTAGGCCCTCAAAATGGCCTCGAAACTTAAAATTGCTAAAAATAGTAAATTGCCAAAATTGTCAGAAAACTGTTTTGAGCCAGTTGGAAAAGGTGGGTGCCCATAGATATCCATCCAGATAAATAATCCCTCCTTAGGAATTAATGGTATCCATTGCGTTGAGGTCCCCTATCAGATGAGGAAATTTCTATTGAATTTGGCCCCGAGTGAGCCACTTGCCTTGGTGCAGGAGCTGCCCTGCTTTGACGACTCGATAAAGTTGGATCCTTTGTTGTCGAGTGCCCTTCATCTGTGTGTCCACAATCTGATAATTGGATGCCTATTGTATGCAGTCAGGGTTGAGCTGTGTTGGTGTTAGTTGTTCTGCTACTTCTGAGGTGTCCAATAATGGTGGGAAATAAGGGTGAAGGAGATCCACGTTGAACACTTGGTGCAGGCCAAGGAAGGGAGGAATGTTGAGCTCAAAATCATTGTCCCCCATGGCCTTGGTGATGGTGTATGGCCCATAATGGAGTGGGTGAAGCTTCCAATGGGGTCCTGTGAGGTGTTCTTTCTGCAAGTGCAACCAAAATTTATCGCCCACCTGAAACTTATGTGGCACCTGATGTTGATCATGGCATTGTTTGTACTTGTCATTAGACTTCTGTAGGATGTCTTGAACCTATTGGTGGATGTGTTGGATTCTCTCAATGAACCGGGTGGCTTTGTTAGCTTCAATTGGAGCAAGATATGAGTCGGTCAAGGTGACTGCAAGGGGAAGTGCAACATCTATGGCACCCAATGGTTGGAATCCCAACCCCACCTGAAAGGGGCTATGGCTAGTTGAGCTATGTAGGGCTCGATTGTAGCTATGTTGGACATAGGGAAGGCTCTCATCCCATGTGTGAGGGTGCTTTGAATTATACATGTGAAGGATATGCACAATCATTCGATTTACAATCTTGGTTTGGTCATCTGTCTGGGGGTGGAAGGTCGTGGATTTGGTGATCTTGGTGTTCAGTAGTGACTAGAGGCTCGACCAGAATGTGTTGATAAATCGACTATCCTGGTCTCAAACAATGGTTTTTGGTATTCCAAAATGTACCCAGACTTGTTCAAAGAAGAACTTGGCAGTGGCCTCTGCTGTGATGTTCTTCTTCTAGGAAACCATAATCGCCATCTTAGAAAAGTGATCAACAACCAAAAAAACACATTCATTTCCCCGCTTGGTGGATGGGAGGCCCGACATGTAGTCTATTGAGATGGATTCCCATGCCCTGTCAGGAGTAGGAAGAGGGGTGTACATGCCCTGTTTCTTAGTGGTTTTTTTGGCAATAACACAGGCAGTGCAGGACCTAATATACTTGCTGACCTCTTATCGAAGTTTCAACAAGTAGAATTGTTTATGTAGCATCACCACTGTCTTTTTGACGCCAAAGTGTCCTACCACCTGACTGTAGTGAACTTACCAGATCATCTACACTCGCTCACTTTATGGAACACAGATATGGCTCAGATGACACAACAACCCATCCCGAAGATGGAAATTATCGACAACTTCGTTTGCACCCAACATTTGGTAGGTGGTGGTGAAGTCAGGGTCTGTCTCATAGAGTTGGGGCCATCCAGATGTCTCATGTTCGCAAGAGTCTAGCACCGTGGTGAGTGGCGTGACTGGCGGTCTGCTGAAGAAATCAGCGACGCGATTGGTGCTTCCTTTTTTATACTTGATGTTGAGGTGGAATTGCTGCAAGTATGTGGACTAGTTTTGATGGCGGTCATTCTGCAATTTTCCCTGTGTCTACATGAACTGCAGTGGCTTATGATCAATGTGGATGACTGTATGCTTCCCAAGAATGTAATTTCTCCACTACCGATAGGCTTGTACAATGGAGTACATTTCCTTATCGTAAGTAGGGTAATTACAGATAGTGTATGACAGTGTGTCAGTATGATAGGCCATGGGGTGGCCGTGCTGAGTGAGAATGGAACCCACAACACAGTATGAAGCATATGTCTCAATTTCAAAGGGATGTGGTAGGTCTAGTAGTGAAAGTATTGGGGTTGAGCACAAGCGCTGCTTCAAATCATTGAACGCTTGTTGTTGGGACTGGCCCCACACAAATTTCTCCTTACCACCACCCTTGTTTATTTGGATGAGGGCCCATGCAATATGGGAGAATCCCAACACGAACCTGTGGTAGAAATTGGCAAGGCCCAAGAAGCTCCAAAGCTCAGTGAGTGTTGATGGGGCTGGCCAGTCACGGATGACTTGGATCTTTCCTGGATCCACATGTATGCCATGTTGATCAATGATGTAATCCAGGTAATGGACCCTGTCCATGCCGAGGGAGAATTTTTCCAAGTTGGCGTATAGCTTGTACTTCCATAGGGTGTGCAGAACCTGCTGAATATGTTGCAAGTGTTTGGCCCAAGTCTCGCTATAAATTAGAATCTCATCTAGATACACCGCTACAAAAGTATTGGTGAATTGTCGCAGGATATCGTCCATCATCCTCATGAAAGTGGTTGGATCATTTGTCAAACCAAAGGGCATGACCAACCATTCAAAAAGGCCTTCCTTTGACTTGAAGGCGATCTTCCATACATTTGTTTGTTCTATCGGGACCTGGTGGTAGCCAAACTTCAGATCAATCTTACTGAAGTATTTGGCCCCCATGAGTTGATCAAGGAGGTCGTCGATTTGGGGAATCGGGTACTGGTTTCTGACTGTGATTTTATTCATAGCCCGGTAATTAATACAGAGTCACCAGGTTCCATGTTTCTTTTGTACCAGTACGATTGGGCTCCCGCGAGGTGATGAGTTGGGACGGATGTGCCCCTTGTGGAGAAGTTCTTAGATCTATCGCTTGACTTCCTCATTATATAACAAAGAGAGACAATAGACTAGCCCATTGGGAAGAGGTGCGTTGGGGGTCAGATCGATGGGGTGCTTGACCTGGCAGTGCAGAGGTACCCTGTAGGTGAGGAGAATATATCTGAGTATTCTTCCATGACCTTATCTACCTGCTTCTGCTGTGTGGAGAGGTCAGCCACAGAGACCCTGGATGTGGCTGTGATGTTTCTTTTATTCTGAGAGTGAATCAAAAAGAAGACAAACTTCCTCGTCTGAGAGATGACCTTCTTGCATTGCTTAGCAGAGATCAAGGAAATAACACTAGGTGGGATTGCCTCAGGTATCTTGTACAATTTCCTGTTCAATGTAATAATAATACTATGAGGCCTAGACTCATATATAGCATGATGTTTCCATATATAAGGCTGGCCCAAAATAACATCACAAACTTCGAGAGGAGAAACATCACATAATACATCATCTTTGAAGGGCTTGATGTCGTACGACAGTCGACACACTTGGCTGACATAGTGATCACTTCCTTGGAGGAGCCATCCAATGGTGTAAGGTTGTGGGTGCGACATTGTTGGC
The DNA here is from genome assembly GCA_000966675.3 of Picea glauca. Taxonomy (NCBI): domain Eukaryota; kingdom Viridiplantae; phylum Streptophyta; class Pinopsida; order Pinales; family Pinaceae; genus Picea; species Picea glauca. The sequence goes on from JZKD02S1833126.1 coordinate 53,488, forward strand.
AGGATGAGCCGCCTGATGACCTCTACTAAGATGAGGTCCTTCTAGATACCGCTATCAACGATGAAGTGCAGCGGGGTGCCTTTTAACCACATCTGTGAATGGAAGAGGAACTCTCCTTCTTCTGGCTCGTCTGGTTCACCAGGCTGGAGCTTAGTGGTAGAAACAGTGGCATTGGGTTCCGCATCAAAGATATGTCTTCCCCTTTCTCATTCTGGCTCAGATTCAGAATCCACATCTGATTCGGAGGCTTTCACTTCAGCCACCAACGACTTCTTTGAGCGACAATTAGCAGAGTTATGCCAAGGGCTCTATTGGAAGTCGCACCACTTCCTGGTATCTTTCTTTGTCTTTCCAATGTCCTTATTTGCTTGCAGCTTGGTCTGGTTGTCCTGATACTATCCATATTTTCTCCGTCCTTTGTTCTATGGGTTGGGGCTGCCCTTTCCCAGGTTTTGTTGTGAGGGGTTCCCAGGCCCAAATTGTCATGTCTTTTGTTTGAGCTTCTGCTCAATTTTGACGACATATCGATAGGGCGTGCCCAAGGATGAGATGTCAAGAAATTCCATTTCAGTATGAATGTATCTATGTAGAGAACTGTGATACTTGAGCACTAGATGTCACTTTGAATATTTGATACCCATCTTGGTATGCAAGGTATGGAAGATATTTGTGAAATCGGGCACTGCTTGGTCTCTTTCTTGCCGTAGTTTTGTCCATTTGGTATACAGGTCATCATAACTTCCGACAGGGTAGTATTGTTCCTTAATAGCATCCCTGAAGGATTCCCAGGTGGCCATGACTGAAAATAATGAGGTTTCCTCTATTTCCTTTAGCTCATAGAAAGTTTTCCACCAATCTTTGACATGGGGAACGGCTTTGAGGAGCGCAAAAGTAATCTTTTCTCTATTCGAAAAGTTATGGACAAAAAAATAGCCTTCTAGTAGATTCAACCACTTGTCTACAACATCTGTGTCTATTTCACCTTCAAATATAAGAATATTGAAGTTTATTTGTACCTTGAAGGGGGCGGCATCTTCGTTCGAAGAAGTCGCGTTGCCTGTTGGTAGTTGCTGAAGGATTTGCGCGAAACTATCTATCATCTCGTTCCTCTGTTGCGTGAGAGATTCCTCAATCAACAGTTTGAAAGGATCTCATGTTCCATCATCTTTCTTTTCTCCTACCATGATAGGTCGCTTGGGCATGCGAGAGCTTCTGTCCTCAAGAGAAACAAGCTTGAGACCCAACTCTTTGTACTTAGACCTCGTTGGGGACATGCATTAAGACGACAAGGAGCAGACCACTCTGATACCACTGATCTGGATTTTATGAGCAGAACGAAATGAATACAGATTATTAATAGGTTCTTAACACAAAATAACAAAGATACAATAAAATTGGTTTTCTATTCAATAATGAAATAAGATGAAACTGTAAAATGCAGCGGAAATAAGCTTGCTAGAATGGTGGCGGCTTATCTCTGAGAAGAGATGTGACGGCTGCGCTCATTCATAAGAAGAAGATTACAATGAGGCTCTGAAGTCATTTTTACAATAAAAAAGAATGCCAAAAACCCTAGACATCCAAAAACCTAACCCTAGGAGATGAAGCGCCAAAAGTCATGTGGGCCCCGTTTGGGTAAGTTAGTACATCAACTTCCCGTGGTCGTAAATTTTGCATGCGATCTCCGTTTTATTCATGTGATAGCCCATTGGAAAGGTATCATCGAGGATATTCATTTTTGGGAATTAATCATGCCTTCATCTATCATTGAGGAACTCGATCCCGAAAAACCTTCATTTAGGCCCTCAAAATGGCCCCGGAAGTTAAAACTGCTAAAAATAGTAAATTACCAAAATTGTCAAAACTTTTTTGAGCCAGTTGGAAAAGGTGGGTGGCCACTGATATCCATATGGATCAATCCTCCCTCCTTAGGAATCGATGGTATCTATTGCATTGAGGTCCCCCATCAGATGAGGAAATTTTTGTTGAATTTGGCCGTGGGTGAGCCACTTGCCTTGGTGCAGGAGCTGCCCTACTTTGACGACTCGATAAAGTTGGATCCTTTGTTGTCGAGTGCACTTGATCTGTGTGTCCACAATATGATCATTGGATGTCTATTGTATGCGGTCAAGGTTGAGCTCTGTTGGTGTTAGTTGTTCTGATACTTCTGAGGTGTCCAATAATGGTGGGAAATAAGGGCGAAGGAGATCCACGTTGAACACTGGGTGCAAGCCAAGGAAGGGAGGAATGTTGAGCTCAAAATCATTGTCCCCCATGGCCTTGGTGATGGTGTATCTCCCATAACAGAGTGGGAGAATCTTTCGATGGGGTCCTGTAAGGCGTTCTTTCTGCAAGTGCAACCAAACTTTGTCGCCCACCTGAAACTTATGTGGCACCCGATGTTGATCATGGCATTGTTTGTACTTGTCAGTAGACTTTTGTAGGATATCTTGAACCTGTTGGTGGATGTGTTGGATTTGTTCAATGAACCGGGTGTCTTTGTCAGCTTCGTTTGGAGTGGGAGATGAGTCGATCGAGGTGACCGCAAGGGGAAGTGCAACATCTATGGGACCCAATGGTTGGAATCCCAACACCACCTAAAAGGGGCTATGGCCAGTTGAGCTATGAAAGGATCGGTTGTAGCTATGTTGGACATAGGGAAGGCTCTCATCACATGTGTGAGGTTGCTTTGAATTATACATGCGAAGGATATTTACAATAATTCAATTTACAACCTCGGTTTGGCCATCTGTCTGGGGGTGGAAGGCCGTGGATTTGGTGAGCTTGGTGTCCAGTGGTGACTAGTGACTCGACCAAAATGTGATGAGTAATTGACTATCCCGATCTAAGACAATGGTTTATGGGATTCCAAAATGTACCCAGACTCATTCAAAGAAGATCTTGGCAGTGGCCTCTACTGTGATTCTCTTCTTGTAGGCAACTAGAATCACCATCTTAGAAAAAAGATCAATAACCACAAAAACATAGTCATTTCCCCGCTTGGTGGACAGGAGGACTGACATGTAGTCCATTGAGATGGATTCTCGTGGCCTATCAGGAGTAGGAAAAGAGTTGTATAGGCCCTATTTCTTAGTGGTCGCTTTGGCAATAGCGTAGGTAGTGCAGAACCTGATATACTTGCTGACCTCCTGTCGAAGTTTCGGCTAGTAGAAATGTTTCTATAGCATCGCCACTTTCTTTTCGATGCCAAAGTGTCTTGCCACCCGTCTGTAGTGGGATTCCCAGATCATCTTTTATCGGTCACTTGATGGAACACATAAATGGCCCAAACGACACAATAACCCATCCTGAAGATGGAAATTATTGACAACTGCATTTGCACCCAACATTTGGTAGGTTGTGGCGAAGTAAGGGTCTGTCTCATAGAGTTGGGGCCATCTATATGTCTCATGGCCACAAGTGTCTAGCTCCATGGTGAGTGCCATGACTGGTGGTTTGCTGAGGCAATCAATGATGCATTTAGTGCTTTCTGTTTTATACTTGATGTTGAGGTGGAATTGCTGCAAGTATGTGGACCACTTTTGATGGCGGTCATTATGAAATTTTCCCTATGTCTGCATGAACTACAGTGTCTTATGGTTAGTGTGGGTGACTGTTTCCTTCCCAATAATGTAATGTCTCCACTGGCAATAGGCTTGTACAATGGAGTACATTTCCTTGCCATAAGTAGGGTACTTACAGATAGTATATGATAGTGTCTCACTATGATAGGCCATGGGGTGGCTGTGCTGAGTGAGAACGACGCCCACAACATAGTATGAACCACCTGTCTCAATTTCAAAGGGATGTTGCAGTTTTGGTAGTGAAAGTACTGGGGTTGAGCATAGGCACTACTTCAAATCGTCAAATGCTTGCTTCAAACCAATGAGTGTTGTTTGGGTTGGCCAGTTATGGATGATTTGGATCTTTCCTGGATCCACATGTACACCATGTTGATCAATGAGGTATCCTAGGTAATGGACCCTGTCCATGCCAAAGGAGCATTTTTACAACTTGGTGTATAGCTCGTGCTGTTGTAGGGTGTGAATAACCTATTGAATATGCTGCAATTGTTTGGCCCAAGTCTTGTTGTAAATTAAAATTTCATCTAGATACACCACTACAAAAGTATTGGTGAATGGTCACATGATATCGTCCATCATCCTCATGAAAGTGGCTGAAGCATTTGTCAAACCAAAGGGAATGACCAACCATTCAAAAAGGCCTTCCTTTGAATTGAAGGCAATCTTCCATACATTTGTTTGTTTTATCGGGACCTGGTGGTAGCCAAACTTTAGATCAATCTTACAGAAGTATTTGGCCCCCGTGAGTTGATCAAGGAGGTCGTTGATTCGAGGAATTGGGTACCAGTTTCTAACTGTGATCCTATTCAGAGACCGATAATCAATACAGAGTCGCCAAGTTCTATCTTTCTTCTGTACCAGCACGATTGGTCTCCCAAAAGGTGATGAGATGGGATGAATGTGCCCCTTGTAGATCATTTCTTGGATCTATCGGTTGATCTCCTCATTCTCTAACAAAGAGCGGTGATAGACTATCCCATTGGGAAGCGGTGCACTGGGGGTCAGATCGATGGGGTGTTTGACCTGGCAGTGCAGAGGTACCCCTGTAGGTGAGGATAAGATATCTAAGTATTATTCCACGACCTTATCTACTTTCTTCTGCTATGTGGAGAGGTCGGCCGCAGAGACCCTCGATGTGGCTATGATCTTTCTCTTATTCTGAGAGAAAATCACGAAGAAGACACACTTCCCCATCTGACAGATGACCTTCTTGCATTTCTTAGCAGAGATCAAGGAAATAACACTAGGTGGAACTACCTCGAGTATCTTGTACAATTTCCTCTTCAAAGTAATAATAACACTACGAGGCCTAGACTCATATACAACATGAAGTTTACATAAATAAGGTTGGCCCAAAAGAAAATCACAAACTTCGAGAGGAGCAACATCACATAATACCTCGTCTTTGAAGGGCTTGGTGTCATACGACAATCGAAACTATTGGCTGACGCGGAGATCGCTTCCTTGGTGGAGCCATCCAATGGTGTAGGGTTGTGGGTGCAGCATTGTTAGCAGGGCGAGCCGCTTCATGACCTCTGTTGAGATGAGGTTCTTTTGGCTACCGCTATCAACAATGAAGTGCAGCGGGGTGCCTTTTACCCACATCTGTGAATGGAAGAGGCACTCTCCTTCTTCTGGCTCATTTAGTTCACAAGGATGAAGATTGGTGGTAGCAACAGTGGAAATGGGTTCTGCGTCAATGATCTATCTTCCCCTTTCTGAGTCTGGATCAGAGTCAAAATTTGCATCTGATTCGGAGGATTTCACTTCAGCTACCAACAATTGCTTTGAGCACCAGTCAGAGTGATATGCCAAGGGCTCTTATGGAAGTCGCACCACTTCCTGGTATCTTTCTTTGTCTTTTCGGTGTCCTTCTTTGCTTGCAGTGTGGACTAGTTGTCCTGATACTATCCATATTTTCTCCATCCTTTGTTCTATGGGTTGGGGTCGCCCTTTCCTGGATTTTGTTGTGAGGGGTTCCTAGGCCCAAATTGCCACGTCTTTTGTTTGAGCTTCTGCTCGATTTTGATGGCATATCGGTAGGCCGCGCCTAAGGATGAGATGTCCATAAATTATATTTTGGTATGGATGTATCTATGCAGAGCACTGCGATACTTGAGCACCAGATGTCACTCTGAATCATTGATACCCAGCTTGGTGCGCAAGGTATGGAAGATATTTGTGAAATCGGGTACTGCTTGGTCTCTTTCTTGCCACAGTGTGGTCCATTTGGTATATAGGTCATCATAAATTCTGACAGGGTAGTATTGTTCCTTAATATCATCCATGAAGGATTCCTAGGTGGTCGTGACTGAAAATAATGAGGTTTCCTCTATTTTTTTTTGCTCACAGAAAGTTTACCACCAATATTTGACATGGGGAACGTCTTTGAGGAGCGCAAAAGTAATATTTTCTCTGTTTGAAAAGTTATGGACAGAAAAATACCTTTCTAGTAGATTGAACCACTTGTCTACAACATATGCCTCTATATGACCTTCAAATATAGGAATATCAAAGTTTATTTGTACCTTGAATGGGGCGGTGCCTCCGTTCGAAGAATATGCGTCGCCTGTTGGTAGCCGCCAAAGGATTTGTGTGAAACTATCCATCATCTCGTTCCTCTGTTGTGTCAGGGATTCCTCAATCAACAGTTTGAAAGGATCTCATGTCCCATCATATTTATTTTCTCCTGCCATGAGAGGTCACTTGGGCATGCGAGATCTTCGATCCTCAGGAGAAATAAGCTTGAGACCCAACTCTTTGTACTCCAACCTTGTTGGGGACATGCATTAAGACAATAAGGAGCAGACCGCTCTGATACCACTGATCTAGATTTTATGAGAATAAAGAAATGAATATAGATTATTAACAAGTGCTTAACACAAAATAACAGAGATACAGTAAAACTAGTTTTATATTCAATAATGAAATAAGCTGAAACTATAAAATGCAGCGGAAACAAGCTTGCTGGAATGGTGGCAGCTTATCTCTAAGAAGAGATGTCATGGCTGCACACATTCACAAGAAGAAGATTAGAATGAGACTCTAAAGGCATTTTTAAAATAAACAAGAATGCCAAAAACCCTATACATCCAAAAACCTAACCATAGGAGATGAAGCGCCAAAAGTCATGTGGGCCCCGTTTGAGTAAGTTAGTATATTAACTTCTCGGGGTCATAACTTTTGCATGCGATCTTCATTTTAGGCATGTGATATCCCATTGGAAAGGTATCATCGAGGAGATTCATTTTTGGGTCTCAATCATGCATTCAGATATCATTTAGTAAATCTATCCCGAAAAACCTTCATTTAGGCCCTCAAAATTGCCCCGAAAGTTAAAACTGCTAAAAATAGTAAATTGCCAAAATTGTCAGAAAACTATTTTGAGCCAGTTGGAAAAGGTGGGTGGCCACCGATATCCATCTGGATCAAAACTCACTCCTTAGGAATAAATGGTATCCATTGCGTTGAGGTCCCCCATCATATGAGGAAATTTCTACTTAATTTGGCCTCGAGTGAGCCACTTGCCTTGGTGTAGAAGCTACCCTGCTTTGACGACTCGATAAAGATGGATCCTTTGTTGTCAAGTGCCCTTGATTTGTGTGTCCACAATCTGATCATTGGATGCCTATTGTGTGCAGTTAGGGTTGAGCTCTGTTGGTGTCATTTGTTCTGCTATTTTTGAGGTGTCCAATAATGGTGGGAAATAAGGGCGAACGAGATCCACGTTGAACACTGGGTGCATGCCAAGGAAGGGAGGAATGTTGAGCTGAAAAGCATTGTCCCCCATGGCCTTGGTGATGGTGTATGGCCCATAACAGAGTGGGAGAAGCTTCTGATGGGGTCCTGTAAGGCGTTCTTTCTACAAGTGAAACCAAACCTTGTCGCCCACCTGAAACTTATGTGGCACCCGATGTTCATCATGGAGATCTTTGTACTTGTCCTTGAACTTCTCTAGGATATATTGAACCTGTTAGAAGTTATGTTCGATTCGTTCAATGATACGGGTGGATTTGTTAGCTTCAGTTGGAGCAAGAGATGAGTTGGTCGAGGTGACTGGAAGGGGAAGTGCAACATCTATGGGACCCAATGGTTGGAATCCCAACCCCACCTGAAAGGGGCTATGGCTAGTTGAGCTATGCAGGGCTTGGTTGTAGCTATGATGGACATAGGGAAGGCTCTCATCCCATGTGCGAGGGTGCTTTGAATTATACATGTGAAGGATATGCACAATCATTCGATTTACAACCTCGGTTTGGCCATCTATCTCGGGGTGGAAGGACATGGATTTGGTGAGCTTGGTGTCCAACACTGACCAAAGGCTTGACCAAAATGTGTTGAGAAATCAACTATCTTGATATGAGAAAATGGTTTGTGGGATTCCAAAATGTACCTAGACTCACTCAAAGAAGATCTTGGCAGTGGCCTCTGCTATGATGCTCTTCTTGCATGCAACCAGAATCGCCATGTTAGAAAAGCGATCAACAACAAAAAAAACACAGTCATTTCCCCGCCTGGTGGATGAGAGGCCTGACATGTAGTCCATTGAGATGGATTCCCATGTTCTGTCAGGAGTAGGAAGAGGGGTGTACATGCCCTGTTTCTTAGCAGTCAGTTTGGCAATAGCGCAGGCAGTGCAAGGCTTGATATACTTGCTGACCTCCTGTCGAAGTTTCAACCAGTAGAAATGTTTATGTAGCATCACCACTGTCTTTTTGACACTGAAGTGTCCTGCCACCTAACTGTAGTGGGCTTCCCATATTATCTTCACTCGCTCACTTGATGGAACATAGATATGGCCCAGACGACACAACAAACCATCCTAAAGATGGAAATAATCAAAAATTGTGTTTGCATGCAACATTTTGTAGGTGGTGGCAAAATCAGGGTCTATCTCATAGAGTTGGGGCCATCCATATGTCTCATGGCCACAAGATTCTATCACAGTGGTGAGTGCTGCGACTTGCTGTTTGCTGAGGAAATCTACGAGGTAATTGGTGCTTCCTATTTTATACTTGATGTTGAGGTGGAATTGCTGCAAGTATGTGGACTAGTTTTGATGGCGGTCATTCTGCAATTTTTCATGTGTCTGCATGAATTGCAGTGGCTTATGATCAGTGTGGATGACTGCCTCCTTCCCAAGAATGTAATGTCTCCATTGGCGGAAAGCTTGTAGAATAGAGTACATTTCCTTGTCGTAAGTAGGGTACTTACAGACAGTATCTGATAGTGTCTCACTATGATAGGCCACGGGGTGGCTGTGTTGAGTGAGAACAATGCCCATAGAATAGTTTGAAGCATCTGCCTCAATTTCAAAGGGATGTTGCAGGTCTGGTAGTGAAAGTATTGGGGATGAGCACAATCACTGCTTCAAATCATCAAATGCTTGTTGTTGGGACTGACCCCACAAAAATTTAACCTTACCACCACCCTTGTTTATTTGGCTAAGGGCCCATGCAATATGGGAGAATCCCAACACGAATCTATGGTAGAAATTGGCAAGGCCCAAAAAGCTCCGAAGCTTAGTGAGTGTTGTTGGGGTTGGCCAGTCATAGATGAATTGGATCTTTCCTGGATCCACATGTAAGCCATGTTTATCAATGATGTATCCCAGGTAATGGATCATGTCCATTCTGAAGGAGCAGTTTTCCAAGCTGGTGTATATCTTGTGCTGCCGCAGGGTGTGCAGAACCTGCTAAATATGCTGCAAGTGTTCGGCCCAAGTCTTGTTGTAAATTAGAATGTCATCTAGATACACCACTACAAAATTATTGGTGAATGGTTTCAGGATATCGTCCATCATCATCATGAAAGTGGCTGGAGCATTTTTCAAACCAAACGGCATGACCAACCATTTTGAAAAGCCTTCCTTTGACTTGAAGGCGATCTTCCATACATATGTTTGTTCTATTGGGACCTGGTGGTAGCCAGGCTTCATATCAATCTTACTGAAGTATTTCCCCCCCATGAGTTCATTAAGGAGGTCGTTGATTCGGGGAATCGGGTACTAGTTTCTGACTGTAATTTTATTCAGAGCCCAGTAATCAATACAAAGTCGCCAGGTTCCATATTTCTTCTGTACCACCACGATTGTGCTCCCGCAAAGTGATGAGCTGGGATGGATGTGCCCCTTATGGAGTATTTCTTGGATATGTTGCTTGATATCCTCATTCCCTAACAAAGAGTGGCGATAGAATGGCCCATTGGGAAGTGGTGCGTCGGGGGTCAGATCGATGGGGTGCTTGACCTGGCAGTGCAGAGGTGCCCCTGTAGGTGAGGAGAAGATATCTGAGTATTCTTCCATGACCTTATCTACTTACTTCTACTATGTGGAGAGGTCAGTCACAGAGACCCTAGATGTGGCTGTGATCTTTTTCTTATTCTGAGAGTGAATCATGAAGAAGACAAACTTCCTTGTTTGAGAGATGACCTTCGTGCATTTCTTAGAAAAGATCAAGGAAATAGCACTAGGTGGGACTGTCTCGGGTATCCTGTACAATTTCTTGCTCAAAGTAATAATTACACTATGAGGCCTAGACTCATATACAACATGACGTTTCCATAAATAAGGTCGGCCCAAAAGAACATCAAAAACTTCGAGAGGAGAAACATCACATAATATCTCGTCTTTCAAGGGCTTGATGTCGTATGACAGTCGACACTGTTGGCTGACGCAGAGATCGCTTCCTTGGCGGAGCCATCTAATATTGTAGGGTTGTGGGTGCAAAATTGTTGGAAGGGTGGGCCTCTTCACGACCTCTGTCAGATGAGGTTTATATGGATACCGCTATCAATGATGAAGTGGAACAGGGTGCCTTTTACCCACATCTATGAATGGAAGAGGCACTCTCCTTCTTTTGGTTCGTCTGGTTCACAAGGTTGGAGCTTGGTGGTAGAAATAGTGGCACTGGGTCCCATGTCAATTGTTTGTCTTCCCCTTTTTGGTTCTGGCTTAGAGTCAGAATCCGCATCTGATTCGGAGGCTTTCACTTTAGCCACCAATGACTGCTTTGAGCAACAGTCAGCAGTGTTATGCCAAGGGATCTTATGGAAGTTGCACCACTTCCTGATATCTTTCTTTGTCTTTTCGGTGTCCTTCTTTGCTTACAGCTTGAAATGGTTGTCCTGATACTGTCCATATTTTCTCCATAGTTTGTTCTTTGATTTGGGGCCACCCTTTCTCGGATTTGTTTGTGAGGGGTTCATAGGCCCAAATTGCTGCGTCTTTTGTTTAAGCTTCTGCTCGATTTTGTCGGCATATCGGTAGGCTGCACCCAAGGATGATATGTCCAACAATTCCATTTCGGTCTGGATGTATCTATGCAGAGCACCGCAATACTTGCACACTAGATGTCGCTCTGAATTTTTTATACCCAACTTGGTGTGCAAGGTATGGAAGATATTTGTCAAATTGGGCATTGCTTGGTCTCTTTCTTGACATAGTGTGGTCCATTTTGTATACAGATCATCATAACTTCCGATGGGGTAGTATTGTTCCTTAATAGCATCCCTAAAGGATTCCCAGGTGGTCATGACTGAAAATAATGAGGTTCTCTCTTTTCCATCTGATCACATAAAGTTTCCCACCAATCTTTGACATCAGGAACGGATTTGAGGAGCGCAAAAGTAATCTTTTCTCTATTCGAAAAGTTATGGATAGAAAAATACCCTTCTAGTAGATTCAACCACTTTTCTACAACATCTGCGTCTATATGACCTTGAAATATAGGAATATCGAAGTCCATTTGTACCTTGAAGGGAGCAATGCCTACGTTTGAAGAAGATGTGTTGCCTATTGGTAGTCAGCGAAGGATTTACGCGAAACTATCCATCATCTCGTTACTCTATTACATGAGGGATTCCTCAATCAATAGTTTGAAAGGAGCTCATGTCTCTTCATCTTCCTTTCTCCTTCCATGAGAGGTTTCTTGGGTGTGCGAGAGCTTCTGTCCTCAAGAGAAACAAGCTCGAGACCCAACTCTTTGTACTGTGACCTCGATGGGGACATGCATTAAGATGACAAGGAGCAAACCGCTCTAATACCACTGATCTGGATTTTATGAGAAGAAGGAAATGAATACAGATTATTAACAGGTACTTAACACAAAATAACAGAGATACAGTAAAACTGGTTTTCTATTCAATAATGAAATAAGATGAAACTGTAAAATGTAGCGGAAACAAGCTTGCTAGAATGGTGGTGGCTTATCTCTGAGAAGAGATGTGATGGTTGTGCGCATTTGAAAGAAGAAGATTACAATGAGGCTCTAAAGGCCTTTTTACAATAAACAAGAATGCCAAAAACTCTAGACATCCAAAAACCTAGCAATAGGAGATGAAGCGCCAAAAGTCATGTGGGCCCCGTTTGGGTAAGTTAGTACATAAACTTCTCGGGGTCATAACTTTTGCATGCGATCTCCATTTTAGGCGTGTGATATCTTGTTGGAAAAGTATCATCGAGGAGATTCATTTTGGGGACTCAATCATGACTTCAACTATCATTGAGGAACTCAATCCCCAAAAAACTTCATTTAGGCCCTCAAAATGGCCCCAGAAGTTAAAACTGCTAAAAATAGTAAATTGCCAAAATTGTCAGAAAACTATTTTAAGCTAGTTGGAAAAGGTGGGTGGGAACCAATATCCATCTGGATCAATCCTCCCTCAGGAAGGAATGGTCTCTATTGCATTGAGGTCCCCCATCAGATGAGGAAATTTCTATTGAATTTGGCCCCTTGATCTGTGTGTCCAAAATCTGATCATTGGATGCCTGTTGTATGCAGTCAGGGTTGAGCTCTATTGGTGTTAGTTGTTTTGCTACTTCTAAGGTGTCCAATAATGGTGGGAAATAAGGGCGAGGGATATCCACGTTGAACACTAGGTTCAGTCCAAGGAAGGGAGGAATGTTGAGCTCAAAAGAATTGTCCCCCATGGCCTTGGTGATGGTGTATGGACCATAAATGAGTGGGCGAAGCTTACAATGGGGTCCTATAAGGCATTCTTTCTTCAAGTGCAACCAAACTTTGTCACCCACCTGAAACTTATGTGGCACCTAATTTTTATCATGGCGTTGTTTGTACTTGTCACTGGACTTCTATGGGATATCTTGAACCTGTTGGCGGATGTGTTGGATTCGCTCAATGAACCAGGTGGCTTTGTCAGTTTTAGTTGGAGAAGGATATGAGTCAGTCAAGGTGACCGCAAGGGGAAGTGCAACATCTATGGGACCTAATGGTTGGAATACCAATCCCACCTAAAAGGGGCTATGGCCAGTTGAGCTATGCAGGGCTCGGTTGTAGCTATGTTGGACATAGTGAAGGCTCTCATCCCATGTGCGAGGGTTCTTTGAATTATACATGAAAAGAATATGCACAATCATTCGATTTACAACCTCGATTTGGCCATCTATATGGGGATGGAAGGCCATGGATTTGGTGAGCTTGGTGTCGAGTGGTGACCAGAGGCTCGACCAGAATGTGCTGAGAAATTGACTATCCCGATATGAGACAATGGTTTTTGGGATTTCAAAATGTACCCAGACTCGTTCAAAGAAGATCTTGGCAGTGGCCTCTGTTGTGATGCTCTTCTTGCAGGCAACCAAAATCACCATATTAGAAAAGCGATCAACAACCAAAAAAACACAGTCATTTCCCCACTTGGTGGATGGGAGGACCGACATGTAGTCCATTGATATGGATTCCCATGGCCTATCAGGAGAAAGAAGAGGGGTGTATAGGCCCTATTTCTTAATGGTCAGTTTGACAATATCATAGGCAGTGCAGGACCTGATATACTTGTTGACCTCCTGTCAAAGTTTTGACCAGTAGAAATGTTTCTGTAGCATCGCCACTGTGTTTTCGACGTTGCAGTGTCCTGCCACCTGATTGTAGTGGGCTTCCTAGATCATCCTCGCTCATTCACTTGATGGAACACAGATATGGCCCAGACGACACAACAACCCATCCTGAAGATGGAAATTATCAACAACTTTGTTTGCACCCAACAATTGGTAGGTGGTGGCAAAGTCAGGGTCTGTCTCATAGAGTTGGGGCCATCTAGATGTCTCATGGCCGCAAGAGTTTAGCATCGTAGTGAGTGTCACGACTGGCATTCTGCTGAGGAAATCAATGACGTGATTGGTGCTTCCTATTTTATACTTGATGTTGAGGTGGAATTGTTGCAAGTATGTGGACCACTTTTGATGGTGGTCATTCTCCAATTTTCCCTGTGTCTTCATGAACTGCAGTGGCTTATGATCAATGTGGATGGCTATCTTCTTCCCAAGAATGTAATGTCTCCACTGGAAGTAGGCTTGTACAATGGAGTACATTTCCTTTTCATAAGTAGGGTACTTATGGACAATATCTAACAGTTTGTCACTATGATAGGCCATGGGGTGGTCGTGCTGAGAGAGAACGATGCCCACAGCATAGTCTGAAGCATCTGTGTCAATTTCAAAGGGATGTTGTAGGTATGGTAGTGAAATTACTTGGGTGGGGCACAAGCGCTGCTTCAAATCATCGAACACTTGTTCTTGGGACTGGCCCCATGCTAATTTCACGTTACCACCACCCCTGTTTATTTGGATGAGGGCCCATGCAATATGGGAGAATCCCAACACGAACTTGTGGTAGAAATTGGAAAGGCCCAAGAAGCTCCAAAGCTCAGTGAGTGTTGTTGGGGCTGGCCAGTCACAGATGACTTGGATATTGCCTAGATCCAAATGTACGCCATGTTGATCAATGATATATCCCAGGTAATGCACCCTGTCCATGCCGAAGGAGCATTTTTCCAATTTTGCGTATAGCTTGTGCTGCCACAGGGTGTGCAGAACGTGCTGAATATGTTGCAAGTGTTCAGCCCAAGTCTTGCTGTAAATTAGAATGTCATATAGATACACCATTACAAAAGTATTGGCGAATGGTAGAAGGATATCGTCCATCATCCTCATGAAAGTCGCTGGAGCATTTGTCAAACCAAAGGGCATGACCAACCATTCAAAAAGGCCTTCCTTTGACTTGAAGCCAGTCTTCCATACATCTGTTTGTTCTATCGAGTTCTTGTGGTAGCCAGAATTCATATCAATCTTACTGAAGTATTTGGCCCCTGTGAGTTGATCAACGAGGTCGTCGATTCAGGGAATCGGGTACCAGTTTCTGACTATGATTTTATTCAGAGCCTTGTAATCAATATAGAGTCGCCAGGTTCCATCTTTCTTCTGTACCAGCACGATTGGGCTCCCGCAAGGTCATGAGAAGGGACGGATGTGCCCCTTATGGAGAAGTTCTTAGATATGTCACTTGATCTCCTCATTCTCTAACAAAGAGCGAAGATAGACTGGACCATTGGGAAGCGGTGCACCCATGGTCAGATCGATGGGGTGCTTGAATTGGCAGTGCAGAGGTATCCCTGTAGGTGAGGAGAAGATATCTGAGTATTCTTCCACGACCTTATCTACTTGCTTCTATTGTGTGGAGAGGTCACTGCAGAGACCCTAGATGTGGCTGTGATCTTTCTCTTATTCTGAGAGTGAATCACGAAGAAGACTTCAAGATACCAGATATATAAAATATGCAGAACATAAACGAAATGCTAGAAATGACAGAATAACAGTAAAATATCCAGCATAATCTTCACAATACACAGAAATGATATATGAAATAG
>JZKD02S1833137.1:14162-24990 GCA_000966675.3 Picea glauca
ATGATGTACATAACTTAAAAGATTGCCTATCATTTCGAAGAAGAAGAGGTTTTCTCCCTTTATGGGTTTCCTCATGAAAATCTGTCTCTGTGTATACCTTATGTGTGACTGATGCTCTTTAATTTTACTTTCCATATGTTGTATATCTTTGATGATCACTTGAAGAAAGATTAATAATGTTTTAATAGACTTAAAATTGTTTACACTCAATTACAACTGATTCACCCCCCCTCTCAGTTGTTTTAGTAATCTCAACACTCTAACACAGGATTCAATCATGAGGTCTCATTGGGTTGAGAAATATCCCCTCTTTGCTTGTCTTGGTGTTTTCTAGACTGCTTCAACTACTAAGTGTATGGGGGTTTCGGAAGTGCCCACACCTCTCTGTGAGGTAGCACTTTCAAGGCTTCAAGCATATTTTCCCTACCCATACATGTGGTTGGACCTTTGAATGTTCCCTCGGTCACTGATTGTGAGGTGGCATCCATAGAGATTGTTCCTAGGCAGCTACAGAGTTGATTGCAGGTAGGAAGTTTCTGCGATACCTGGGGTAGATGTCCAATCCTTGTTTCAGTTCCCTCAGAGGGTTACCAACTTAATAAAGGTTACTAGCACCATTCAGGGCTATTACGTGTGGGTTATCGTGGAATTTCCTCACACCTTTGATAGCCAATATTTTTGGGACTTGACATCCCCTAGAGGGTTGGTTTTTGAAAGGCCCCTTAATCCATTAGTATTTCTTTTTGATAGCCTAGATTTGTTAGGGGTGTTCTCTTTGGTTCCAAGTCTATGTTAGCCATAGGATTCATTGTTATTTTGGTTATAAAAAAAATTGTTCATTATGTCTTAACAATTGCTTCATTGGTCCCATCGATAATGAGGACTTGCACCTATCAAATAGGAACAACCACCTATTAAGTGATGAATGGTAGGTGACCAAGAGTTTAAAGAGCCTGAAAGAAGATCTGAGAAGAGTGAGACATTTGAAGTTGAAGTGGTTGAAAAGATTCATCCACCTCATTTTAACTCTCCTTTGACTAGTCCTAATGACCCCATACTTTTCCAAGTTAGGGAGCTCTTCAAAGATCCTTTTCATTGTTTAGTGATCCTCATATCATGTCAAGCCCAAGTGTCTTCTCTAGTGTGGTTGAGCATTCAATCCCATTGACGAGTGTTACAGAGGGAACCCAATTATGTCCTCCTTATCGTCTCTTAGTGCCATCGTACCTACACCTTATTTGCCCATTTTGTCAAGTGTCTCCATTTGGGGAATGCTAGTCATGCCTACTTTTCCTTCCATGAGTATACTAAGCATTAGCACTCCCATCCCATTTGTTGTGATTCCCACACATGGGTTACTATCTAGTGGGGGGCCTAGCCTTAGTTTTACCTTTAAAATTGGATCTTCTTCCACCTCTGGCATCCCTATAGGCGTTCAGGTAATGCCAAATGTTGGTTTTCCTTTCGGTTGGAATGCATCTAGCAGATTTGGGGCTGGTCCTGGCCAAGCTAGGGGAAACAATGTTTTGGGGAAATTTAACATCCTATGGGGTATTACATCAATTCCTAGAAGATATATTCCTTCTACATTTACCTTTGTTCTGGGGGGAAATCACCCTGAGGGCACTTGTGGTCTAGGGAGTAGTGGAACTTCTAGTTATACCATTGTTTTTGGGGGCATTCCATCAAGGGTAAATTATTCTAAGTAGGGTGGTTATCCTTTTATCCACACTTATGGTCCTTGAAGTTACTTTTTCTGGGGATAGTTAGGGCCAGGGGAGTAGTATTCCTTTAGGTTCCATGTATGTTCCTGGAGGTAACCCTTTTGGGGACATGTACAATCCTGGAAGCAGTAATGTTTCTAGGAGTCCTTTTATCCTCGTAGGAAATCCTTCTGGAGGCATGTTCAATCCCAAGAGAATTCACACTCCTGGGAGTGCTTCCATCCCAAGGGGAACTAACCTTTTTGTAACTTCAAATCCTTTTAGAAACATGAACATGGGGGGGGGCTCAAGGTCCGTCTAGGTCATAGGATGTTTTTTACATCTACCCGGTATTCCTTTTCCAACACATCCTTTCCTTTCTTAATGACTTTAGACTTGTCAGATTTGTCATGTTTGAAAAATGACCCCATTATCCTTGACCTCTTATCGTTGGCCATAAATTCCAAGCTACCATCAGATATGCTAAAGTTTGATGAAAATCTAGGAGAAGACACATCCACACATATCATGACCTATCATTTTTGGTGTTCATCCAACTCTTTTATGGATGACAGCATTAGACTACGCATTCTCCAAATATCCCTGACTAGAGGTGTCGCAAAATGGTATATAGAACTTAAGGGCACTTCCTTTTCTAGCTTCAATAACTTGACAATGGATTTTTTTATGCACTTTCAATTTCCCATTAGGTATGAGACTGGGACAAAGTTGTTGACATCTATGCATGAAGACACTTCCACTCACATCTCGAATCACATTCTTGAGTGGAGGTGGAGACGTAAAATGATAAAAATCAATATTATTGACCAACTCCTCATGGAGTGGTTCACCAAATCCCTCTTGCCAACTATTTCCAAGGATGTTTTTATGGCAGGGGCAGCTTCTGAGGAGAAAGTTGTCTTACATTCCTGACATGTATACCTCATCTATTCTCAATCTATCACACTCTACGATATCATCCCACACCCTTTGAGGCCATCAACAAATCCTCATAGGCCAAACCCATGACCCGATGTCAATGGTGTGGTTGGTTTTGTCTCCACTGTATTTGTGGGCCAGTTAGATGGAAAGTTGGGTCACATGCACATTTCATCAAACCCACCAGCTACTACACCCACCACCAAAATTGCTCAATATCCCATCCAGGCCTCCAAGGTGAATTCGATGCAATCCACACAATCGAAGAATCCTCAGCAACCTAGCGGAAGAAGAAGAATAAAAATAAAAAATATAATAATGAACCTGGAACCCCTCAAGCCAAAAACACAACTGGGGGAGGCATGAAAGAGAAGAAAAAAAATAGGTTTACCTACAATATTTGTGGGGAATATCATCCTACTCACCAATGTCCCAAGATGGATGAGATTCATTGCTACTTTTCCCAACAGAATGCTCCCTAGCATCCTCTTGTCTTGACTCATCCATTTCCCCCCAACCACAAAAAATGGTTGCATCAAATTCTACCCCTCCACAAGGGGCATGGAAAGTACTCCTCAGTTTGAAAAGTCTTCATCCTCTGCCAACATTATGCTATGTGACTAGACGGTTTATTTATAAACCCGAGCATGCAACTATGATACTCTCGAGGTAGGTCCTGTGAATCAGGAGCCAGCTTCCTCTTCCCAGCCTGGTGACCCTCTCTAGATATATAAGTAATCCTTTGAGACATTTCTTCACCCAAGAAAGGATTTTGTTCAACACATAACTCACAATCCGAATACATCGGTTGCCCACAACTACAGTACTGTGGAAAACCTGGCCCAAGCACCATGTGTCGTGTCTACTTTAGAAGTCCTCCAAAGTTTCCCCACACAACAAAAATATTTGTTTTCAGTGATATACATGGTTGATCCCTCAAAGTCTATTTTGATTTCATTTGACATGGACAAATATCGTAATCATATTTCCCACCAAATCAGTTTTTAGATTCAAGTGAGAGTAAGCGGTAAAAATATATTTTGCATAGGTGTCGATGAATGTGCCTCTACCTACATCATCTCCATTTCCTGTTGGAAATCCCTCATCTCCCCAAAGCTCGATCCATCTACCACCATGTTGAAGGACTTTGATGGATACATGTTTAGGCCTCATGGTATCATCATTGCTTTTCCCGTCAAGTTAGGTGGCAAGACTGTCTTTGTTGAGGTGGAGGTGGTTGATGCTCCTATGGATTAAAATTTGCTACTTGGGTGCACTTGGTTCTATGATATGACCGTTGTTGTCTCATTATTATTTAGGGTCCTTCACTTTCCTCACCAAGGAAATATCGTCACGATCAATCAACTTGCATTTTGTACCCCTGACCTTAGAAACAATGTGGGTTTTGATATAGCCTTTATCAATGATTCTCATAGCACTTTCACGAGTGTTGGTGTGGGGATAGTCAAAGACTCCTCATTAATGGGAACATTTACCCTTCCCCCACCACCTCCTTCTTCGAACGTCACTTTGATCAATATGATCTCTTCTTTTACAAGTGGATCACTCAGGTATTTTGATCCTTGGGTGGTTCCTCGTCCTGAGGAAGTTGAGTCTTACGGAGCTAGTATTCCACTCACAATAGTTAATATTTCCTATCAGGAGATCCAATTAGCATATGTTGACCCCAATTGAAATCTCCAACGGGATGTGGAATCCAATCAATATATGTGGCCCTCTTGGGTCGTCAATCCTCTTCCTACTCTGTATGACTTCTTGTAACACCTTGTTTCCCCCAGTTTGTAACTTAATCATAAAATAGGTTTACCATGCTAAGGCATGTGGACAATGTAAATGTATTATTGTTGGGTTGCCAATAACTGACTGTGGGGGTGAAGCCTTGAAATTATTGGCCATGATATCACTAGAGGAAGAATGTGAAAACTATATGAGAGGGTTCATTATATCAAATAACCCCAAATTTCCCTTGATGAGGATGATAAACCTCCTTCGGATCCCAAGGAGAGAAAACAGTTAATGAATAAAGGACTAGTGGTTTAATTATCAACCACCCCCATGAATGGGAGCATGTTCTAGCTATAGAATGTCATCCCAAAGTACCACAGAGACTTGCAGACCCGAGATTCCTTCTAACAGAAGGAACGTGATGGGTCGGGAACCTTCCAAAAGAAGGAAGGTAATATAGATACACACGGACAACTAGACAAGTGTAAAAAGAGAAGACAATCTCGTAAGGGGGATGCGCGGATCTCTCTAGGGAATAATGAATAGAAGTCTGCGAGCTTGATGCTAAGGGGGAATCTAATAAATCTCGTTGAGGCCATAACAGAGAGAGATATCTAAAAGTTGCAAAGAATAGAACCCGAGCAGAAGCTGAACAAAGAAAGAATCCTTGAGAATGGTGAGAGTTCCCTGGTGATATCATGGCTTGGCATGGGGGTGGCCAGAGTGCTAAGAATGAATGCCTCTAAGCCTATGGAATGGTGGAAGGCCGAACACCCATAGTTAGTTAGTTGGATACCACCTATAATAGATAAGTAATCTCATATCTTGTGTATTTAAGTGGTACTGTGAATTAAAGTTGGATATCCTATGAATGTTGCAGGGATGGATATATTTGCTTAATGATTATATTGTATCCATTTTATTCCTTCTTGATTGTGTAATTAGGCAAGTAGGAAATTATATGAATTGGATTTTTTTTATATACTCATAAATTCTTGCATTCTTTGGTGGCTTAAGTTAGATGCACGAACTGTGAGTTCGTCGACCTTAGGTATAGTTTCATGTAGGCATGTCGGCCCTCCTAGTCATTCTGAGTCCCTTGGAGGATGGAGTTGGATAAGTTCAGGAGAGGTAGTGAAGACATGCACAGGCTCTCTGTGAGGAAAGTAGAGACCGAGAACCACTTAAAGTTCTAGACTTAATGAAGGAACGCAAGAATATTGCAGAAGACCCTTCTAAGTGTTAATCCCATGAGAAAGAGTGAAACATTCTTAAATAATTCATAACTAACAAAGATCGGGAAGAAAAGTGAGGTCCAAGTATCGAAAGGGAATATCCTTTTTATCTTAGAAGATGAATAGATGAGATCTGATTGGGAGGACCCAGGGTCTATCGTGACTGTTAGATTTGAAGAAAGGGCACAGGCGTTAACGCCTCAACCCCTTCAGTCTTCGCAAGATCATACATCAGAAAATTCGCATGTTGGTGCGACTAAACTCTTGAAACCCAAAGTTGTGATGTGATATGGACTGTAGATGTAAGGATCTATTGGGACCCTCCTTCACCGTCGGATTGGCGAGATTGGGGATTCGTACATCGCGAAATTCGCACATTGGCGTGACTAAAATCCCGAAACCTGAAGTTGTGACATGATCTGGATCGTATATCTAAGGATCTATCAGGACCCTCCTCGACCACCGGATTGGAGATATCGTGGATTCGTACATCAGGATATTTGCACATTGGCACAACTAAACAACCAAAACCCTAAGTTTCGAAGTGATCTGGACCGTTGGATCATGGAGGATTGTAGATCATTGATTTGATGCAGGTGAATATTGGGAATCGGGAAACAGAGGTAAGCCAACCTCCAAAGTAGCGATTTCCGATTGAGAGTTGAAACTCCCAAAACCCGAAGTGTCGAAGTGTCGAAGAGTCGAAGTAGATTTGGACCGTCAGATCTAGAGGACAGATGGTGTGAATTCGTGAAATCTGAGTAAGGTCCCGAAGTGATTCATAACCATTGGATTCAGAGGACATGTGGCGCAAGTCTATGGATGTCAGGTAAAGACCCGAAGTAATCCTCGATCATTGGATTTGGGGAAGACATGCGTCAGTGGATCTTAGGCTCTGGGTAAAAGCCTTTGGGAAAAGAGGTTTGAGATTTGAGATCTCAGAAGTTCGGAGACCCAGAGGAGATCTCAATCGTCGATAAAGAAGAGGGTCATTGGACTGTTGATCCGGGTTGAAAGGTCAACAACCTGAAGTGAAGGCGGGACCATTGATTGAGTAGGACAGGTGTTTGTGGATCATCAATTCCAGAGGATTGAAGTATGGAAAAAAGTTGGGTTTGATATTTCGAATTCGCGGAGTCCGGAATTGCAAAGAGATCTCGATCATTGATCCAGAGGAGGCTGAACTGATCCATAGATCTGAGAGGAACAGATATGAATCATCAATTTAGTCCTTATCGTCAAGATAGTGATATCGACGATCCCGTAACATTGCGGGGATAGGAGTTGCAAGGAGTTTAAGATATTGAGGGCGGACCAAAATTCAAATCGTGGTTTTGTCAAGAGGACACGTGGAGGTTGTGAGAGCATTGTGGGCCCAAAAGCAGTTTGACTCCAAACTTCTTATGATCATGCCCACAATCATGTGGTCATCACTAATGCCACATCAAGAGGGGGCCTATCACACAAAAGGAGCTAACTCCTGACACTCTGACCTTTCGCAGTCGGGCGAAAGGGAAGGTCACAGGTGCCCTTAAACCTGCACCAAGAAGTCGAAATATTATGTGTTTAATTATAGAATGAGACCATAAAGGTCTCAGAGAATTGTTTGGCCTCATAATCAGAGATCCTTGACCAGGAGGTCGAACGAGATTCCCTAATCTTCCAAATTAGGAACCATGAATGGAGATTATTTCTTTTAAGAAAAGAAAATTTTGTTTATTCCCCATCGTGGGTGTGTGACAAAATGTTATCAGAGCATTTTTACAACACTTGGCCTGCTTGGGCTCATGCGAGAGTTTCCTAAAGAGGTATTTTTATTTGCATTTACTCCTTGAGGAAAAAGGACTGCAGATTGAACCTATGATTTTGGGAATTCTTGTTGAATTTCAGCAGAAGAAATTATTAAACCCTTGTCAAGTGATAACTACTCTTACCTGAGTAGGGATATGATAATTAAAATTTATAATAAGACTTGAATGTAGATAGCTTAAGGTGGGAGGGTTCTGTCAAGGGTAGTTGAAGTCCAAAAGGTGGATGACCTGACGTTAGTGACACTGCCTCTAAGCATGGGCAGTTGGAACCTCGGGCACTAATTATGGATGATTATATAATGGTTAATACCTTTGTGGGCTTACAGGAATATGATAGAATCAGGTAGGATCCTTGGCAGTATAATTGTTTCTTTATATTAAACTCTGAGTATATAATGCCTTGTGACCAGGGGAAAAGTGAGATGAGTAAAGTCCTATAGAAGTTGAGGGAAGAAAATTTCTTTCCAAATACTATAGTATAGAAGGGAGAGTGACCCTAGTTAGTCATTGCTATAAAGAGAAGGAAACACCTTTATGAGTTATAACCGTGAGATTATTCATGTAAGTGACTGTAATCTCTAACTAAATAACACTAATGATAAAATTAAGCTAGTATGACGAATACTTAGTTGTGTGTGTATGCTTGAGTGCATGGATCTAATGCATTGAGAAGCTTCTTGATATGAAACCTGATATTAATAATGGTTAGATAAGAATGATATAAAATTTGAGAGTGATGCACATGTATGATCTAAGAGTATAAGTATACTAAAGGCCCAATATGTTTTCCCTGATGAGTGAAATGTGAGGCAAGCTTAGCACTTGCCAAGATTGAATGAATAGTATAATAATATCATGGTTGCATGGTTGACTCCATTCTGAAGAGTCATGAAAGTTATATTTTTAATGATAGATTAAGGGGAATGAGTTCCATTCCCTCAAGAAATATTAGCGTAAAGAGAAGAAAGAGTGGAAAAGCAAGGATGCTATGTTGTCATAATAAGAGGCAATTGATTATGCCTTGAAGGTCACATGAGAACGATCGTAAACAATCATGAGTCGACTGATTTTAAAGTAGAGATGTATGTAGGCTATAAATTATACATATGGCAGCTACACAAATGTTGATGATTATGAATATGGTTAATTACATCATGGAAGTAAGTTAACAAACCTGAATATTTATGGATACATAATTTGGGTACCTGACCAAGATGTACGTTTATATTTCTTAAGGAATATTTGGTAAACAACTAAAGCTAACTCAAGGTTGAGTCCATCATAGGTAGTGGTGGACGTGCAATAAAGAAGTTGCATGCGATGGAAGTTCCCTTGCGAAGAAACTGTGTAAGGACTCTGTCAAAAGAATAGAGTCACAACCCTAATAATCGTTGAAGGTTTGGCAATGGGTTGCAAAGCATGTCTGTATGTAAGAATCCTGAATTACATTTTGAAAGCATCATGTAATAAATAGAAGACTAATGAATGGATACAGGAGTATGTTTGATTGAATGGGCTTGGTTAAATCCATGTTAAGAAAAGGCAGTGAAGCCTTTAGAGATAACTCAGCTGGGATGAAAAGTATCAGGTGGTGTAGAAAGAATTGGAAGAAGGGGAGATTCGCTAACTCCCTCCTTGCTATGTGTTATGTTTCCTATGGAATGAGAAAGTTGATTTATTGATGAAAGTAAATGTTTTGAAATCATAGTGATGATGATTGTATTGTTGCAAAAATAGTTGAGAACTATTTGTATTGCATTCATGGAGACCCTTGAAGATAATGTGATGAAGTGCATAAAGATATGCTAGGACATTTTGAAGAAGTTATGAATTTGGATGTTATGATACATGCATTTTAATTGATATTACAACTAATGACGCATGTTGTGTATAGAAAGAAATTGGAACTATTGAGGAAGACGGTTACCAATGATGGGCAACCTCAAGTAGAGGATGACCATGGGAAGGTTGTGGTCAAAAGATTGTTGACAGGACTGTAAGAATCCCCCTAAAAGCATTGTTGATGAGGTAAAAAGCAAAAAGAGGGTGCTAGCATCCAAGAACAGGTATGAAAAGATTGGGTAACAATCCTTTCTAGAATATTTTATTGTCAAATGTTATGCACGAAATTTTAAAAGGGGAAATTGTATGCCATGGATACCTAGGTAGGGTATGATTTGGAAAGGAGAAACTGAGTGATGGAGGTGTGAACCTCTGCCAGTGAAGACTAATTGTATGATGAAATAAAATTTGAAC
Organism: Picea glauca; assembly: GCA_000966675.3. Taxonomy (NCBI): domain Eukaryota; kingdom Viridiplantae; phylum Streptophyta; class Pinopsida; order Pinales; family Pinaceae; genus Picea; species Picea glauca. The sequence goes on from JZKD02S1833137.1 coordinate 23,853, forward strand.
CAAATGATATCTGTTGACAAAAAATTGTAGAAATCCCTTCGATCAACTACAAATCGAGATCGTGAAGGTCGCGAAAGAAAACCCTAATTGAATTAGGTTAATCGAGAACTTGACAGAGGAGATGAATGTGAGTCGTTCATCATAAGGAAATTGATATTAGTCATTAGATTGATTTCAAGATCCATTCAGGAGGAGCCGAAATATTTCAAGTCATGAGATCTTGGAGAAGTAACACACTGGTTAGTCATGAGGAATTATCGGAATTTCACAAAACTATAAGATTTGGAAGAAGCAGAGTGAAATTCGTGAAACCCCGAAACGTGAAATCCCAAAATCATCGGGATTGTCCATTGAAAGGGGACACCTAGAAAGAGATCATCATTTCGTTGACTCACAGAGTGGAAAGGTCAAAGGGCGGAGTTGTGAGAATTCATGAAACACGAAATCGTGACTGGATCATAGTCGTTGGCTAGAGAGCTAGTGTGGACCGTTGATCTGATCCGAATATTTTACAATTTCAAGTATCGAAGGATTGGGAGAATGGAGGTGAATCGCATCAGGAGTCCCTGATACATGATATCCCAACGTGCTCGGAAGGATTGGCCCCAAGTCATAGTGAAGGGTCATGTGGATGGAGGATAAGGGAGGAGCTAGCATGCGCTAGGCCCTTATCGGAATTTCAGAACTCATGAGTTTGAAATATAGAGTCAGTTGACTCATATAGCCAATACACAAAATCCTGACATGCCTTTTTGGATAAGCGTGTGGTCACAAGGCGTGGTCACATGGAGGAGACTCGTGCTTAGAGCTTGTTCACACGGGTGGAATTGTTTTTTATAAAAATACCTAAGGATTGTTTCTTAGAGGTTCCAGCGGGGAATCGAAGACTATTTCAATTCATTCTTGAGTAGATCCTAGACCGAGAGATCACGCGGCCCTTGGAGAGAAGGGGGGTTTCACCATAATGAAAAAAGAATAAACCATGAGGGGAAGAGGTTGGTTAAATTCCAACATGACCTGGCCAAGAAACTGTCGTAAAGAATGACAAACTTGAAATCCATGCAAGAGTGCATTGGGTATGAATGTGGTCGTGAATACTGGCACATTTGTTAAATCCTTTAAAATGTTGAATTACGTT
>JZKD02S1833137.1:36720-55845 GCA_000966675.3 Picea glauca
ATAATTTATTATGCATTGATTTAAATTAGCTTTAGTCTATTTTATCAATACATGATTAATTGTTATCATTTATGTATTAATTTTTTCAATCTTTAAGAGTCTATTATCTTAAAAAATCTTCCATGACTACAATATGGGCATGTGATTTTGAGAAATAATATGGGAAAACAATTCATCTTTGGCTTTAGACCTGTGTGATGCTTATTCCATTTCTCTCTTTCATTACTATTGTATTATGAGAATGTTATTATGGTTGATTTTAGTTTTAGTTTGTCATCATATGGTGTTTTCATATTGTTAAATGTTATATGTTGTCCATAATTTCTTATTCCATTTTTTATGTGTGATCATTCGATCATTTGATTATTGTGGAATTTATTTGTAATGTTAAATGAATGATAATTTCAATACTCAGAATTGAGTTTTCTTTTGTTCTTAAATATTGATTATCTTAAGATCACATTATTTTTAATTAGTTGTCTTCCTGTTGTTATCAATTTACTCCAATATAAATTCTTCTTTGAATGTATTCTGGAAGTGCTAGTATTGTTCTATTATAGGTTTTCCTTAACAATAGTACAGGCAGGAGTTCATACAACACAGAAAGATAATACCAGTTTTGTTGATCAGCTATATGTTATTATGTGTGTTATTTAGTTAAGTTGTTTATGAATGAAACGATGATTACATTAATTAGCTTTGATTTTTTTTGTGTCACTGTTTCAATCGTATTCATTTAGTATTTATTCGTTTAATATCTTTTAAAAAAAATCCAAAAACAAGTGTTGTTCATATTTGATTCAGAAACTTTATCAAATAATCATTTTCGCAAGATTTCATGCAAACCTTGTAAACTATATATAAATTGTTCATAATCATTTGTATATTCACATTCTTAGATAAATATTTGTAATTATTGTGTCGATTGTTAGAATATTTTCTTTAGTTAGTTTATTTTGTTTTTCTATCTTTAGGACCCTAGTTGGATAACGAAGCCATTAAACCTGTCAGAATAGGTTACACCAAGCGACTTGGGTTATTTAGACAACCCCAAACTGGATCTATTCTTCCAGATGATGGCATGTCAAATTTTCCCATCAACAGGAGGTTAGGTCCCTAACATTCCCTCGCCCTTGAATAATAGCATTGTCCTCGAGGCTTGAGATGAGCAAACTATTGCAAAATGGTGGTCAGCTCCTAGGTGTCGTCTTCTATAGTTATATATTTACACTGAACTAACACTTCCTTGATGATGTGCTGACAGAAACAACACTCTCGTTAGTCCAATGCTTCTTGTGGATGAAACCAAATGGAACCTTCTTCATCCAACTTAGGGAGACGGGTTTGATTTTGTCACTTAGTTCCAATAACTTTATTTAAGCATGAGACATGAAAAACAAGATAGAGCTTAGAATGACTGGGCAAAGCTAACTGGTATGCCACGGGTCCCACTCACTTGAGAACTGTATAAGAACCATAAAATTTGGGAGAAATTTTATGACAATGTTCATCTTTGAGTGAAGTCTACTTATAAGGTTTCATATGAAGAAAGACTCACTCCCCTTCAGAAAATTAACATTCAGAATGACCATGATCTGCTTGTTTCATCTTGCAATTTTGAGCCATGACCAAATTTTCTTTGAGGGTACAGAGAATGGTCGCTCGGACTGTAAGATTATTGTCAACCTCCTTAACCTTGGAGACACCTAGCATGTATGAGAGAACTGACGGTGGATTTTTCCCATAGACAACTTAAAAAGGAGTCATACAGGTAGCAGTATGGTAATATGTGTTGTACCACCATTCAACTAGGGGTAACCACCGAGCCCACTGATTTTTTTGGTCATATGAAAAACACAGAAAATATGTTTCCAAACACTTGTTGACAACTTCATTTTGGACATCCTTCTGGGGATGATAGGTGGTGTTGAGATGTAGTTGGATTCCTTGGAGCCTGATCAATTCATGCCAAAAATTGTTGGTGAAAGTTGGATCTCTATCAGAGACAATAGAATGAGGCATGCCATGAAGTTTGAATATTTGAGCCATTGTGGATGCGGTGAATGGGTGTTGAAGAGCACATAAATGAGCATATTTGGAAATACGATTGACTACCACCATGATGACCAAATTATTACTAGATTTAGGGAGGCCAAGAATTAAATCCATAGAAATATCTATCCAAATCACAGGGGGGATCAGAAGTGGTTGGAGTGTTCTTAGAGATTTGACTATTTCTCCCTTATTTCGTTGATAGGTATCACATTCAACAATAAATGTGCGGACATCCTGTTTAATATCGACCTAAAAAAAAGAACGTTTGACCCATTCATAGGTTTTGGTAAACCCTAAATGCCCAGTTGTGGGTGAAGCATGAAGCTCAGAAAGCACCATGGATTTAAGTTGTGACTATTTTCTTAAATAAATATGGCCTTTGTAGCGAAGATATCCATTGTTACAAGAGTACCCTGGAGAAGCTTGAGGATGGTTTTGCAATCGTTGGAACATGTAATAAATGTTTGGGTCTTGCAGCCATTCCTAGCGAACAACTTGGAGTCAATATGGTACAATGAATGAGACGGAAAAGAGGCACCATTCTTCTTCATACTTTCTAGAAAGAGCGTCAGCAATCACATTTTATTTTCCCTTTTTGTAAATGATCTCATAATCATATCCAAATAGCTTGGTCACCCATTTTTGTAGCTCCAGGGATGAAATTCGTTGTCTAGAAAATACTTCAGGCTCTAATGATCAGTTTTAATTTGGAAGTGTTTCCCTAAGAGATAAGGATGTCAGAGATCCATGGCATGTAGAATAGCCAACATTTGTTTTTATAGATTGATTTTCCCAAATGTCTCTATGATATTTGTTTTCTAGTGAAAGCCAAAGGCCTACTATGATATCCTCTAATTATTCAAAAATAAATATTTTCAAAGTTGTTATTCAAAAATAAATTTCCATTTATGGAAATTAAAATTTAGATTTGTGGAAGCATGTAATTATTATTTTACAATTGTTGGACAAAGGTTTGACTTGTCAACTGTCCTCTTTTGATGGACACATGTATGAGACAAAAGTTTTAATAAATTTAATGTTGGAAAACAAATGGAATAACCAGGTTAAAAATAGTTGACTATGACTCCATGAGTGGGGAATGGGTTTGAGTTATCTCAGACCTAATTTTTACAAGTTTCAGAAGTTGATATATGCCATTAGTAGCCCCTAGAAATCAGGGATTTGTAAAGTTGTGAATTTCCCAAAGAAGGAAAAGGAATGGAAATACCTAGACATGAGATAAATACAACATATGTGGGAGGCAGGACGCTTCTTAGTATGTTAGGGAAAAGAACTATTTTTTTGTTATGAGCACATCTGGTGTTAGGAAAACATTTGTTCTAAATTGTTCAAGGTGACAGTGGCTAAGGAGTGATACTCAATTTTCCCTTATGGAGTCATGGTCAGGCTAGGGGGTGATCAGGACAAGTAATTGTGGATGTCTTGTTTCTACAGTTGGGAGGAACGTGGTTGTTCCATTTGTTTTCATGGCATCCTTGTTCAGATATGTATCTCAACTATGTACTTTCATTTTCAGTGTTATATGGTTGATGTTGTATGGTTGGTGTTATATGGTTAATGTTTTATATGTATTTATATAAATAAAAATCTATGTAAGTGGGCCTCATAGCCATGATAGATTCTTGGATTGCCACTATTTAAAATACATGTCAGTATTGCTTTCTGAAGCGTTATATATATATATATATATATATATATATATANAGAGAGAGAGAGAGAGAGAGAGAGAGAGAGATTTGTATATGTGCACCTCTTGGCCATGGTAGATTTATTGTTTGTCTTACTGCTTAAATACTGTACACAAAACAAACTACTTCAAAAAGGAAACAAGTGAAACCATAAGCAAATGAGACTATATCAAAGCTCATTCGTTCACAACTAAATATAGATAGAAAAGAATTAAAAAACCCATAGATATATTCATTTATATTTCAACGAAGAGAGTGTCATCTTCTACAATAAATCCTAGAGTGTTACAAAAGAATATAATTATATAGTCGATAGGTCGCTAACCAAGAATATTAACACAACTGGGGTTCTATATACCCATGAACTATGTAGCTAGTTAAACAGAATTTAAAGATCCTATATCAAACTCTTTGTAACCAAAGAGAGAGAGCGCATGTACTGGTGGAAGGAATCCATGGAACCCGAGTACCTTTTGATTGCAGGATTCCTCATTTAGCAAAGTCAAATTGATGTTTTTAACCAGCAAAGGAGCAAGACGAAAGTGTTAATATCAATACTAGATTTCAGTTAATTAAAAGAATAAGATAATAAAATAAGTTGTAGGCATAACTTATCTTGGGTCCAGATAAAATTTTGTTATCTTCTTATTCCCTCTCGAAGCAAAAGATCCGCAACTCGGGAAGAAGAGTGGGATCGTAGCAGTCTGATGGATTCCCTCACAAGAAAAGGGATCCATAATTAACCTCATATCCATATACATAATTCAAATGTGAATTCAAAACAAGATGTCGTAGCAGAGATCTTTTTCCATTACATGCTCCATGAATTTTATTAAAACACAGAGGTTTTTCGAAGTTAACCATTAGAATGTAAAAAGGAATTTATACCACATCATATCAAAATGGATAAATTACTGAGACTAGTACAGAGTCTAATTGCAGTGATTATTTATAGTGAATAATTACAGAGAAGCAATTGCACTGAGTATTTACAGTTCATAATTACCAAGAAGTAATTACAGAGAGTAATTACAAAGAGTAAATTTCCAAGAAGCAATTACAGAGAGTAATTACAGAAAAATAATTACGGAGAAGCGAATTATATAGAATAATTACAGTGACTAACCACAGAGAGGACGATCACTTTCAAAGGGGTGAATCATCAATGTTTTTCCTCATAATGTAAAACTCGGTCCCTAACTTAGGGAAATCCAGAATCAAGAAAGTAATTCAGAGACAATTTTATTAATTAACAAAAGGAAGACTATCAATGTTTCCATACGAAGCAGGCGGATTCCCTAACTTATGGACCAAAAAATAAGTGAAGTGTTTTACAAAAGATAGTGAACATGTTTAAAGGAGTTAAACCCATCAGTGTTTTCGTCACTGAACCGACAAGAGCCTTTACCATAAGGTAACTACACATAAATTATATGTTTTTACATATTGATAGGGATACAAATAACGTCGAGGGTTTTGGTCCATACAGGAGAACAAATAGAGAACTTAGAAAAATGATTTGGCGGGTAGTCTGGGAAACTCGATAGCAAAGGGATTAACATTGACCCTCACCATAGTTAAGTAGAAATGGTCTATGCGGAGATTCAAGAATGAAAATTGAATACTTACAGGACCTCTTTCCGTTTACAAAACCTCTTGTTCAATGGCTCACAATGTTGTTATTAATTTCTATTCAGACTGAATCTAGGGGCGGTAAAAACTTATTTTGGGTATTCATGTACAAATGAGAATTACTATTACACATAGTGGAATTTTATCCATGGTTTTCAAACTTGGAAAAGAACTTAGAAAGATACGGAGCATAGTACTAGAATGCGGTGTAAAAACACAACAAGGAAATGCTTAAACACACAAAAACTCTTCAAACAAATATCACAGTGTGCAGAGAGATTAAATGTTCATATGAAACCCCAGCGATGCATTGTTTCCTCCATCCACACCCATATTCGAGCACCATCAGATCATCCCGGTCACAAGGAGTAGCACCGTGAGGAAAACTATTGCAAAACGAGACCAAATGGTCGACTACTAGGATATTAATGGTGTCTCGAGCCCTTCATACATTGGTGAGAGTGACAAAGTACGCCCCCTCCCCACTGCCATGTGAAAGCGGTAAAGTGGAGATCCCACAATGGGTAGTTTCTTATAGTTTCAGAACCCAGGGCACTAGGTAGGTGCTACTTCATTAAAAACCTACTATTACCTTTATCCATCCAATATCAAGGGTGGAGTTTAAATCTCCCCCTTTACTTAAGTTCCCTAAGTCAATTTACATTAATAAAATCATTGTATGATTAATGAGCTCATAAATTCACTTTGAATTTGTAACATAAAGTTAAGTGAAGGAGGGGTAATTTTCCCCCTTTAGTGTTAGTCACATCAATAACACTAGGGAACCACTTCCCAAGGTACCAAAACTTAACATAGATGGAGAAATTGATCCACATGGGAAATATGGACTATCCATGTTTTTCTATAGATTATAATATCATCAAAGAAAACCAAGACAAAATGACGGAGGAAAGGACAGAAGATATGATTCATGAGACTTTGGAAAGTGGAGGGAGAATTAAACTTGCCAAATGGCACAACCAAGAAATCATAGTGACCCTCGTGAGTTATAAAGGCAGTCTTGGGAATGTCTTCCTCTTTCATATATATCTGGTGGTAGCCAGAATGAAGATAAATGTTAGTAAAGTACTGAGCATGGTCAATTCATCCAACGGATCATCAATGACAGGAATGGGAAATTTGTCTTTGATGGTGTGTTTGTTGAGGGTGCGAAAGTTAGGACACATGTGCCAAGTGCCTTATTTATTGAGTGTCATGACCACAAGAGAAGAATAGGGGCTGGTATTAGGACGAATAACACATGCTTTGGGCAATTATTGAACAATTTTCTCAATTTCATTCTTCAAGGAAAAGGGATGACGATAAGGGAGAACATTGGTAGAAAGGTTTCCTAGGACTAGAGGAATGGAATGATCATGAACACCATGAGAAGGGGGAATTCCATGGGGAGTGGAGAAAATAGCTTAGTGTTTGGAGAGGATATATTCGAGGTCAAGACGCACCAAGGGTGTCTCAACTTCTTGACTAGAATGGAGTTGGGAAATAATTCCTGAATGACCTTTTTTGAGGAACTTTTTTAGTTTGTGGGAACTGATGATCTCAAGAGAGCCTATTGTGATACCTTGGAACTTATATTGTTGTCCCTCCTGTTGGAATTGCATGGTTAATTCCTTAAATTCCATGAGGATGGATCCCATATTGCGTAATGATTCAACACCCAACACAATGTCACAACTGTCCATGTTGATAGTAAACATACAATATTTCAAGTGGTACTGATCAATTTGTAAATGCACATTTTCACAATGCCCTCCATATTTCATGGAACCGCCATTAGCAATCATGATTTGAAAATTGTTGATAGCACAGATATAGCAATTGATTTCATGGGAAATGTGACTGTGAATACAATTATGGTTGTTTCCACTGTCAACGAGGATTATGAATTTCATATGTTTAATGTAGCCAATTAGCTTAAGGGTTTAGGGAGTAGAAACTCTAGTGAGGGCATGTAGTGAAATCAACGGTTCAACTTGTGGTGGATCAGCAAGTGGATTAGTATCATCTATTAGGGGTAGCTCTTCCATAGGAGAAACGTCATCCTCCTCATTAGAAACACCTCATAAATGGCCATAAAAATCTCATGTTCCTTACATTTTTAATCGGGAAAATATTTTTCATCACAATTATAGCAAAGACACTTGACTTGGTGTTCATCCATTTCTACCAAGTTACTTTCTAGATATTGAGAGGAGTGGGATGAGGGGAAATATTGGTAGGGCGGGGATGAGGAAGAAAAGAGGTTTTGTGGTTTTAGGAAAAGACAACTTTTTGTGCTTCCTTGGCATGTTGAGAAGCTTCCAACCAAGTCTGGGGGCAAGCCATGAGGACCTAGGCATGGATTTCATCCTTGAGGCCATTGATAAATAATTCCCTAATGAAGACATTGGATAGGCCCTCTCTTTTAAAAGTCAAGTGCTCAAATGTGGTGATAAAGTATTCCAGGGTATTGGAATGTTTCAACTTGGTCAAATGGCCTAGGTAGTGTGTGTCAGTGTCAAATCATTCATAAAGTTTGGCCACAAACTGTGTCCAAGCAACATACCCTTGGCATGATTTTCTACGCCATTGCCACCATTTCCAGCATTTAGGATCCAGATATAGGACACCATAACCGAGTTTGGCCAATTCATCAGTGATGCCATGCAAGGAGAAGTAATATTCCATTTGAGTGACCCAAATAGTGGGATCTGATCAATCAAATGTTTTCACCTCTACTCGGGGAATACGTAGATCACAATGAAAGGGGTTGGACTAAAAAATCTTAGAATTGGAGGAAGTAGCACCTTCTGAGTTAGAAGGTTGTTCAAAGGAGGTAAGGTCTTCAGGAAAATGCATTTTTTCTAGAACCTTGGCAGCAAAGGAGTCAAGTTGGGATTCAAGCTAGGATGCAAGAAAGATTGTGATGTGTGAATTGATTTCTTGCTTTAGGTCCTCTTTCATGTATTCCATTTTGGCATCTATGGTGGAATTGATGAGGGTTTCAAGTTCTTAGTTGCGAGTGTGTGCCATAGTGAAAGTGAAACACGAACAGGGTGGTTGGTCTGCATAGAAAAGGGGTTACTGGTGAATGGTGCCACTAATATTAGGATAAAGAGAGGAATCCAATGGAATATGTGGGAAATAAGGGTGTCGTAAAGGGTGGGTGGGCCCACATAAAAAAAAATCTTACAAGTGATGGATACCACTGAGATCATGGTGAAAAAAGGGGAATCCAATGGGATAGGTCCCAAATATGGGTGTCAGGAAGGGGGTTGAGTCCACAAGAAAAATAAGGCTCGACCGTACCCTTAGTCATACTACCAAATTACCCAGGTACTAGAGAGTATATTCCCGAGTGTTGTTCTTGGTGTCACTATAACAGTCAAGTGATCAATCAACTGATCTAGATCTGGTTTTAGGAGACCTGGGAGACTCCCAATATACCTGATGGTACATGGGAGTGATGGTCATGTACAGATTATGTCTGATGCGGTACTACTTGAGGGGTACCAATAGAGGTTACAGAGGTTTCCAACAAGGTGAAACATTTATTTCTAAGTAACCCTATGAAACCATATGTATTTCATGCATGTAGTCTTCCCCACCACAGTTCTACCCACTAAGTAACATATCTTTGTGCTTTAAAGACGTTGGTAGTACATGTCTCTACCTTGGAAAAAAAATCCCATATTTTCCAGAGAGGAAAGTGCTTTGATACCACATGTTAGGTACTAGATATAGTATAAATAGAAGAAAATAGAAATATTGTAGCAAATACTAGGGGATCAACAAAATGTAGAGAACCAAAACACCAAAGATGATACCTTTATTGATAGAAAGCAATGTTCACTTGCCTCTTCGAGGAGGAAACCTCTAGCAGAGAAGTTCTCTATTACAATAATTCTAAATACAAGGCTTTCTCATAGCTCCTACTCTTATTTATCTTCTAAAAAACATTTTAGAGGAAGATCTTTCTAGAAGTGAAATATTATATTAAGTCTTCTTACATTAGACTTGTTCACATTACTAAATAGGCCTTATTAGCTAATGTTAGCCTTTATTACATGGAAAATATATTGTTCTACCTACATGAGGGGTTAGGGAGATTAGGTCCCTAACAAAACCTCAGCCAATATTTTCACTAGATTTACATTGTTCCAACTCATTTATGGTATGGAGGCAGTCCTATCAATTGAATGTGAAATCCCATCTTTGAAGCTAGTCTTAAAACTCTTTCCTAATACCTTTGTCGAGGAAGAACATCTCTTTTATTTGGCCCAGCTTGATGAACAACGTCATGATGCTACATTTTTCAATGAGACTCATAAGAAGCACATGTAGAAGCCCAATATGACAAATTGATTCTACCTTGTATCTTTTTAGAGGGTGATTTGGTTTTGGTCTATGACCAGGACCACGATACCTTAGGAACAGGTAAGTTTGAACCCCTTTGTCATGGTCCTTACATTGTTAAAAGTGTCTTGCGTAAAGGGGCCTATTAGTTGGTTGATTATGATGGGAATCTTATTTCAGAGCCTCACAATGGGTTCTACCTTAAAAAGTATTATGCTTAGGCCATTTGGTTACATGTTTCTTTGTACATAGTGTATTTTTAGATTTTGGAGGGGTATTAATCCTTTTGTGTTTGTAGTTTGTATCAATTTCATTCTTATCATGCTTCATGCTTGATTTGCAACTGTCATCATCCACCTCTACCTATGTAGGCTTCTGTTATAGAATATTTCCCCTACAGATAGGTGAAATGTCCCTTGGATATCTAGACCCTTATTGACCAAGACATAAAAACAAACAAATGGTTACTACTTTCCTTTTATATTTAACTCGCTAACCTATATATAGAAGGAGGGAGACTTACTTGTTTCCGAAATTTTGTCCTCATTGCTTCTTCCTTTGACCTCACTACTCCAATCATATTCAGTGATCAAAGAGATCTGTAAAACAAAAGGCAAACATTTCTACTTCTATAGGACCTTGCTAGGTAAGAACTAAATCTATATATACCCAATTTCACTTAAGAATACACACTATCATGAACAACATAGTGAAAGGAATAGGCCAAGTTTATATATTATGAAAACATGGGAACTTACAACCTTATTGCGCTAGCGTTCCTCTAAGCTTCCAATCCAGTCCTCGAATGCACTCTACAAATGTTTCTCTTAAGATAATAAGTAACATATACACACTTTATCCTCTCCCCTTTCACCTTTGAATGCCCTCATTATATACTATTTGGAGGCTTAACCACCATGGATGAAATCACTCACTAGATCCACTAAATTGGGATCTCCAAGATTTTTATCGAGAAAATATCTCTCAAGGATTTTAAGGAGGAAATATCTCTCAAGATCCATCAAATTAGGATAATGGTTTGAGAAATTATCTCAACCATCCATGAGATTCTGAACTTCTCCTTAAGATTAGGAAACTAAATGTGAGATGGATTCTCACACTAAATTAATTTCCTTTTTTCAATAAAAATGAATAATACATGTGCACATAGTATTTTGGCCTTAATATGATAAATTTATCCTTCACACTAACTAGGGATTGTGACAAATATTGTTTCATGGTGTCAAGGTTGTGACAGTCAATAAAATGCATGAAACATTTAGTAAGGTGCATATGACACTTGATAAAGTGCATGCAACACTTACTAAGGTACATGCGAAACTTTACAACACTTGTGACACTTAAGGCATGTAATAGATGTGACACCTAAGTGTGACATTTTGGTGTGTAATAGATGCCCCCTAAAGTATGAGGTCAGAAGATAAGTTGATGGCCAAAACACTTTACAAAAATATGTGCATGAAGGGATTGGAGTAATAGGTTGGGTGGAAGATGCAATAAAACATCAAACAGTAGACATATATCATCCTCGAGGTGGGAATACCCATACTCAGATAAACTAACTCAAATCATGGTCGTTGACCAATACACTACAGATCCATGAAAGTATTGACTAAGGATATGGCCACCAAAGATACAATATGGATCCATACCTCCATGACATGATAAAGTCATATCCATGAAAGATTACATAGTGTATCTATGATATGACAAAACAACATAGACACGGACCAATACAAAGTGAATCTATGTAACAACATATACATCAGTGAGATTGCCAATATGGTGCTTATACTAGAATATTCTACATATTCAAATGATCTCCATCGCATCCTGGGTAAAGCACATAACAGAGTGAAGCCCCAATCCAGGGTCTTCATATGGATCTCGAAATAGTACTAATCTATCCATTTGAATAGATGACTTGATGTCGAACATGGTAGAAACCACTTGATTATCGATCATTAATGTATATTGTTAACAAGTGTGAGGGAAATCACAAATGATAACAATGATTCCCAAGGTAACCTAGTACACTCCAGCGAATGTGAATAAATGAGTTGAAGTAGAACATCTATGGAATCATTTGATTATAGGTCAATGGGGTAAACCTATTGTCGAAGGCGAGGAAAAATTCCATTGAGGCATGCATGATCCAAGGTACTAATTGGTTTCTAAGTCTAATTCCTAGATAATGTGTTGAAGTTGACTCGATCAAACTCATCGAAGTAGGGCCATGATGTTTCCCCCATCATCGACACGAAGCTGACATAGGAAAGTGATGAAATATGATAGATCAAATGAGTATGGAATGACATGAGGATGAAAGATGGTAATACTACAGAATGGTTGGCCTGAGGTGAAACTTCCCTTGAACATTGTCAGGCATGACAAGTAACTTGACAGCATTGACTCGACTGAGAGATATACCAAAACATAGTGCAACGATCACCAGGGCACTTTTCCGGTGATTCAAAAGAGTATGAGGACTCATGGAATTGGTGTGACTCGGAGACAAGAACATTATCCAACGAAGAGATGAGATGCAAACAGGTGCAATACAAGTAGATTTTCCAATTGTAAGATGATATGCAAACAAGTTTCATGTTCAAGGGCGACAACAAAAAGATTCCATGATGCTTTCCAAAACTTGACCCACTTCCTTCAATTTTTTACCCCATCATGATGGTGAGTACCTCATTTTTTTTAATGAGCTTGAGGAGGATAACAGATGCTCGGTATAACTCATATTTGATGAGTCCCTCATCATATGTTTAATGAACCTGAAGAAGGAGGGGTTAGGCCCCATATGGGTCCTTCAATGCATGTTTTACGAGTCCAAAGAAGGAAAACTCGATGGTCTTTTCATGTTTAAAGAGTTTGAAAAATATTAAAGACAACTCCATGGATGTTATTTTTCATAAATTTAGTCCCCCAAACCTGAAAAATTGTAAAACAATACAAGAGAGAACTCTTCTAGTCATGATTGACTAGAGTATATATTTTTTGTAGTTAGTCTTACGAGGCCGAAAAAGGGGTAAACTACCACTCGAAAGAAGACTCCTCGTGGTTTAATGAGATAAAGGAATGAAGAAGTATTCTCATAGTTTTCTTCATTTTTTAACGAGCTTGAAACTGAGAATGAAATTGTGCTCGAAAATCCTCTGTTTCATTTTTTAACGAGTTTGACATAGAAACAGGAAATTTGCTTGAAGTTGATTTCATTGTTTAACAAACTTGAAAACGAGAATAAACTATTCTTGAAATAATAACCATGAATGGGAATTTTCCCAACATGATATCCATAGGTTGGTACATTGATCGATACCTATTGGTGGGTTTTTTCCCAACATAGTGTTCATAGGTTGGTATTTTTCCCCCAACATTATCATAAGAAGTTGGCAATTTAGCTTAGGTATGATGTATAGAGGCTAGAGACATGCCCCCCAAGCTTCAGTTCATCTGTTGACTCTTCTTTTGCACTCTCTTAGACTCATGGTTACCAATAGGGATAGGTTCACCAGAGAGGGAGGAAGAAAAAGGATCAATTGAGACAGACAAAGGAAGGGAAGGTTTATGTACCGTATCTTGTGGGAGATGAGAGTCTGATAGGCTAGGCACTACTCGAGGATCGAATGATTCACAAGATGGTTGGAACATAGTTGTAATCATATTTAACATGGCAACCTTATGTGGCCGATCAGTGGGAGGTAAGGGAAAAACTCTCGTGAGTGAGGAATCCTTGAGGAGACCTACCCCCACACTTTCGTAATGAAGATCATACTATCCCATGAAAGGATGTTATTCATTGGGTAAATATGGAGATCTGGAGTGCAATAATCAAGTTGGCAACATTCACAATTTTCCCTTAATGGGGAAATTGTAAAATGTGAAAAATTGAAGAAGCAATGGCAGTCATCGCATAGAACCAACTATGAAAAAGAAATAAATTATAATCTAGGGGTGCGTCAACCACTTCAATGTCAACAGAAATGACTTTTCCCTTCAATTCCACGGTGAAATATTTCAAAATTCCATAAGGTTGGAAACCACATCCATCAAACGCCTTAAGGGTGGTAGGATATTGGTTAAGTTTAGGAGAACCAATGGCTCTCCAATAGGACAAAGACATGACACATGTGGAATTTCCTTCATCCAAAATGGTGTGATGGATGTTCTTCCCACCAACCATAGCTTGAATTTGGAAGGCCAGGTGATGGGAGATCCTTGGCTTAAAATAGTCCAGATTAAACATAATAATATTTGATGCTTCTGGGTCCACAGCTCCAATGGCTGATAATAGGGTTCAACGTTGACTTGGACAATTTTGTAGAACTTCTAGTGTCAACATAGAAGAAGGTGCTTGCACCAAATATTCAACAACATTTTAGTTTTGAGCAACGCAAGAACTTGGTTTGAAAATCGACTTTCAAATTGTGTCCTTGGGCAGACACAACACTAATCAGCAATAGGCCTCTCAATCTGAAGAGGGGAAGAGGATGGTGTTATAACCCTAATTTGCACCATACAAGCTTACCTAGCATCAGGCCATATCAGATTCCTTCTTTGACAAAGCACTGTTGAACAACTCTTCTTAAAAAAACTTGTTATAGAGGCTCATGCACCCTGCTCTATTACTGCACACGTGTACATGCTCATTGACCCAAAACAGCCCGCGTGTACCTACAAAATCACAAAAAAAGGAAAGTTGTCAATGGAACACACAGTGTTGGGTGAGTTAACTGAACCTTCTGGCCATGCATGGCCAAGGGTTCGTCCAAATACCTAGCTTCTTCTAGCCTATAAAAGAAGGGTTAGGGGTCCCATTTGCAGGAGGAGAATCATAGTAAAGAAAATATACCCAATTGCATATTCCCTTTGTCCCAACCCTTTAGCCTTCCTTGTGAAAAGAGAAAAATAGAGCAAAGAAGTTGGAGGACAGTTGAAGAGGAGCCCAGGACCAGGTTCATGGAGCAGTGGCCAGCTTCATCATTGTAAGTTGATTTGTTGAAGTTAATAATAAAGAGATACTTTTCCCATCCCACCATATGAGGTTTTTATGATTTGTTGTATACTTTTTTATCGAATCTCTAACCCATTAATCTATATATTGAATTCATGTAGATTTTTTTGTTTGTTTTGTGTGAATGTAGGTCAGTCTTGGGAGGAGAGATGCAATCAAAAAATGATCAAGCGTAAGGAAGGATCTACATCAAATGCCCGTAATAAGGTATGCTTACTTAACTATGTATTTTCTTAAGAATAATGGGGATTAGGTCTGGGATGAAGGTAGAAAGTAGAGATCTTTAGGTCTTTTCTGCATGCATAATCTAACCCTAAGTGCTAGTCTGTAGAGGGATTTCCCACTCACAACAGAATTGGCAACCATAGTGGGGAATTCTCTTGGGTTCCTGGGGATATTTTTGGGCATTTTTAAGAACTGGTTTCATTTTCCTGTTTTTAAAGTTTCTACAAAGGTATGAGCTAATAGAGATTCTGGTCTTCCATACCAGTTATCTCGGTTTCTTTGCTTGACTGTAAAAAAAATTTCAAGACCCACAGAGGTACACGTGGCATGTATAAGGTATGCACGCATGTACCCGTGCCCTGAATTCTCACAGCCTTCATGTACACGCTAGCTGAGGAGGTGACAGTCGCGTGTATGATTCCAGAAAATTGCTTTTAAAGAGGGAGTCATCCTCTTCCCTGTCATAATTAGTCCTTCTCAGGGGTTTTTTGGAACTCTTTCTAGTCATTGTTGCTTGCAGTCTATAGCTTAGGTTTCACCTCAGATTGGTTTTTCCTATGAAGTTTTCCTTGGATTGTTTTATTTTTTTGTTAAAGTAAGTGTCTAAGTCTTCAAGAGATTCTGGTTTTCAATACCAATAGCCTCTGCCTGGGCTGGCTTGCTTGCTTTTGTTTTTTTTCTCAGAGTTTCAGAAATACACGCGGCATGTATAAGGCAAGCACGTGTGTACATGCCCTCTAACTTTACACAGCTCGCATGCACACGCTTGTTGTTGAACTGTCAGTGGTGTGCTTGAGGAGAAGTTTTTTGTTGAAGGTGAGGTAGTCATCCTTTCCTTTGACAAGAGCTATACCTCTCAGGTTTTTGGGTCTGTGTCACAGCGGTCAGTAGCTTAGGTTTGATCACAGCAATAGCTTTCTTTTTCATTTAGAAGTTTTTCCTTAAAATTTTCTTTTATAGGGTTTATAGACAAGTGTGAGAGTCCATTTTTAAATTTTCTTGTGTTTGATTTTTGACGTGACTCTTTGCGATCTGTGCTTAGGCTAGAAGTTTTCTTGGTTTTGACTTGTTGGTAATTTTCCTTTTTTGCTTTGTAAGCATTCAAATAAAAAAAAACGTGTATTTCTTTGATCGGTTTAAAAAGTGTTGTTTTGCATTAGTAACCAAGGAAAAGTCCTTGCTTTCATAAGTTATTGATAGTTTACTTAGATCATAATTAGCTCGTAGTCGAGTGAAATCCTACTTTGAGTTTGTTGTTCAAAGATCTTAGAAAAAAAATTAAGTTTGAAAAGTTGTTTAAAGAAAAGTTTTTGTTTCCATCTTTTTGTTTATTTTACTTTCGTCTTTCAAACATCACTAGTTTCACGTTCATTTCCTTTGATGTAAGACAAGCCATAAAAATTAATGCTAAATCTAAAATTCATTAGACTTTTATGTTTGTAGGGTCAACCAACTAGTTTAGCATTAGGGGCTTGAATTAGGTTGGAGAGGAAACTCTTGAAGGCCATTAAAATCAAACATTGGAGTCTGAGTTAGGAAGTGTCAAAGTCCAGTATCGTGAAATTTATCTGGGACCCCCCTCTAACACAGGGGATAAACACGAGGTCGTGTGCAGAAAATTAGTGGAGATAACCCCTCCAAAGCTGGACCAATCGTAATGGAAAACACATATAGAGGGCTTGTTTTGGGATTTCGTCGATTGCATTTGCCACAGATCTTCGTTGGTCTCGAATCTTCTCGAGGTCCTCAGTTGTCTTTCAGACCACTTTCTTTCGATTCCCTTGACAGGTTTCGGGCTTGATACCCTGCTCATTGTGGTCTACCCGACTTTTGACTGTACCCACCCGGTGACTGTTCGCGCGCTGGCAACCTAGTTGCCTATCTTTTTAGGGACATACACAGGTGACTACGGGGGTATACCACGGTACCTAGGACAGACATCGGGCCACAGTTTGTAGAGTATACCCAGAGGGTGCTTCCGTGTGCAGGTTGCACTTGCACCGGTAAGTTGCTCTAATGTTGGTTGTTGCAACTGTTCTTCCAATTAGTTTAGTGTTTGCTTGTTTTATCTTGTAGGGAATTTTTAGTGTGTGGTGTTCTTTGAACGTATAGATAGCCCTAGTGTGTCTTTTACCTTCTCACACAGTGGAGGATCACAAGCTCCATCGGTCATGAAGGCTTCAGGGCCTATCACCAGTTACACTGGAGCCACTCCCGCCACCACTAAGGCAAAAGCTAGACCAACAAGGGTCTTTTGAAGCGATCGGGTCACAATAAATTGTGCCCGACCAACATCTAGAGGAAACGACTATTTTAGACTTTGGAGTGAAATCTCTTGGTCCACCTGAAACTCCAACCACTAATTTTTTGGCACCCAGCATCGTACCAATTCACCCTTACGAGTGTCAGACAGTGTCGCACACACAAATGGAAACAAATGTTGTCACTCCCTCTAGGAATTAATCAACTCCCACTACGGTTGTCACCACAAAAGACTTTCCACCTCCTAACCCACCATCACCGGTCTGAGCCACCATGGTCTCAGCCACCTCTACCTCGCATAGTGGTCTGATCCTGTCTATGGCAGTGGCCACAACCCCTTTCCCACCAAGTGCTACAGGCCCTCCGTTTTCATATGGGATGCCTAGTTTAGGTACAAGTCTTGTACTTTCCTACTCCATTTCACAGACTTTAGGTCTGGGGGTAGGGATCTCTAACGCTCCTCTGCAAGGTCACATGGGGGGAACTTCAGCTCCTTTTAATGCTTTCCCTTATGGGGGAGTTCATATACCTCCTTTGTCCCCTTCGCTCAGTGGCATTCATCAGAAATCCGTCGTGCCACTTGAACACCATAGTTTATTTGGAGCAAGGAGTCAAGGACCACCTTCGCATAATATGTTGGTAAGTTCGACATTGTTTTCTTTGTTCGGTGCATTTGGTAACAATGCCTTCTCATCAGCTTCTTTCCTGACTGGGGGCAACCCTAGTTTCGGACATCCAATTCCTATGCAGGGTACTATTCCTGCACAGGGGGCAAACCCAGGAACCTCTTCTGCATCAGGGCCTTGAGTTGGTGCTCAATTATAGATGATGTACAGAACTTAAAAGGTTGCCTATCATTTCGAAGAAGAAGAGGTTTTCTCCCTTTATGGGTTTCCTCATGAAAATCTATCTCTATGTATACCTTATGTGTGACTGATGCTCATTACTTTTATTGTCCATATGTTGTATAATTTTGATGATCACTTAAAGAAAGATTAAGAATGAATTAATAGACATAAAATTGTTTAAGCACAATAACAACTGATTCACCCCCTCCTCTCAGTTGTCTTAGTAATTTCAACAATTGGTATCAGAGCGGGTTCCTTTTATTCAAAGGTAGATTTGTAAGCTTAAACATGACAAGTCAGGAAGGGACTTCAGCCTCTAAGCCCCCTCTATTTGATGGAACAAATTTTACCTTCTGGAATATTAGAATGAGAACATACTTAATGGCCTTGGGTGATGATGTTTGGGATGTAGTAGAGACTGAATATACAAAGCCTATTGTGCTAGCCTCCAAGGACGATAAGTTAGAGTTTAGTTTTAATTCTAAGGGAATGAATTCTATCTTGAATGGACTTGTTGAAGCTCAGTTTGTAAAGGTGATGCATATTGAAACTGCCAAAGCAATGTGGGATAAACTTATTAGCAGTTATGAAGGAAATGAGAAAGTAAAAGATGCCAAACTTCAAACATACAGATTGAAATTTGAACAACTAAATATGAATGAAGATGAAACAATTAACAAGTATTTTTTAAGACTTGAAGAACTTGTAAATTCCATGAAGGGTCTTGGTGAGAAGTTTGACGACTCACTCTTAGTTCAGAAGATTTTAAGATCTTTGCCTGATAAATTTAATCCAAAAGTATCTGCAATAGAAGAATTAAATGATCTCAAAACCCTGTCCATTGATCAACTTCTAGGAACTTTAACTGCATATGAAATTAGAATTAGCAAAGATAAATCTAGTACTAGAGAAGCATCTTTTAAAGCAAACAAGAATACTGATTCAGAATTAGATGATATTGAGGCAAAATTTGTGAGAAGGTTAAAGAAAGGAT
>JZKD02S1833137.1:63113-75105 GCA_000966675.3 Picea glauca
ACAGAGGTAGCAGCCTCACATTGAGTTGGTGCTCAATTATAGATGATGTACAGAACTTAAAAGACTGCCTATCATTTCGAAGAAGAAGAGGTTTTATCCCTTTATGGGTTTCCTCGTGAAAATATGTCTCTGTGTATACCTTATGTGTGACTGATGCTCATTACTTTTATTGTCCATATGCTGTATAATTTTGATGATCACTTAAAGAAAGATTAAGAATGAATTAATAGACATAAAATTGTTTAAGCACAATAACAACTGATTCACCCCCCCTCTCAGTTGTCTTAGTAATTTCAAAATGCATTTGCCAGACTTGACAAGGTTGTTGAATGATCATATCTATCAGGATCCGTGTTGGCCCCCTATGCCAACGAAGTTTCCTTCAAACATACCAAAGTTTGAACCCAAGCCGAACGAAGATCCAAGTGATCATGTGACTACCTTCCACCTTTGGTGCTCATCTAACTTGTTGAAAGACGATTTCGTACAGTTGTGATTGTTTCAACGTACTCTCATTAGGAGTGTCGTGAAATGGTACATTGAGATCGACCACTCAAGATACTCTTCCTTCGGCGAATTGGCAATGGCCTTCCTAAACCATTTCCAATTACCTGTGAGATACGACGCTAGCACAGAATTGCTAGCCAATTTCGTACAGACAAAAGTGGACCATATATTTGATCACATCCGAGAATGGAGACGTCGGAAGAGTTTAATTAAAGTACCAGTCCCACCATCATTCCTTCTCGAGTGGTTCATTAAGTCTTTGGTCCCATGGTTATCCAAAGACTTCGCGACTTCAGGAGTGTTTTCTGAAGAAGACGCCATCATGAGAGCCCAACAGCTTGAGCTCATCTATTCTCAGTCCAGTTTATTATATGAGATCTTGCCAAATTTGCCACACCCAATACTTGATAAAACCAGACAGAGAGTTGAACCACATGCTGATGGTATTGTTGGTTCAGTACAAGCAAAGCCCGTTGAGCAACTAACGAAGAAGTTGTAGCAATTTTCTATACAACACACAGTGTCCAGCCAAACTATTGTTTTGGATGCTCCTGCTACTAAAATGTGGGATGTACACGCAGTGCAATTGACAAATCCAAAGGCCACCCAGCAACCTGAAGGAAAGAAAAAACAACGAAAGAAAGGTAAGGGGGATAAGAAACCCACTGATAATGCTAGCGGGGGCACTACTGAGAAACAAAAGGCAAGGTTTCCATGCAACCTATGCATGGAAGACCACCCAACTCACCTATGTCCATGGCTTGCAGAGGCCCAAAATTTTATGAAACAACAACAGCCTGTTGTGTTAACCAATCCATTTCAGCATGGGCAAAACCTAACCCAAGCCTCTACAAGCACGGAAGGGGGCAGTCAAGGACCCTCTCCGTCTTCAAACAATCCCACATCCGTGAATGTATATATGATGAAGGGTGATGCTCTTCTATCTACTAGAGTGTGTGACTATAGTAAACTAAGCACTTATGAGAAGGGAAAAGAATCTGAACTCCCATCTCTTCCTCTACATATTGAGAATACTTTAGGCAAAACAATGACACACATCCCAAAAGGCGTGTTCAAAAAAGCTTCTCACAACCCGAATGCAAGGGTCGCCCAGAACTGTTCTTTGGTGGAGGATTTATCTCAAACCCCTTGTGCGATGATCGCTTTGGAGGTCCTCCAAAGCTACCCTTCCCAGAGGAAAGCCTTGTTAACCACTTTAGGATCTACCGAGACTTGTAATTTGGGTACCATAATGCTGGATACAACTGACTTAAAACCTCGTCTGTCTTACCACGTAGCGTTTTAGATAGTAGTGGCTCACCCCATGAAAACTTTTACTCAGAATATTTTCCGCATGGTGGTTGATGAGGGTGCCTCGACATGTGTTATGTCGTCGGCATGTTGGAAGGCCATTGGCCAACCCATTTTGTCTCAATCACCTACTCTTCTCACTGCTTTCGACGATGATTCATTCTGACCACATGGTATCATTCCCTCTTTTCCCGTGCAGTTAGGAGGGAAGACCGTGTGCGTCAAGCTAGAATTAGTCGATGCATCCCTCGACTACAATATTTTGTTAGGAAG
Organism: Picea glauca; assembly: GCA_000966675.3. Lineage (NCBI taxonomy): Eukaryota > Viridiplantae > Streptophyta > Pinopsida > Pinales > Pinaceae > Picea > Picea glauca. The sequence goes on from JZKD02S1833137.1 coordinate 65,205, forward strand.
GATTTAGACTTATGCCATGCAAGCAGTGGTTGCTACAATTTTTTGAGTCTTGTTGTTTCCACACGAAGACCGGATCATAACTATTGATCAATTGTCTTTCTCCAGACCTGACCCTTCATTGGGGGTATCCGCGGTCCCGATGATTGATAATCCTCAACCAGGCGTAGTCAACGTAGGGGTTGGTTTGTTACCATCTTTGATGGGTACCTTTGATTACCCGCCCCCTCAAGGCGATGTCAAGTTCATATCCAACCACCATAAGGTTGAGATTTTCCAAGTTTCGTCGTTTTGCATGACTTACTTCACTGATCCGTGGATAATTCCTTCCCCATCGGCCAGGATGAAGGGGAACGGGCACCCGGGCATGTCCATGCCCTTGTCTGCAACTAAAGTAGCATACTCTTTAGTCCAGCAAGCTTCAACCAACCCAGATCCAACTCCTGCACAAGAGTTTGATTCACTTCTAGATCCTATTTGGGCTCAAGGTTCTCTCGTTGACACCGATTCCTTAGACTTAGTGTTTCCCTATGATGAAGCAGTAATTGAAGCAATGACTAGTCCAGACAAACCCTGGGATGATCTTCATCATAGATCATACTTTCTCCCAGAATTAAGCAGAATCGAGGCCGGAGAATTCACCTTGACTATGACTAGAGATAGGTCTTGTCCTATTAATCCCTTAGATACACACGAGGTCTACGCTGAGGGTAATATGGAAACCATCACTGAAACCATATCGATCAATATCTCCAGAACCCCTGGCATCGTGGAGAATGTTTTCATCGGAGCTGACTGCTCCCCCGAAGAGATTCAAATCTACACAGATCTTTTTAAAGAATTATGTGACGTTTTTGCCTGGTCTTACGAAGAAATGCCAGACATTGATCTAAAAATAGTTGAACATGAAATCACAATGTACCCAGATGCCAAGCCGGTCTGGCAGAAGCTTCACCCAGTTAACCCCAGGAAAGCAGCAGCCATTAAGGTTGAAGTTGAGAAACTGCTAAAAGTCGGTTTTATCTATCCTATTCATTTGACCCAATGGGTGTCAAACCCCGTGCCGGTCAATAAAAAACAAGGCACAATTTGTGTATGTACAAACTTCTATGATTTGAACAAGGCCTATCCCAAAGATAATTTTCCCACACCATTCATTGACCAGATAATTGACGAATGTGCGGATTGCGAGGCCTTCTCTTTCATGGAAAGTTTTTTGGGATATAACCAAATACAAATCAAACCTGAAGACCAGCACAAAACAACATTCATCTGCCCATGGGGTACAGTCATGTATAGTAAGATGTCTTTTGGTCTCAAAAATGTTGGAGTGACTTTTTAGCGGGCCGTGTCTTTTTCTTTCCATGACCTCAAACATATAGTCGAGGCCTATTTAGATTATTTATCATCTCGATCTCATAAGATAACAAATCATCCCACACACCTCTGACTTATCTTTGAGCGTTGTCGCTACTTTCGGATTCGCTTGAATCCAAACAAGTGCAGATTTTTCATAACATCCGGACGTTTGTTAGGTTTCATAGTATCAACAACAAGGATCATGGTCGATCCTCTCAAGGTTGAGGCAATAATTCAGTTTCCCCCCCCCCCCACGCACAATCCTTCAACTTCAGAGTCTACATGGCAAGGCGAACTTTTTAAAACATTTCATCGTCAACTATGCCAAAATCACAAAGGAATTTATGTGCTTACTGAAGAAAGATGTTCCTTTTCATTGGGACGATGCCGCCCAACGCTCTTTTGATGCATTGAAACATTCCCTCACGACCGCCCCTCTGCTTCGGCCACCTAATTATAACAAAGATTTCTTATTATACCTGGCTACAGCAGAGTCAACCATCGGCATGGTCTTAGTTCATGAGGATGACTTGTTCTCAGAATATGTGATTTATTACCTGAGTCGAGGCCTTGTAGGACTGGAACTCAATTATTCTCATATCGAAAAACTTGCATTGGCAGTAGTTCATGCTGTTCAACGTTTCCATCATTATGTTCTATTTCACAAAACCACCATCATTGCTATCATGAATCCATTCCAGTACATGTTTCCATGACGGGTAATAGGCGAAAAGATCAGTAGATGGATAGTCATCCTCTAGAATTTTGACTTAGATTTTGTTTCAGCGAAATCCAAAAAGTCACTTGTTTTCGCAGAACTTATTTCGAAACTTCCAGTTGAGTCAGGTGATCTTATGCCCGAAGAGTCACCTATCAGAGGTGATATGTTTTTTATCACCTCTTCGGATCCCTCGTATGGAGATATACTTATCTATCTCCAGAATTTGAAGTTCCCCACCTCTGCTTCTCGTGATGAGAGTCGACGCATATGCCATTAGGCTAAGAATTATCTCATACTCGATGATACATTGTATTGAAGAGGTGTAGACTGCATCTTGCACCAATGTCTCACTCATGAAGAAGCAGTTATCGTGCTTAACGATCTCCATACCGAAGCCTGGGGCGGTTATTTTTCTGGGTTGGCAACAGCCCAAAAACATCTACGAGCAGGGTACTTCTGGCCGACACTAATAACAGATTGTATAGAAACGGCCAAGAAGTGCCACTCGTGCCAAATCTTCTCTCGGAAGATGAGGGCACATCCCACACCCATGTTTCCTGTCATCATAGTTGGTCCCTTCACCAAGTGGGGGATTGATTACACTACATGCAACCCTCCTTCAACAAGGGGGCATTGTTACATCATCATAGCCATAGACTACTTCACGAAGTGGGTCGAAGCTATGCCAACGTTTAAAGATGATGGAGAGACTGCAGCTCTCTTTTTATTCAACCAGATAATAGCAAGGTTTGGCGTCCCAAGGGATATTATCACTGACCATGGTAGTCACTTTCAAAACCAAATGATGACCGAGTTAACGTTAAATCTTAGGTTACGGAAGGAACATTCGTCACCCTACTACCCCCAAGAAAATGGTCAGGTGGAAGCTGTGAATAAAACTCTTAAGACCATTCTATAGCGAACGATCAACTCAGCCAAGTCAAATTGGCATTTGATGTTATACCTGACATTATGGGCTTACCGAACATCTATTAAGACTACAACCAGTTTCTCACCTTTCCAACTCGTTTACGGGCTGGAGGTAGTCTTACCTATCGAATGTCAGATCTCATCTCTAAAGTTGGCAGTACAATTATTTCCAGACACTTCCCCACTTGAAGAGCAGTTATTATACCTTGAGCAGCTCAATGAGCAGTGTCATGATGCGGCCCTGGACAACAAGGTTCACAAACATAAATTCAAGTGTCAATATGATAGGTCTGTTCATCCTCAGATTTTTTCTGAAGGTGACCTTGTCCTGGTTTATGACCAAGATAATGACCCCCTGGGGGCAGGAAAATTCAAACCCATGTGGTTCGTACCTTTCATCATAAAAGAGGTTCTAAAAAAGGGCGCTTATCATCTAGTTGAATTTGAAGGGAATGCTTTGGCAGAGCCTAGAAATGGACTCTACCTCAAGAAGTATTACTCATCGGAAGGTCACCATGGGTAACTTTTTGTAACATATGTATAGTCTTTATACTATTACTTTATAGTTTTTTAGTGTTATGGACGTGTCATTTTGATGTATCTTTCGTCACTGTGGAAGATGTCAAGTGAACCTGAGGTGTTCATTGGGTACACAGACGATGCTAGTCAGCACACTCGGAGGCTTGCCTCTGTAGCTTGGGTAATTTTTACTCCTTGAGGCCAGTTATTATCTTCCGGAGGTATATGCTTAGGTAACACCACAAACAATGTCACCGAGTACAGTGCAGTTATTGAGTTGCTTTGTGACGCTCAGTCATTTGGTATCTCTCATCTCCAGGTATATCTCGATGCTCAGCTAGTTTTGTCTCAGTTAAATAGATTCTACCGTGTTCATCATCCAACTTTACACCAACGATTCCTTAGGGTACGTCTCTCATAACGAAGTTTTGATTATATTACATATTTTCATGTTCCTAGGAGATTAAATAAAATTACAGATACTCTATCTAATCAAATTTTAGATTGGCATCTTGCACATATATGAAAAGACATACACATAAAACATGTAAATACATTTTTTGCAAAAATGATCCATAAGCCACAAAAATACATAAAAATCCATATATAATATCATAGTCACCAGAGTACATAGGTGGACGCAAGCACCTCAAAAATATGACCAATAACGAGTCATGGGGCTTATGCCCTCAAACAATATACAAAAGTAAGTTCTCTCGGCATGTGAAAAGTCTAACTAAGGTCAGGGCATGTGGGCCATGTTGTACTGATATACAGCATTTGACAAACGCCGAAACAATCGGACCCACATCCATGGTGCCCCCACTACATGAGGTTGCATAGATGGTGGCAGGTCCTCAATCTCTGCCATAGGGACTGTGCGAGTGAGCACAGTAAAGTTCCACTTGACTCGTCTCAACACCCTCTCAGCCTCCCTGGCTGGAAGATCTCCTATTGTTGTTGTTCCCCCTGCGGCGGCAGGTGCAACCCCTGGCCGAGGATGACACTTGTTCCTCGCATAGTCAGCAAGTCACACGGGTCCCACATATGCACACAACAAACACATATCCATCAAATACTCTAGTATATAAAAAAAATGATATATAACAAAAACAACATAAAAATTACATATGTTTAACAAACAAAAAAATGAATGATGGAAACTTACCCATCTCTCCCCTCTCCTCACCAGGAGGTACTGGTATCTCAGGATCTCTCGAAAAATCAATCCCAGCATAAAGATAATCCTCGATGACTGGGATCTGTCGCGACAACCATGCGAAGAAATCATCATCGAAGGACTCATTGGTCCTTCCACCACCATGTCGCAGCAGTAACACTGTCCATCTACACATAGTAGGAAGAGAGGCTTGATGTCCTCATACCACTACTCGAGGACTAAAGCTTGGAACTCTCTCAAAGAAGAAAGAGCATAGAATGGTCCCGAACCCAAAGTTCCTCTGCCTCTGCAATCGGCAATCTGTCAACTGCCTCTTCATACACTCCAACAATGTGGTGCTCCAATCAAATATTTGTGCATTTAAGCACTGGACTACACAGTTCATCTGTGCCTGGGATGCTTGATGTAGAGCCGCGGAACTAGTGATTCGCCCAATAAGAAACACTATCACCTATAGCGATAAGTCAGTAATCTTGCTTATGGACACATGTGAGCTCGAGCGATTTGTATCAGCCTCACAGTAAAGACCTATCAATTCCACTATGTTATGCGGCCCTGAAGGAAAATTCTGGAAGTTGACTAGTTCCCCTCTCCTGGAGAGGCCAATCAAAAATTATATGTCCTTGGTCGTGGGCACCAGTGACTTCCCCTCTAACATGAATGCCTCTGCATCCGGATGCCAATAGTCAACCAAGGCATTCAATAGCCTAGGTTTTGCCCACATAAAAGGACATAAGAATAAATTGAGCAACCCACATTGCATCAAGGAAGCCACAGCATTGGGTTCTTCCCCAACCAACTCACTAACCTCCTCATGCTCTCTTTCTCTCCTGTGAACATACATCCTACAAAACACCAAGGTTCGGGAGGGTTAACCCTTGTTTTTTAAGCTTTTTTCATTCAATAAAGGGGTCCATGTGGGCTGCAATACTGACAGATGCATGTACACGCGTACAGAGTTTACTCTGCCCGAATGTACATACGGCCTGTCCTGAGACAGCCTGTGTGGACCTAGGACCGACCTTTTGAAGGTCGACGCCCCCCCAAAACATGTAACCCAAAGAAAAAATAAAGATTTAAAATGCAAGATAAGAGAGTTTGTACTTACTTGGTCCAGACAGATGGTCGTTTCATCCACTGTAGCTCCCAGAATCACCACTTTTATCAAAGGGGTTTTTTTGGCTCCATAGTCAATTTTCAAATCAGCAATGGTGATAATGAGCTATCAGCTTCTATTTATAGAATTTTTGGCCTCTTTTGTCCCTTTTTTGGCCCCCTTTATCAATTTCTTTAAAACAAAAACCATTTTGAGTGATTCAGGAGTTGCATTGGTGGGGTATGATCGGGTATTGAGACATTTTTTGGAGTTTTGGGTAACTTTTGAAAGTCCGTGGAAAAATTTTCAATGATCAACTTGAGCATGTAGGTTAGGTTTCTACCTTGATTTTTGTATCTCGGTGTCTTTTTTCCTTTTCCATAGGATCGATCCCATCAGGTTGCGACATGGAACCATCATTGTTGCTTTAGAAGTGTCGCGAGTTGGTGGTAGAGCTTACCGGAACATGGATTTCCTAGGTAGATCCTAGTTGCATTATGGTGTCCATGTTGTCTCCAATAATTGTAGGCTCTGGAATCCTTGTTGTTTTCCTAATTACAAGTTTGAGCCTCATTTGCATGATTCTTTTTCACTCTTGACCTTACCCTCAGGACTCCCAAAAGATATAATGGGTCTTCTTTTAATCCCTTTTCAGACCCTCTAAACATGAAAAGATTGTCGAGCGATCTTGTGGCCTTTCATGCTCGTTAAACTAAAATTTGAAGTCACGTCTATCCGGAAGTAGTTTACCCCTTTTTCGGTCTGGACGGTCAACTGTACGAACAAAGGTATACTCTATGGAACTTTATTTCTCTAGAAGATTACTTTCAGGTATCATTTTAACCCTTTTTCAAGCCTGAGGGACTAACTTTACGAAAAAGAAACCCCCACGGAGTCCATAGTTAAGCTCTTTTTAGACTCCCTAAAATTGAAAAGATCATCGAGTGACCTTATTCTTTCACACTCATTAAAATGGTCCAAAAGAACATTCATGACAGAGTCCATAGTTAATCTTTTTTTAGACTCCTTAAAAATAAAAAAAAATGGTCGAGTGATCTTGTCTTTATCACACTCGTTAAAATGGTTATGAATAGACATCTTGTCAGTGCTAGTTTACCCCTTTTTCGAACCGACTAGACTACCTTCGAAAAAGGTACCTTAGTGGAGTCTCCTTTTACGTTTTTTTAGACTCTCTAAATATGAAAAACTACCGAGCTTACCTTCTCTCGGCTACTTAAACTTACATCAAAGGACATTACCATTGTGTGTTTTGTTAACAGTGTTTGCATACCTGCGTCTTTGGTCTAATGATGGCTCCATGTTGCTCTCAACTAAACCATCTAAAGCATGCTTTATATGCAAGCCTTGTAGCACTTTGCCTTTGCATCTTGACACCTATGGCCCCTGGAGGATTTTTCTCGAGTGTCATTTCTCTGAACATCAGTCTTGTCCTTGTGCCTTGAACTTGTATGTTTGCAACACTCGTTCCTCCTTTGTAACATAACACTCTTTTATCCTTTTTCCAAAATTATTGAAAAAGACAAAAAAATCAAATATACCCCAAAAAGAGGAAGGGAAAAGTATTTTCTTTATTGGCAGCACAACAAGTGGCCCTTGGATAAAGCGCATCTGTCTGTTTGTTCGTCAAACTCTGGGATTTAATATGACTTTAGGAAGTTGTTCTCACTACATAGAGTTGTGTCCTCTTCCATTTGGTTATTCTTCCAAACATATGGAGAGTTTGCATCGCCTCCTACCTCATAAACTTATGTTAATGCCATGCTGCCTGAGTCTCATCATTTGTCGTGTTATTGTCTAAGGTAAGTTTTTACCAAGCCTGAGTTAACCCCTCTGCAATTTTTCTCTTGTCCTCATACCTGGCCATCCTGAATGTCCAATCAAGTCTTTGTTCGAAATCAATGAAGCCTTCAGTCTGATCATAAAGATTCTCTAGTCCATGATCGACGAGTCGTCAAATACCTCTGGGTAGTGAATTCGTACACTCATATTACACTCCTACCCGAGTTTTGAAGATTTTGAAGTTATTGCTCAAGCTCTAAAGACCTCATCTCCAGCCGTCAGGCCTTATCAGCTTCTGAGAAGATGGATACTCTACATGTATATCTTTTCGATTTCGAGATGTAGCTCTGTTGTGTATTGTTCGCAACTACACTTTATATAAGTTATATGACATGGATCTACAGTGTATTTGATTGGTAGCCATGAGTTTATTCTATCCCGAGCATGGGTATGCCCACCTCGGTGAGACAATTGTTATTTTTGCAGATGGCACCTCCCAATTTCTGGTCCTTGGGCTCACTTGTTCGGCACATTAGTAAAGATTGGTAATGTATTTCGGCCATCATATGCTCTTCTGACCTCACACATTAGGGGGCATCTGTTATAACCCTAATTTTCACCATACAAGCTTACTTGGCATCAGGCCATCTCAGATTCCTTCTTTTCCAAAGCATTGTTGAACAACTCTTCTTAAAAACACTTGTTATAAAGGCCCATGCACCCTGCTCTATTATTGCACGCATGTACACGCTCGCTGACCCAAAACAGCCCGCCTATACCTACAAAAGCACGAAAAAAGGAAAGTTGTCGATGGAACACACATCTTTGGGTGAGTTAACTGAACCTTCTGGCCATGCATGGTCGAGGGTTCATCCAAATACCTAGCTTCTTCTAGCCTATAAAAGAAGGGTTAGGGGTTCCATTTGGAGGAGGAGAATCATAGTAAACTATACCCAATTACATATTCCCTTTGTCCCAACCCTTTGTCCTTCCTTGTGAAAAGAGAAAAATAGAGAAAAGAAGTTGGAAGACACTTGAAGAGGACCCCAGGACCAGGTTCATGGAGCAACGGTCAACTTCATCATTGTAACTTGATTTGTTGAATTTAATAATAAAGAGATACTTTTCTCATCCCACAATATGAGGTTTTTATGATTTGTTCTATACTTGTTTATCGAATCTCTAACCCATTAATCTATATATCGAATGCATGCGGAGTTTGTTGTTTGTTTTGTGTGAATGCAGGTCAGCCTTGGGAGGAGAGCTGCAATCAAAAAATGATCAAGCGTAAGGAAGGATCTACATCAAAAGCATGTAATAAGGTATGCTTACTTAACTATGTATTTGCTTAAGAATAATGGGGATTAGGTCTAGGATGACGGTAGAAAGTAGAGATCTTTAGGTCTTTTCTCCATGCATAATCTAACCCTAAGTGCTAGTCCGTAGAGGGATTTCCCACTCACAACATATGGAGAAGGAGTGTAAATGGAGGGATTATTGGTAGCACCTCCATTGGCATGATTATCTGGAGAAGTGTCATAAGTCTTATCTCTAGTTGTTAGACTAACTGTCCCATTAAACATAAGGACATGAGCACTTGAGGAAGCATCCTCATGGTGAGGATAACCTGCATTGCACCCTTGGAGAGGGGTAGGATTTTGCGCAACCATTTGATGTTTCTAAATCGGAAAAGGATTAGTTGATATTATAGGTTGGGAGATACCTTTAATAAATTTAGCAACTACCTCACAATGAGGTAAATATTTCATGTAGTGTGTTTCACCCTATTCGTCACCTTGGTGAGCAAATAAGAGGTGCTTACATGCCCATTTGGGTCCTGCTGAGCATGACAGCTGTATATGAAAGAGTTAAAGAAAGAAAAAAAAAATTATAAGCAAGAATTAAACTAATAAAAACTAAAATCATAAACATATGGATAAAGAGATAACAAACACAAAAAGACCAATATCACCAATGTTTTTAGGCTGATCTATTGATGAAATCAAAGCACCAAGAAGAAAGGGGACTATGAGTCCCTTCTTCCTCCAAGGGAAGGCTCTTGGACCCTCACAAACTTGCTCTCCTTACAACAAGAAAAATAAAAATGGTGGTGAAAGAACTCCTTGCAAATCCACTCAATGGAGAGGTGGATTGCTCAATGAAATGGTGCCACTATGTTCTTGCCAAGGATGGAGTCCTTAAAACAATATAGGTAGCATAACATTACATGAAATTCCTTGAGAAAATGAGGTGCATTCATGGCTTTTTATAGCATTGCTTTGGGCTTTTGTGTAACTGC
>JZKD02S1833148.1:15957-28415 GCA_000966675.3 Picea glauca
TATGTGCCAATGTGTTTATCTGATGTTGTTGTTGTTTTATATGTTTAAAATTTGAAAAAAATGAATATATTTTGTATTTTTTAATGTTTGTCGTGGTTTTCTGATTTTTTGCCGACTTTTGCCAAAACAATTTTTTCCGGACCCTCGCCGACTTTTTGCCGATGCCGACTTAATCAACACTGCTTAAGAACTAGCAGAAATCCATCCTAACTACAGATCTATCATGCACAAAGAGGGATCAATTTCTTGGAGGTAAAAACTCTTTTTAAATTGAAAAAACTTGAGGAAGGAGCACCTCGAGGGATTTGATCCCTTTCGATACATGATAAATCCAGAGTTAAGATGAATCTACGCTGGTATAACAACAAGGGCTTTGGGCTCATTTATACTATTGTTCCTGATTAATCAATTATACCATAAAAAGAATTATGCAGCTCGGACATCTCATCTTTGCCCCAACTCTCTATTCTAAAAGTTAGCATTTATCATGAATGGCTTATAGTGCACAGCTTTTATTGGTTATCTAAATCTTTGTATGTGTCCATATCTGTAGGCTAATATTTAGTCTTGTATGTAGCACTGCGTCTAGGTTAATATCTTAAATTTTGTATGTACCACTTTCTTTAAGCTAATGTTTAGTTTTCTATTCATGATGGTGGTCAGACACGTTACATCTCATGAGTGGATTGCTATAAAGAGAATAATAGTACGAATGGCTACTGCAAGTAGGTTATTTATTCTGTCACAAAGTATTTTAGCTTCAGAAGGTGAAGTTATGCACTATGGTTGGTAGCCAGACAAGTGACATCTTAAGAAATGGATTGCTATAAAGAGAACAATGTTATGAATAGCTATTAGAATTTAGGTTATTTATTATCACAAATTATTTGAGCTTCAGAAGGAAGTTATGCACTCTGGTAGTTCAGGAATCTGCTCCAGTTCAATAGACAATGTCATGTAACTGTACACATCCGACTTTTGTAAGGCCCCCCTACCAACTACTTAAACCATAGTTAAGCTATGTATTAACCTGAATTAAATATCACGATTACCGATCAATACAACTATAATACAAGCTGTATTTGCTTGTCTTATCTGGTTTTCAGAACCTGCATTTTGCTATATAAATCAGCTTGAAGTGCTTGTAGCTTATCAATTTTGGGTTTTTCAAACATAGCTTCTCTATGTACATTCCGAAACAGGATTAGAACATTTATGTTAACTCACTTTATTCTCAAGAGCATAGGCTTCAACTGCGGACACCTATGTGTTATTTGCATTTTTATTCAGTCTATTCAATTTGGACTTCAAGCTCTAGGTTTCCATATGCATCTTGATACTTATCCTCAATTTCCTTTGAGCTGTCTAAAGGAGATTCCTATCTACTTCAAATTGAACAATTTGAACATTCATCCCTGGTTTAGAGAAAGTCCCACTTCAAAAGAATTAGAAGACTTCTAATTCGGTAATTCCTTTGTACCCTAATGCATCAGCTTTCTTTTATCAAACAGAGTCACTATCACACTTCCAATTTTTTGTTCCTCTACGCATCCTCTTTCTTTTTCCTTGCAAATTCATTTTCTCCCTTTAATTTATAAGTTGCCTGGAAGCAACTCATTCTTACTTCTATCAAACCAGCAACAATTGCCTTATGTGTGTAAATGCATCTTCTTGGGCCACAATCTTTCACTATCTTACATTACTAACATTCTGAATCAAAGAGGGATGTTTGAATTTTTAGTTATCCTGATTGTTCATTATTCTTCTGTTAAATCTATAAGAAATGAGGGGATATCGATTGTAAATGACTGATATTAGTCTATACTTGAAAAACTGATTAACTGCTTCATTTTCTGAAGCGTGGTTAAATGATTCACAGGACCATGCCTCCTAACTTGTCATCTTGGTAATAACTTAGCATGAGTATAATGTCCTCTTTGCCATGCAAGATGGTGAAGATAGAACATTAGAATTCTTGTTCAGGTTCGGTTTACTTGTTTAAAACAAGGGGAGCTGCAGAGCAGCAAGCCCCTGCCTTTTTGAGGAAAGAGAAACAAGAGGCAATAGGAAATCAGACACAAGGATTGTTGCAAATTCAAGCCACCCAGGAAATTAGACACAGGGCTTAGTTTCGCTGCTATGAGTGCCCGGGTTTTAGTAGTGTCAATGTCTTTTTAGTCTTTTCTCTTTTCCATGTTTGGGATATGGTTTGGTTACTATTGTGTTTATTCTAAGAGTTTATGAACACTAACATGGTAGGAAAACACAGTTACTAATATTATTAGACAACAGCATACAAGCCACTGATCTGCATACACAATCAACTGATAAATAACAAGCAGTTGTAAATCCAATCGATATTTTATAATGTTATATGAATTTCTATTATTTTATTTTTATTTTTAATAAAATATTATGTCAGTCAGATCATTAGTTTCGCTTATTTCTATGCAAATTATTATAAAAAAAAGGTGATGTGTTAGAGATTCCGATATGTGGATCTCAAATTAATAAACTACAATTTAATAAAAATGCACTATGAAAAACATATCCACAAATAAGATAGTTATTTGCATTTCTCTGTACAAGAAGTGAGAAGAAGCCCATTGCTTCCGTCATCATTCAGTTTTTGAGTTCCTCAAGACTCCATGATCTACCACCTGAAAAATCCCACACTCCTTGCAGGGTCATTTTACTTCACTTCTAACTCTATTGTGCTCTGGCCCCACCCATGTAGCTACGTTCACATTCAATAGGGAGATGACAGGTACACCGTTGCAAAATATATTGTGGGGAATGTTGGGGTGTTTGTCCTCTCTCTTCACATATCTTGCAGGAAGTACCTGCAAACCTGATTTCTCCAGATTAATGACACTTTCTTCTTCAAGAGAAAACAATAATACAAATAGCAGTTGGCACATTGGTGTTAGGTTTATCACGAGTTGACTTCTTGGTCTGGTGTTCTCATGATCAAATTGGGTGGGATTCGATTCCAATGCAAACAGATAGCCCAATGCCCCTATCTTCGGATCAGGGATTGAATAATATCATTTTTACTTACAGACCTCTTCAAGGCAAAAATGAATAAAACCAATTAAAAAATCCTGCCATGAATGGTGGGACTGGATTCCAAATACAAATATAGAGGGACAATGCCCCCTATCTTCGGATCAGGTATTGAAGAATATGATTTTTCCTAATGGGCGGTCCTCTAGAGTCTATACAAATATGTATAGTAACAGAAATGGCGTGCATCCTTCAAAAATTAAAACATGTGGCATGTTGCAACAAGTCTGGATTTACATCTCGTGGCCAATCTCATCAAAAAGATCATATTGCACAAGATCACTGTTGACGTTTAAAGAGATGAATGCCTATTCGTTACCCCCCCAAGCGCATACACCAATGAAATAAACACACCAAAGCACTTACTCAAAACCAAACCAGGTGGGGTAAAGGCAAAGGAATTAAGGCTTAATTGGGGCTTTGCAAGTAAGTGAAGTGTCAAATCCTAATAAATGCAAGCCACGTTCCACTCTACTCCTGCCGTATCCTTAAGTTGGCTATCAGAATACAAGCCACATGCCCACTCAGCTTTTGGTGTATCACTAAGTTGGCTATCAGAATACAAGCCATGTGCCCACTCAGCTTTTGGTGTATCACTAAGTTGGCTCTCCTCTTTGGCTATCCTGGCCCCTAGACTTTAAGAAAGATTTACAGATGCATCTTCAGAACCGGTTGATCGCACAGAGATGGAGAGGCAGAGGGGGGCGAAGCACAATAGGCACACATCATCCAAGATCTGGCATCGTAGCAGCAGTGAATGAACAGGCATCTCGAATCGAGTATGGGTTATTTTGATGCCTATGGGATCAAAATAAGGTTAGACTAGCAATTCAGCTCATACTTTGACTCTGTCAACAAAAGAAACAGTGGAATAGTTGATAGTTCTCCAAGTTCAAATCCAGTTACAGAGGTTATTTGCAGTGAAATAACAATGCCTCTCCTACAGTTACTAAGGAAAAGTTGATTACTAAGGTAAAGTTGATAAATGAGGTCTGAAGGGAAGATGTATCCTTATTCAACTGACATCCCAATCATGGTATGCCTGAAACAAATTATCTCATTGGTTACAAATCTGCGTTCAAGTTTTGTAAATACTCTTGTTTAGCTCTTAGTTTTTTTCTTGAATCAATTTTTGTGGTCTCTTCCATCAAATATATGGGATGCATAATCACAAAAATTAAGTTTCCACCAAGAAACAATGTGCAACCCTAAACAGTGAAGGAACAACCCCTTTGCTGGCATCGGCTAGTATCCTGCTTCTCTGATACCCTGGATCCGAGCTCTACAAGGGAAAGTTTCAGCCGCAATCCTCTCAACCTTACCTGTACCTGGCCACCTGCATGTCCATTCATACCCTAGCTTCATCAATTTTGGCATATGCTTCCATTTGGTACATCGGAAGAGACATGGGTACCCATTTGCATTTTTTTTCTCTATTGTTTCGGGTACCCATTTTCATCTCTAGGCATTGACATTGTTGACATTGACAACATTCAGTGAAAAAAATTGCAAGCTTAAATTTTATTAGTATGAAAAAACAGACAAAATACCTATTTTCAAATGCTTTTTCTTGCTTCAAAGCTCCAATTGCCGCAGGCAGTGGCCTGGTTCAGATGTCAAATATTGGGATGCCTCATATTGCCTCATATTGGGTAGGTTAATGCAAAATTCTTTTCATATGGTTCTTTTTACAGATTTTTTACTTATCTATGCCAACTAGATGAATAAAGTTGGGGGAATTCTGAACCCGAAACTGGAACGATTATGAATGCAAAGCCTATGACCAGATGGAATCAACAAATGAAAGATCAAGGCCTTTCGAGTAGACAAAGGTTGGAGCAGAGGTTGGAAAGGGGGCGCAGACGGGGTTTAACATGAGGGCGTGAAAAAGGCACTGCCACAGCCAAATTGGTTTGTCACAACGAGTTAAAAATTCACAGCCAAAGAAAACACGCCACAGCCAAATTGGTTTGTGACAACGAGTTAAAAATTCTAATAGAGGTGGTTAATGGAAAGAGGAGCATCTTGGAAAATTTTTGTGACAACGAGTTAAATTCTAGCCAAGGTGGGTCGTGGCAAGATGAACATCTTGGCAAAGGTAGGTAGGATAGGAAAGGGGATGCAAAAAAACTTTGAGTTGCAGAGGACAGGCTTCCATTTCTCCATCGTTCCTCTTACTTTATTAGCCCGTGGGATCTTGCATGCAAATTACAAAGCAATCGTAGAGGGTGTCGAAGGATCCTGCATCCAAACTACAGGGTCTCTCTCAAAGCATAGGTAAGTAAGGAGTACGACCTAGATGAGAATGGGGTTTCAAGTAAATATAAACTTGTTTACAAAGTGGACTTCAAACACTTGGTGATTAGCATCCATGCAGAGTGAACACTTGGCTAAGTGAACACTTGGCTATTAGCATACATTCCCTAAACATTAGAGAGTGAAAAAACCCTAAACATTAGAGAGTGAAAAAAAAAATTAGACATTTAATATCACGAACTAATGTTAACATGAAAATCTAGCATTACTCCAGTTTGAGAGAAGTAAAATAAATACATGAACCATTTCCTAAGTTTTAAACCCAACCTTTGCCTCTTGCCTCAATATGAGGCCAAATAAGAGGAAAAAAATCTTGATTGGATGAGATAAAGTGCCTTGAGATGTTAATTGGACGAGACAAAGCGTCTTATATATCTTAAAGGAAAAACTTAGGTTAAAAGTTAACGGATACATTGATTGACGAGAGAAGTGCAGCGTACCGATTTCTAATAGTCCCTGCAGCCAAAGGCAGGGACTAATAAGGTATACCTTATTTGCTATGTAAATAAATATTACCCCATTCTAGAGAACTCGCTCATGGTTGTCTATCTTTATTGGACTTGTTAATGCAATTATAGGCTATTCCTTTACACATTTTAGAAACTTCTAGGGGACAAAGTCTGGGTTTCATATTTTTCCTGAGTTGAATCTCAATTACAGTTGTCCAGTGAGAATTTTATATTTCACTCCTTACACCACATAATTTCGATTACTCAGGAAGCTAGTGTTTTGATGATCTTGTTGTGGCTTTTAGCGGACATAAATCTAATGCCTAAGAAAGGGAAGAGAAAGTCGTTTTACTTTCCCTACATTGACACTTGGAAGGCAAAGTAGACATACATATATAGATGGTGACAATTTTGAGTTAAATTTTATTTATGTATGGATGGTGGCAAACTAGACATACATGTATAGATTGTGGCAATGTGCTGCCAAAGGATTTACCCAGAGTGCCTTATTTATGTATATGTGTCCAGATTCCAAATAGTATGTAGCCTATCTGCTTGATCTGAAATCATTAAAAGTGCTATCTACTTATTTACTTGTGGTGGGAAGTGCATAACTTATTTTCTCTGTCAGTGTGATTTTGACTATGCAAAATGCCGTCAAGCTTCAAACTTTCAACTCACTGTTGTCCTTATGTGGTTGAAGGGAGGTGCCACATCAGATTTACAATGATTTAGATGCATTGGGAGAAGGAGAGAAGTGGTGGGAGGTATGGCTCTTAATCCTTTATACCAAGATCTGAAATTGTTTTATATAATGGTGGAATTTACTCATAAAGAAATTATTGATGATCCTGAGGTTGTGTTAGAGTTCCAGGTTCTGTAAGTAGTTTGTGCGTAACGTTTTTTAAGAAAGGATAATTCATTACTTTCATTTAGTTTATAAGATTGCGGACAAATGCGTTTATTTCTTTGTAGGCTGTGGAGTTACAAAAGCTTATATTAGCTCACAACAGCATCAAGGCCCTGTCAGAGGATCTAGGAAAGCTCTCCTCTCTGACGGTTTTGAACATCAGCCATAATCAACTGACCTGTCTTCCAGCTGCAGTTGGCCGGTATCTTTTTTTTTTCCCTCTATGGTTTATTGGACAGTTTTGATAAGATAGTTACAAATACATGATTTAATTTTAGTGAAAAATCTCCTCTATTTTACTAGTTTGACGGGTAACAATTTGTTATGTACTTCAAAATATCCATCTAATATGATTTTTTTAATGGTGATGACAGGCTTACCATGCTGAAACTATTAGATGTGTCTTTCAACTCATTAAGCAAAATCCCTGAAGAGATTGGTTCAGCGACTGCACTGGTCAAGTGGGTTGTTTACTTCTGTTATTTGTGAACAGATGTTTGAGTTATATACAATTGTTTAAATATTTGACTTAGAACCAACTGTTTATTTTCATAGAGGATTGGCATTAGTCCGAAGACCGATGCTTCCTTTATACTTTTTTTAAGTGATGAGCATCAACCACCTATCAAGAGGTGGGATGCTGTTTATGCTGTGTGCCTATACTACCTGGCCGGAATGAATGGCCTTGATGGCTCAACCATGGAACAAACAACGACCCTCTTGCAGGGTGCACTGACCCCTTTGGACAAACAGCTAGTGATGTAAGAGGAATTGAACCTGGTGGGGGCTGAGACAATATTTGGCCTTTTGTGGTTCTTACTTTTTTTTAATTAAAAGATATGTCATTTTTTTCCAGGTTACATTGTTTGGGATTTCATGGATGGTACCCAGGCTAAACCCTAGAATCTTCAGAGCACAAGGCCGGTGAACAACAAGGCTTGAAGCCATTACAACAATATACTTGTTATTGAGCTCAATATGTCACTTGTGGGAATTGAACCTGGGTGGGGACGATAACAATCATTCCTTCCAACCACCTAAACTAAATCCAATTGACATTTAAAAAATATGCCATATATTAACATGAGATATTTACAAAAGAAAAAGCAATAGTAGAAAGATATATGCAATTGAAATTATATCCTCTTCCTTAGCGTTACTAGAGCAGAAATAAAATTAGAATATGCTGGAGCATTTAGATCATTAACATCTTTAATGTCCAGAAAGCCTTTATCCAACAATTGCATACATATCTCTTCCATCAAATTACAAGAGAAAACAAGAGAAAACTTAATTGAAGTGACCTCATTAGCAAAACCAAACTTACACCTTAGCTTCCAGATAGTGAATAATGCAGTGACTTTGAGGCAATTCTAAATTCCTGTGAAGGCCAGAGAGCATTACATATCTGGAGTCGCCAAAGATTTTTGCTCTCTATTGCACCTTTCCCTGAAAGAAAGCAGAATGCTGATCCTGTATGTGATGCCAACAGTCTCTAGCAAATTGGCAGTCCCAAAATATGTGTTTCACTGTCTCCAGTTTGCCACAAACTCTTTAGCCAATCAGGCCTTTGATGGAAGCCTCTGATTAATGACTAACCATGCAAAAGCTCGTAGCTTGCAGGACAAGTGAATGGAACACATGCTATGCAGTCTGCGTATCCACCTATCCTCGGGATCAGAAGAGGTCCATTGAGCATTGAGAACAGGAGCCAGAGCATGCTTTTTGTGTAATGGTGAGTAATATGCTTCTATTGTGTAATGGTGAGTAATGTTTCCAGGAATCATATTGCTGAATCTGTTTACTGAACACCCACCCCCGGTCTCTCCATGAAGGTCCTCGCACATCAATTTGAGTTTGAACAAGTCTTTAGGGGGAATCAACTCAACAATGTCTTTGATAATTGGCCCGTCAGAGGAGATTGGGCTTTCTATTGGGCTAATTCCCTCCAGTCCTTCCAAGATATAGCTTCAAAGTCCAAAAGATCTCGCCAAGTAAGAATGGTTTTTCTACTTATCCTGCAGTTTGGAATCACAACAATTCAACAATGCACTGGTTCTGGTGTTTCCAGCGCCAAATTGGTTGCTAGGCCAAATCTCAACCTGACCCGCTTCCCGAGTAGTTCCACTTAACCAACCTAGCCACAAATTTCCGTACCTCCCAAATATTTTTGTGGATAAAGGACCTGACAATTTGGAACAAGTGTGGGGACAAGATTATATCTCTTAGTCCAAAAGAGCCATCCACCTTTAGTGCATACTGGGCTGAAATAAATCTGTGTCGCAAGATGACCTTCTGACGAGGTGTAAATATGATTTCCAATTGTTGGTGTCATATTACACTTATCATTAGATTGTCAACCCGGGGTTCAGTTTGTTCTTGTGAGGCTCTCGGTGCAATATACGCAGAAAAATGACTTTTACCACTATTATGCAAGAAAATCAGCTAAGAACTATGGTACGCATAAACCAAAAGAAAGCATAAAAAGGTGGAGTCACGTCGTTCTTGACCCCCAGCCCAGCTGGTGGTACCTCATGGAATAAGACCTCTGAGATTCAAACTCATAATCCTACTACCTAGCTGTGTTCACCAAGTGGGGCCCTGAGCAGGGTGATTCGTTAGAACACATGACTGAAATGACACTTAAAACAAGACTACTTAATCTATTCTTAACACACCGCAGAAGATAAGTCTATATTCTGGCAAATGCTAAAATATAAATCTGTATAAAGAAAGGACCAACAGTCTCCCAATTCCTATTTAGTTAGTGGCACAGAGAATGCTACAGCTATTGAAAAATATATCCAAACATGACATTTAACTTCAGCATACTTAAGTAGCAATGAGAACATAAAGGTCCAATAAAATTCTAACTCTTCCACACTTTATCCACCATTTGGTAGCACACTTACAGGTGGCCATTTAGTAGCAAGCACATTCCACAGGTAACCATTCAACAACATATAGAGGACAGAGTGCAATGAACTACAGCTATGTATAACCAGAAACTAATAATCAGCAAACTAATTACACGCGGAAAAAGAAATCGACAGCACAGTCCCTTATCTCGAGTGGGCCCAGCTCGAGATTTGGCCTGTGCTTGAAATTATTGGATCACCAGAGCAGATTTATAGCATAAACCAACAATGTATTAAGTCTGTAAATGAAGATAACACAACTGCTACTCCAAGTCACTCACACCAAAGACTTAACTATGCGCTCATGAGCGCTTACATGTATATATACAAAAAGGGGGCTTGCCCGCTCCAATAATGGAGCGACAGGCCCCCTATTATTCTGCAAAATAGTTTAAACATAAGATAAAATAGTTTAAAACAGAATTTATGCTTATGCCCATTGATTGGCTCAGCCGTACCATCCCTTCAATCAACCAATAAAACATTGATTCCTTTACTAAGTCTGTGGGATGCCTTCAGTTACGTATTCAAGTGGGAGCACGTGCAAGGATGCCCTGCCATCCTGGAAATCTTGTACACTGGAATTATTCCATAGCTGGAATATTTAGTATGTCGAGGGTACTTGTACTTTTATGTTAATCTTGATATCCTTAAGATACCTTTTCTATCACCTTGCAGCCTTTACTTAATGGTTCGGAAGACCTGGAAATGCTGGCATCTTTTGTATTTGGTTAGCTCAATCAATCGTGAACACACATATATAAATAATTCAAGATAACTTTTTAAAACACTCTTTAACTTAACTATAAAAAGGAAATTAAGATAATCAAATGGCAATAATGTAATACATTAGGAAAGATGAAATAAGATAAGGAATGAATCTCTAGAATATGAAAAAGGTAAAAAATATATACATGTCATGGTCGTAAAAGAGGCAAAAAGGGTGTCAAAATGGGGACCCATCATCTCCCCCCAACTGGTTTGGTTGCATGTCCCCATGCAACCCCCAACTATTCCTCCTCTGCAATCCTTGCATGCATTGCCCCTAGTCAAATGCTGGGTGTCCAAATTCTCCTGTGTTATAATACCCTAAGGTCTTGTCCATATGAATCCATTGTGTCCTCTCTTCTTCCTCATTCCAAGAGATAGGTGCTTTATAAAACCTGCTGGGGCACCAAATGATGGGGAAGTGGAACCACAACCTAATCCACCTGGCCCCATATCTCTGCAAAGAATTGGCATAAAAGGATGCCCTGTTAAGAGCCAAACCAAAGTATGGATATCCCATGGGGTTCATGTCCCGCAGATATGTAGGAAGAGTCTCCCATATGTCATGAGAGACTAGTAGTGCATGAACTGAATGTGCTCTTGAAACCTCCAGGTAATCTGTGATAGCATATCTCTGATTATGTTTAATTGTAACAGTGTCTCCAGGGTCATTTCACAGCCTCTGCAAGTCATCTTTCATCATATGAGGCAGATGATATTCTTCTCTGACCTTTAAGCTTGCTTCTACCTCAACCCGTGCATGAAAGTCTATGTCCTTCCATACCAAGCCAAGAATATGAGATAAAAATGCCCTGAACTGTACGTCCCCAACATAAGGGTCGGGGTTCCAGCGGGAGTTGTCTGGAAGTATGAAGTCATAAAGATAGAACTCGCATAGAAAGTTCTGATCTTTCATATCAGCAGAGGTGAACATAGTAATAAAATCTTGTGGCTGTTTTACCACACGTGGATCTTCGGATGCCAGCTGTTTGAGCTTGAACGCCACCCATCTGTCATGCAAGAGGACGAGATAAGATCTCGGGGGGCTCCTGCAAAGTATGGCTTCGAATGCTAGATCACAGTTCTGCTGCACTAACTCCTTAGTGCTCCCCAACTGATCCATATACCCCTTGATCTTTGCCTCCCATTTCTGTTCCTGTGCAAGGTACATGGAGAACCATCTCTGTTTTAGTTTCTTGATGACTTGGCGATGAGTTTCTCTGTTGATGATTCCAAGATCAAAGAGTTCATCCTAATCCTTCCATTGTGGGAGATCTGGCTTCAACTGGATGAAAGCATATACGTGTTAGTGGTAATATCATCCAGAAAAACATTTATGAGCTGTTGTGCCTCTTTTAAATGTACTTTGACACAAGTGTCAATCCGGGGCTTTGAGACTTCTTCTTCAATGTCACCCATCAAGTTTTCCACACTGCCAAACTGAAGCTTATGATATTCCAACTTGCTTTTGAGCCTTTTATTCTGCTTCAGCAAGGACTGATAACTTGGGCTACAAAATCTAAAAGGCTTAGGGGCCAAGTGTGCTTTACCTTTGCCTTTTCTGCTTTCTATCTGGTCCTTTCATCCCGGAAACAAAGTGTGCGCATGATTCTTTTGATTGACGAATAAAATGTGAGCACTGTGGCTCCTTAATCATGGAAGGAAGCGGTGAAGATACCTCGAATTCAACCCATTCCTGCTCAGAAGTTGGAACCTAATCCTGCTGCACTTAGTGCTACCCAACTGATCCATATACCCCTTGATCTTTGCCTCCCATTTCTGTTCCTGTGCAAGGTACATGGAGAACCATCTCTGTTTTAGTTTCTTGATGACTTGGCAATGAGTTTCTCTCTTGATGATGCCAAGATCAAAGATTTCATCCTTATCCCTCCATTGTGGGAGATTTGGCTTCAACTAGATGAAAGCATACGTGTTAGTGGTAATATCATCCAGAAACGCATTTATGAGCTGTTGTGCCTCTTGTACATGTACTTCGACACAAGTGTCAATCCGGGGCTTTGAGACTTCTTC
>JZKD02S1833148.1:39939-52687 GCA_000966675.3 Picea glauca
CAATCCTTGTCTTCCATGCTTTGAAGTTAGAAGCCCCTTCTAACTTGTTTTCTGACTTCATAGAGTAAGTCATAATTGCTTTGACTTGGTCAACCCTTGATTTTGACCAAAAACTGAAACTTGACGTCTTAGCTTGTTGAGAGTACCAGGAGATGCGCTAGGCTAGGGCGCATTAGGCTATCCAGAAATTAGGTCAATCTCTTCACTTAAGGTGCCTCAACAAGAGAGTTAGGGTTTTGTTACTGCAGCAAAAACTGGCTGCAACTGCAACTGTAACTGAGCAAATCCTCCCCATCTATCTTCCAACGATTAGACTGTCCGAAGATAGTGTGGGCCCATAACCTTTTAGAAAGTAATAGATGTGCTCGTTTAACCATAGACAATATAGCAATAATGTTACCCAACCATAGGTCGAAGCCACCCCCGAGCACCTTAACCTTTACAGAGAATGATTCCGGAAGCAAACCAATAGCCAACCAAGGCTAATGCATCAAGCAAGATAACCAAGACTGATCAGAAAGTCCAACCATAACCAATAGAAATTCTGAGCCTAAACCAGGAATACAGAATGCGACAACTGCCGGCTGCAGCTGCTCCCCAGACTTGCGCACTTGCCCAGTTTCTACAGTGCGCACTTCTTCCCAGCTGAAATTCTGAGCTATGGTGTACAAAATGAGGTCTGGCTACTTGTATTTATACTGTTTCCTGAGCTGTCTGGGCCGACTTCTCATTCTGGAAACTAAATACTTAATATTAATTATTTCCTTGAGCCGACTTGTCTTCTAGGGTTAAGATCAATACTTTAGGGTTTCTTCTTGCTTCCTGGAATATTCTATTCTTGTCAGGGTTACATGTGGAGGTAAATACCTCCCGCAGCTACCATAATATCAACAGTCTAGACTTAGGTTTGTGCCTCCAGGGACACACCAAGTGGGTTGGAGACTTCAACACGCTTGTAGGTGTGTATTAGGACGGCAACAGGCTCCATATTGAGATCAATCATAATGTCATCGGGCACCCCGGTCTCACATTTTGTAGCAAGTGCAGCCAAATCTTTTGCTTCTTCCTCTTCTGATTCCGTAGTACTATCAATGATGGGTGTGGATCCCATCACCTTCCTGGATACCCTTGTTGATCTTCGACACCCTGATGTCATGGTCTCCTTTATTTGGCCAAGTTGCTTCTTTGGTGGCAGCACCCTGGCCCGTGGCTTGCTTGTTGGATGTCCTGCAAATGTGCCCCACGAGACTCCCAATCTTTCCAATTCAGCATTGATGATCATCATAATAAGACCCTTATGGCATAGAGAAGTCTCAAGATTCCTCTTCCTCTTCACAGACTAGCCATTTTTGTTAAACTTTTGTGTAAATAATAGGGCATGTTAAGTGGCTTGTCCCTTGTTAAGTGCATGAGGATCCTGATATGATAGTAATAAGACATACTGTGTCTACCCTCACAGGTAATGAATTTTTGTAGACAAAATACAACATTCCATGGGGGGCATAATGCATCTTTGCGTATGCCACTCCACAAATCTGGAAGTGGAGATGGTTCCTTAAGAAATGGAGCCCAACTCTCTTGTGCAATCTTAAATTTTTTATACCATCTCTCCCCTTGTCTTACCAGACCTGTAATCTGATTGATAGATTCCTCAGAAACTGTAATGTTTAATCTGTTTAGTGTGGCCTGGTTACCATCAAAGTTCTGTGCAAATTCCATGGCCAACTCGTTATCTGAGCCTTGAAATTGTTCAAGAAAACCAAGCCAGCCAACCTGTTCAAATATCTCCATGACTGTTGGGTTGGCTTGAATATCTTCAGTATTACTAGGCTCAGTTCTATTTATTGATCCATCCGTGGTTAAAAAAATCTTTTTTTTTCTTCTTCAAATTTTGGTAAAAAAACTCGGTTCCGGACTTAGCTAACTTACCACTTCTGCTGAGCACTTAGTCCTGGTTCTTTCTTGCTTTTGGCTGAGACCAACTCTCCTTGATACTCTCCTTGATACTCTGTTTGATAATTTTTCTTTAGCCTGAACTTGCTCTGTATTTACACCTTTGCTAGGTTTGAGACTGGCTTTGTATTTTTGGCCCGAACTTACCCTGCTTGTCACCCTTTTTTACTTGTATTAGGACCAGATCATTAAAACTTGGATTGAAACCATTCCGAATCCCTTTCTAGAATTCGACCTGCGCCTCTATCTGGATGGATAGGCTCGGTCTTGAAATCTGTACCACAATGTCTTCGACCGTGACCTCTGTTTGGATAGACTGGGCCCAAAGTTTTTGCACATTAATTTAGAGCTAGCTTTGACCCTCGGCCCCTCCAAGAGCCCCACGGCTCCTCCCAGCCACACAACTCTACAAAAGAGAGGCTCGCCCCCCTCAAAAATGCCTCCACAATACCTCCAGCCACACAGCCCTGCATTAGTAAGGGGATCGGCTCCCCCAAGAGACCCCAATGGCCTCCCTATGTACTAGCGGATGTAATGTCCCCTTCCGCTTAAGCACTAGAGGCCCACCTGCTAGCCTATTTGATTCCCATAGGTTAGGCTGGGCATTTAAAAAGGGGAATTAATTAATGGCTTATATCACTTGGGACAAAAAGCACATTTAAGTGGGCATTTAAAAAGGGGAATTAATTAATGGTTTATATCACTTGGGACAAAAAGCGCATTTAAGTGGTGGTATTAAGTCATTTAATATCGAAGATGGAATGAAGTCGTAAAGTCAAATAATTAAATAAAGTGACTTTATTAAATAAATGACGGGAAATTAATAAACGACTCAATGGAGAAATATAAAAGGGGAAAAAGAGGAATTCTCCTCGTTATTGAATATCATTATCTCTGTATTTGGAATTGAAAGCTCTCGCAGCTTTTTCTGGCGTTGAGGGCGGAAACCCTCGGTGAACATTGGATTCGATGGTGAAACTTATCCATCCTATTCGATTCATCTAGTAGATTGTCCAGATCTACTGTTGGTGCTTCATTGTGGTAGATTTCATCTCTTGTGATTGAGTCTTTCTTGTCGGCAGCTAAGATTGTGCTTGTGTGGTTCGAGTCACTCATTTCTGGGCTGAGTATCTACAGGAGGGAGGTCGAGCTGCTTACTGTGGCTGAGTTCAGTGTGAGGAGATGACTTGTGGAGGAAAAGAGAGGGTCGAGTTCCTTGAGGACTGAAATATACATTGCTGCTCAGTTTATCTCAGATCTGGGTGCATTTGTATGAGTTTGGGAGTCGATTTATCCATGTTAGAGGGTGAGACACTATAAGAGGGAGAGTTTGCTGAGAAAGGGGGCGTTTCAGTGTTAAAATGAAGGTTTGCTAATTGCTGGGCGTGTTTACTGTATGGAATGGCGCATTCTTTTGAAGAGCAAGCACATTTCTTGAAGGAACAGGTACCTGGGAGCGATCTACATTAATCTGGGCACATATTCCTAAGTTTGGACACCACAATCTCATTTACCCTTGAGCCATTGCCAAGTTCTTTCCCATTTCTGGGCAACACTTTCCTCGAGGAGCGAATCTGAGTTATTGGGAGCCGAATCCAAACAATTAACTGAGTTGTGGAAGCAAGGATCGAATGGTTGAGAAAAGAGGGGTCGAAATTTCTGTGAGGGGGTCTTCTTCATCTCCACTGCTGTCCTCAACGATTGGAAAGGAGTTTTCTGCTGCATGCAATAAATCTGAGCACAGCATTATCATCTACATGCACTCCGTCCTGTAATTTACAGTCTATCCACAGCAATAAAATACCGGGTTCCTATTGTTCTCTATTATATTGTTGGATGAATTTACGTTCTCAGCTGATATAAAGAATTTCTGCATAGTTATAAGAATTTTTATTTGGTATTTGGCATAGTTATCAGCAGTAAGTTAGAGTTGCTTAAATTATTGTGGAAAATTCATTTGCAAAACTGCTTGACCAAAATTATCTGAACCATGAATTAAAGAAACAAACCAAACAACATTGGGCCGGAATATTACAGTGGTATCAGAGCATGATCTTGGCCAGCTGTGGGGATTTGGAAAGATCATGAACCTATAGCAGATAAATAAACACTGAGGATCTGCAGAATATCAGTTATAGACGACAGAGATATAGGAGCAGGAATCCTGTACCAGAAGAGGAAGAAGCAGAGGTTCCACCAGAAAGAACCAAAGGTAAGGAAACTATGGGGGACCAGGATAATGCAGCCTTTAACAGCCTCATTAGGGCCCTGAATGATCTAGCCAAGGGACAAAAGGAAATGTTGGCAGCAATAAACAGGCTAGCGGACAAACCAGGGGAAAGTCCAAACAACCTGAGCAATAATGGCAAAGGGGGATCTAATAATGGAAACGGGACTCATGCACGCACTTCCATGCAGAGTCATCCACATTTATATAGCAGGACATCTAGACCCAGCATACCTCTATTTTTGTACAGCCCAACAGCAGGACCACTAGTACAGGCCAAACAGGATGAACCATTTGGGGCATATTTGCAGGAGTACAGGGCCTTGGGATATGAGTTCCACTCAACCATGTCATTTTCCGAGTTTTGTAATATAAAGAGCAGGAACAAGCCGAAGGGGTTCAACAGGGTGTTCAACTAGAACTTTGAATTGCAGCGCACTTTGGGAAAGCTGACCATTCCCAACTTTGTTGGGTCATCCGGTTGCACAGCAAGGGCTTGGGTACAGAAGTTGGACACCTATCTCCAACTCAACCCAATGATGGAGACGGATGCTATAAAACTTGCCACACTGCACCTTGATGGGGAAGCCCATGATTGGTGGTATGATGGACTGGTGACTTTGGGCCATAATAACATCACCATGTACCTGGACTTCACACAAAGGCTCATAGAGCGATTTATAAGAAGGATCTAGAGATCCGTTTCAGAGAGCTAGCCCAACTCAAACAGACAGGTAGCCCAGAGGCTTTTATATCAGAGTTCCAGAGGGTAGCCATCATGGAGAATGACATATCAGAGTCTCAGCTAGTCATGTTGTTCATAGAGGCCTTGGTTGAACCATTACGTGGATGGGTTAAGGCATATAAACCCACCACCTTACAGGATGCTATTAGTAGGACCAGGGATTTGCACGATGCAGTATCGAATTGTAGGTTTCCTCCCAAACCAGCCTTTCCCATAAAAGACAAAGATAGAAAAACTTTCCAAAGGGACTGGCCAAGGAAAGACAGGATGGATGAGGACACTAGGAGAGAATTGAGAAGAAAGAAATTGTGCTTCACCTGCCAGGAACCATGGGCACCAGGTCACAAATGTTCAGGAAAGGGAAAGGCTCACTATATTGAGGTGTATTCTGATAGTGGGGAAGATGAGGATGATCAGGAGCAGGTGAAACAGACAGGTAGCCCAGAGGCTTTTATATCAGAGTTCCAGAGGGTAGCCGTCATGGTGAATGACATAACAGAGTCTCAGCTAGTCATGTTGTTCATAGAGGCCTTGGTTGAACCATTACGTGGATGGGTTAAGGCATATAAACCCACCACCTTACAGGATGCTATTAGTAGGACCAGGAATTTGTAGGATGCAGTATCGAAGAGTAGGTTTCCTCCCAAACCAGCCTTTCCCATAAAAGACAAAGATAGAAAACCTTTCCAAAGGGACTGGCCAAGGAAAGACAGGATGGATGAGGACACTAGGAAAGAGCTGAGAAGAAAGAAATTGTGCTTGACTTGCCAGGAACCATGGGCACCAGGTCACAAATGTTCAGGAAAGGGAAAGGCTCACTATATTGAGGTGTATTCTGATAGTGGGGAAGATGAGGATGATCAGGAGCAGGTGCACGAGGAAGAGCTTTGTGCAACAGGGGATGAACAATTTTAGGATGATATCAAGGGGGGTGTTATTGCCACCTTGTCAGGAGTTCCCAAATTTCATACCTTAAGGGTGAGAGGAGTTGTGCAGGGCCACAGAGTGGGAGTTTTGATTGATGGTGGGGTGACCCGCAATTTTATAGATGCTGCTTGGGTGACGAGGCGTGGCATTCCCACTGAGGAGTTCAAGGGGTTTACAGTGGAAGTTGCAGGAAATCATAGCATGGAGTGTACCTGATGGATTCCCAAACTGAACATAACACTTGGGAACTATAGTTTGACAGATTCTTTTTATGTGGTGAATGTGTCGGATACAAATGTGGTTCTGGGAGTTCAATGGCTCTATTCTATTGGAAAATACTCCACAAATTTCCAGACCATGGAAATGGAGTTTTAGGGGCCTGATGGAAAGAGGGTGGTCTTAAGAGGCATTCACACTTACCCTCCCAAGGTAGTGTCGTCACAAAGGATGGAGGCCGTACTCAAGCATGGGAATATAGAGTGGGCAACAGAGTGCTTGGTTTTAGTGAAGAAACCTCCAGATCACACACACCAGTATCTAGCAGACATACATGCATTGTTGTAGAAGCATGAGCAGGTATTCAGTGACATCCCTCCGTGTAGGCCTCCCGATCGGGGGTTTGAGCATATTATTGAGTTGGAGGAGGGAGTTCAAGCAGTCATCACTACTCCCTACCGGCATCCCAAGGTATACAAAGATGAAATTGAGAAAATAATAAAAGAATTGCTCAGTTTAGGACACATTCGACCCAATTCTAGCCCATTTGCCTCTTCTGTGGTGATGGTGAAAAAGAAGGATGGGACTTTGTGCATGTGCATATATTACAAGACTTTGAACAAGAAGACTATAAAAAACAGGTACTCGATCCCATGGATTGATGAGTTGATGGATGAGTTACAACTTACAGGGGGCGAAATACTTCTAAAAAATTGATCTCCGCTATTGGTATCATTAGATTCGGGTATGGGAGCAGGACATTCCAAAAACAACTTTCCGTTGCCATTACAGACATTATGAATTCATGGTGATGCCCTTTGGACTGACAAACACATCTACCACATTCCAATCATGCATGAATCACACGTTCAAGAAGTAGCTTCGTAAGTTTTTGCTTGTTTGTTTTGATGAAATTTTGATCTATAGGAAGACATGGGAAGAGCATTTGCAACACCTAGATGAAGTATTGGAAATTTTGGGCAAGTAGTCATTGTATGCAAAAATGTCCAAGTGTGAATGTGGGATGCAGGAAATGTTATATCTGGGGCATGTGATAGGAGCTAATAGAGTGCAGGTTCACTTGGACAAAATCAGAGCCATTCTGGAGTGGCCCACACCTAAGAATTTGACAAAGTTAAAAAGTTTCTTATGCCTCTGCACTTACTATAGGTGGTATGTTAAAGGGTTTTCACAATTGACAACACCCCTTACAAACCTCATGAAGAAGGGGGCGTTCAGTTGGTCAGGGGAGGCACAAGAGACATTTGAGAAAATGAAGAAGGTGATGAGCTCATGCCCAGTTCTAGCATTGTCAGAATTCACTCAGCAAGTTGTACTAGAGTGTGATGCATCCGAGGAGGGAATAGGAGCCGTATTAATGTAGAATCATCACCCTATAGCCTTTGAGAGCAGGAAGCTTAGAGAGTATGAGCGTCACTATTCTATATATGATAAAGAGATGCTGGAAATCATGCATGCATTAGCCAAGTTCAAGCAATACTTGGTGGGTGGCAAATTTGGCAGAATCATCACCCTATAGCCTTTGAGAGCAGGAAGCTCAGAGAGTATGAGCGTCACTATTCTATATATGATAAAGAGATGCTGGAAATCATGCATGCATTAGCCAAGTTCAGGCAATACTTGGTGGGTGGCAAATTTAAAGTTTAAAAAATTATAACAGCCTCAGGTACTTTTTGGAGTAGAAGGATTTAAACGAAAGACAACAAAAGTGGGTCAGTAAAATACAAGCATACGATTTTGAGATAGAGTATGTAAAGGGTAAAAACAATGTGGTAGCCGATGCCCTCTCAAAGAAGCCAACCACTTTGTCTCTTATGGAGGTTTCTACAGATTGGAAGTCCCACCTTTTGGTGGAGTACTCAAAAAATAAGTTTGCTTGTGAACTTCTGGATGGACAGGTACAGGATGATAGGTACATGGTAGTAGATGAT
This sequence comes from Picea glauca, assembly GCA_000966675.3. Taxonomy (NCBI): domain Eukaryota; kingdom Viridiplantae; phylum Streptophyta; class Pinopsida; order Pinales; family Pinaceae; genus Picea; species Picea glauca. Next base: position 47,960 of record JZKD02S1833148.1, read on the forward strand.
ATCATTGAGTATAAGAGAAGGATCTATTTAGTACCATAATCTGGGCTTATGAAGAGGATCATGCATGCATCACATGATTTGCCATTAACGGGCCATCGAGGATTTCTGAAGACTTACAGGTAGATTCGGGAGAGGTTCTCGTGGAAGGGCCTTAAGGATGACGTCTTGAAGTATGTGAGGGAGTGCACGACATGTCAACAAAACAAAGCAAAACATACCCATCCAGCGGGATTACTTCAACCCTTACCCATTCCAGAGCATAAATGGGAGAGTATATCGATGGATTTTATTACCGAGTTGTCGAAGGTGCAGGGTATAGACTGTAATGTCCCCATTTTGGGACATCATTATATTACAGAGTGTTATGATGACCATAGTGGCCAAATGGAGGTTATAGCGAGTACAAGAGCTATTGAGGGGTTTTTTGGGGTCCAACTTGCATTGCTCATCTTATTTCATCATCATGATCCATTCCGCACAACTTGGCTTTGGTTACGTTGCATTTCGACGATTTCCATAATTTTGAGTTATTTCGGGCTATATGTTAATTATATTCACTAAGGAGGTCATATTGGGCATAATACCTGGAGGAACCTCTTAGTGTAATAGCTCATAGGAATCGGGAGGAATAGCACTACAGTATAGGATGATGAGAAGTGACTTTCAGTGGCCAGGGAAGCCACAAGGAGAGATAAACTACTTTTTAGAGGTAAAATGGTTAATTAATTAATTAAAGTGATTTAATTAATTAATTAATAATTAAATAAAGTTAAAGTCACTTGGAGGGACAAGGTGAGCAACAAGGATAAAAGAGAGATAGGGGCCTCTATTCTCTCATTATGTTGTGTATCATTTGATATCTGGCTTCTTGCTAGTGAACCCATGCATTTGGGGGTTTTGAGGGTTTTGACTTAACAAACCCTAGAGATCAGCTCGGTGGTGAAAGATCCCACCCAACCTGGTCCAAGCTTGGTCTCGTGGGTGAAAGATTCCTCCCTCACCATTCTACATTAGATCTACTCAGTCACAAGTGGATTCTACATCAACCACAGGTTCAAAAGAGAAGGGTGCGCAGCATTGAGGGTTTCCAGCAAGGGGGGCGCACTTGTGGAGTTAGTTCAGTTCGATTTGGCCAAGGAGAAGGAGATTAGGAGGGTTTGGCTATTGAGTTATCTTGGTAGAGGCCATAACACCTTTCTTGGCTTATCTAGGAGGTCTTTTGGTGGAGTATTGATTTATTGTGTGGATGGTATGATTTCTTCTAGAGGAAGGGCGCAATTGATGAAGTAGATCTATCCATGGGAAGGGTGCAAACTTCATTATTTGGCAAGGGAACTTCTCTATATTGTTTCTAGCCTTCAGATCTACTCGTCCCAAGTGTTTTGGTGACCATTGGGGCCAAGGAGGATGAGGGACGAAATCTTCCATAGAGCTACAGCTAGGACTAGTGCGCAACTCTCCCAGGTTGAGGGTTTGGTCCATCGGTGGGCAAAGATCTCAGTTTTTCATTTATCTTCTGCAGCTATGTGGCCTTTGGAGGCTTGTATCATCTCTTTTTGGGTTATTGTCATTTGCTATGAGATCTTAGCTCTATGGTTCCAGATCTATAGATCTATTGTATCAAGATCTTCTATTACTATGAATAAAATCGGATCTGAGGTATTTTTGGGTTATTTCTTGTATTGTTGATCTCGCATCTTGTTGAGTACATTCCATTACTATATCTTTTGATTATTTCCGCAAAACACATAAAGAACCATCATTATAAAACCTAGCTCATCTCATGAGACATAAATCTGCAAAGTGTTTGATGAAATGCCACAACCAGAAAACACAAAAAAAAAATGCAATGTTCTTGGCATCCTGGCTTGGGAACATTACAGTGGTATCAGAGCGTTGATCCTCCCAGCCAGTGGGGATTAGCGCATGCATTCAAAGCTTAGACTTCTGTCGGCCTGAGGGGTCTTCCATAAGGAGAAATGGATAAACAGGAATTGGATCTTGCCATACATGAGTTGATGGCAGACATACAAAACACTAAAGCACTATGTAGACGATGGAGAGAGGAAACATCACTACCAACTAGTAGATGGAAGGAAGAGCAGATCATTCCTACACCCATTAGGAGCAGACAACTTTGCTACAACTGCAAAGTGCCTTGGGAACCAGATCATAGATGTAGGGGTAAATGTAAGAGGCACATTATTGAGACGCACTATGACAATGAGGATGAGGAGGTACATGGGGATGCAACCATAGATTCATATTTAGAGCAGTTCGAGGAGACTAGCGACTCTTGCGCACTTGTGGAGGTTAGTGAGTCTTGCACACTTGGGGAGGATAGTGACCCTTGCGTATTGGAGGGGCAATTGGATGGACAGGATGATAGCACCTATGCTTTAGCCGTCATATCACATAGTGTTGATGACTTTATACTTTAACAGAGTGTTGACACTAGTGGAGATTCACACATGTTAGCACCTAGACATGATGGGCTTCCTATGGTGACGATGACACAGTTGGTACCTTCTCAGACACATATGATAGCCATGATAGAGGAGGATATCAATGGCATTACTGATATAGTGGTGGAGCCCCGCGCATGGAGTGCACACCAGGGACAGGTGGACCTTCATGAGAGACATGACTTGGAGACAGTTGATTTTACACAGGCCTACGAGGAGAGTGGGTCACCTCTTTTGGAGACTCCATTGTTTGATCAGGTTGTGGAGACTGACAGTTTGATGGGACACTAACTTCCAGGACCGGTCTGCAATGATGAGGATGCACCCCTTATTGGTCGGGATGACCATAACATGTGCCTGGACACATCTGTATGGGATCTAGGCATAGATGATAGTAGCAGGGTGAGCGCACAGGAGGATACAATTGCCCATACAGGATACAATGTGATTCAGATGGGGGTAGCAGTTGGTGATGGTGTGCAGTGGCATACAGGAGGACTCAGTAGCACAGTGGACAGGGGGCAGTTCAGTGCCTTATCTTTTGCAAAGAGTGTTGTTGGGGATTCCAGGGTTGACACTAGCAGTGAGGGGCATGAGGTAGCACCTCAACAAGAGTCCATTTGGTTAGTAGGTTGTTTCACCTTATGATGGCCCAGGTTACGCCAAGGAGCCACATTCTTCACTCTGGGTTGGTTTTGAGAGGGCTTGCAGGGGCTTGTCCTAGGGAGCGAGACAGTTTCTCCTTTTTGATACTCATGATCGAGTCTGGAGATGGTTGGGCAGATATTACTTCCACAGAGGTACTTTTACCATTGCAGCTTCTGGACAACAGGTCCAGTTTCTACAGGTATTCCAACATGAGGATCCAGGAGTGGGGGATCCAGTATGTATATGGTGAGCAAACAATCATGATCAGAGTAGTGCAGGGCCAACGTGGTGATCTTTGGCAGAGACTAGCATGGGACCCGAGAATTGCAGGGCCAACGTGGTGATCTTTGGCAGAGACTAGCATGGGACCCAAGAATTGCAGGGCTGAGCATTTCATCGACTGACAGAGGCGAGCAGATCCTTGCAGGGGGAAGTCACTTTGACTTTCCAGTGAGCTTCAGTATTGAGGGGAGCACATCACTTGAGGATGATTCATTGAGGTCTTGTAGTACCTCACTATGGCAACAACATGTGCAGTTGGTGGAGACCATGTTGGTCTTGGTATGGACTTGGAGGATAGACTCATTCCGGGTTGAGGCCACGTATCATTTGCAGGAGACTCAGGGTGTTGATATGTTACAGGATTATGCTTCACAGGGTATTGCAGTTCACGTCCTGATATGGGATCTAGGGGATAGAGTGCGTGATAGTTCAACTTTGGATGGAGTCTACTGTGTGTCCCATAGGTGGACATGGGACCCTGGTATTATATGTGGAGTGACTCAGTTATTGCTTGAGGACAAGCAATTTTCTAGCAGGGAGAACTGTAATGTCCCCATTTTGGGACATCATTATATTACAGAGTGTTATGATGACCAGAGTAGCCAGATGGAGGTTATAGCGAGTACAGGAGCTATTGAGGGGTTTTTTGGGGTCCTACTTGCATCGCTCATCTTATTTCATCATCATGATCCATTCCGCACAACTTGGCTTTGGTTCCGTTGCATTTCGACGATTTTCGTAATTTTGAGTTATTTTGGGCTATATGTTAATTATATTCATTAAGGAGGTCATATTGGGCATAATACCTGGAGGAACCCCTTAGTGTAATAGCTCATTGGAATTAGGAGGAATAACACTACAGGATAGGATGATGAGAAGTGACTTTCAGTGGCCAGGGAAGCCACAAGGAGAGTAAACTACTTTTTAGAGGTAAAATGGTTAATTAATTAATTAAAGTGATTTAGTTAATTAATTAATTAATAATTAAATAAAGTAAAAGTCACTTGGAGGGACAAGGTGACCAGGGAGGATAAAAGAGAGATAGGGGCCTCTATTCTCTCATTATTTTGTGTATCATTTGATATCTAGATTCTTGCTAGTGAGCCCGTGCATTTGGGGGTTTTGAGGGTTTTGACTTAACAAACCCTGGAGATCGGCTTGGTGGTGAAAGATCCCACCCAACCTCACCCAACCTGGTCTAATCTTGGTCTCGGGGGTGATTACTCCCTCACCATTCTACATCAGATCTACTCAGTCACAGGTGGATTCTACATCAACCACACGTTCAGAAGAGAAGGGTGTGCAACATTGATCTCGCATCTTGTTGAGTACA